>JAOWCC010001501.1:35070735-35218101 GCA_030867875.1 Actinernus sp. WN-2022
AAACAGGGAGAAATATCTGGGTTCATTTTCATCAATAACTTGGAAATCTGAGTTTTGGGTTTTTCCTCATAAAACTGCATCGGTCCAGTTCTGGACCACATACCTAATACAAATCCCCCCCAAAAAGACATAACACAACTTCTATTTA
Organism: Actinernus sp. WN-2022; assembly: GCA_030867875.1. Taxonomy (NCBI): domain Eukaryota; kingdom Metazoa; phylum Cnidaria; class Anthozoa; order Actiniaria; family Actinernidae; genus Actinernus; species Actinernus sp. WN-2022. The sequence continues at coordinate 35,070,884 of JAOWCC010001501.1, forward strand.
GTACTTGGATACTAGCTAGTTACAGGTAATATTACACATGATAAACAATAATAATAAATAGTACTCTGTCACCAGAAAATAACCTAAGGCGTTGCTGTTGTAATATTATAAAATATATAAAACATAAAATAAAATATCTACTTGACACCACTCACCAGTGTCAGCAATGAAATATTATATTAAATATATTAAAAAAACATATCAACCCCAAAAAATCCATTTCATTAATACTAAAACGCCAAAACAAACTTATTTCAATTCCCTTTGTTGTTGTTTTCATATTAAGCTCAACTCCTCAAAGACTTGAAAAAAATACGCCGGTCACAGTAGAGACTAGAGTTGAACACATTTAAGACTTAACTAACTTGTAAGATTTTATTTTGTAGTGTTATGTTTTCTTTGCCACCGCCAAACACAGTTTTCTAAATAGAAGTTACTACAAAGCTGCTTATAATAGTAAGAGAGGTTAATTTTAATATTCTTAATGTTATTGTTTGGGGTTTATCTGCTTTGGCTTTATTGCTAAACTCACCTCTTCCTTGAAATTCCTCTTCCTTGAAATTCCTCTTCATGATCCTCAGGTTCCGCTTCTTCGTCGCCGGTAAAATGTCCTCCTAAACCCAGGTCGACGTTCCCTATTACAATTCACGCAGCCAGAACTATTCCTTCACAATTCAGAAATGACAGGCAATGCTTATGATAGGAAAAAACTAGCTTTTTAAGCTCGAATGTCGCGGCACAATTTCTGCTACATGCACGAAAGGAGCTCGGTAGCGAATTCGAAATACAACGCTCAAATCTCTCAAAATTTCCAGCGTAATTTCCTTCTTATTGAGATGAAATTAATTTAGAATGTTTCTGCAACCTCTAAATTCATCTGAAGATTTCTGAATTAATAAAAACGAGTTATTTTGAAGCTAAAAGTTAGCAAAAACGCGAAAGTTTGAAAAACACTTGCAGGATTTGTAGAGAGCTTTCTGGGCGGGAGAACTAGATCACGTGACTTAAAATTCGTCTACTGAGTGGGGTGGGGTAGGTAGAGAAATATACAGTTCCATTCCTGAGTAAGGAGGAGTGAGTAGAGGAGCACAGGATGAGTAAAAGGAAGGTAACAAACAATGTTTTTTTTTAAATGGATTAAAATTTGACACTGTGGTTGGGAGGGGACAGGCTATAACGAAACAGCAACTGCTACTTCATCCATTTGTTACAATCTCGTACCCAGACCCCATTTGTTTCTTACTGCCGCATGCTCGCCGAAGAAATATGGGCTCTGGACATTCTCGTTCCCAGAGAATGGGCTCTGGAAGAATCCGATTCCGGAAGTCCGCGAATCACGGACTTCCGGCGACTTTGCGCATGCTTATCATACGTCGCTCAGCGCCTCAGGCCGAGGCCTAGTATAGGTTTTGGTTTGGATCAGGAAGTTCACCCGGTATCTTGATAGTGATCTTTTGCTTGCTTGCATCAGGGCAAGCCTTAGGGAGTCTTTTTCATCTTCTGCCGTTTTTAGTTTGGAATGTAAGGCTTTATTTTCATAAGGCCTTTCCTTTCTTTTAGACAGAGCTAAAGAAGAGAGACAAACCCAAATTGAGAGAAATGCCACATAAACGCCATTTCTAGACCCCAGAGAAACAACAGGACAACGGCAAACTCTCAAGGTAAATTTATGTTCTTTATCTGAGAATTAAGTGAAATAATGGCTTGATATATATACAAAAGTGATCACACAGTGCAAATACAGAGCTTGGGCTGCCTGTGGTTTCACCAGATCTCGGGCCAGATCGCAAGACGGGGTTTTTGCTCGCTTGATCTCGAAATATTGGCAAGATTTTTCCACCAAACGAAACTTCAAAGTTTCCTGATACTCTGAAAAAAGATTTAGCAACGTTTTTTAGCAGCATCATGATTGATTGGCAAATAATTACTTACAAAATCGTAAAGTTTCCCCTTGTTTTCTTGAAACAAGTCGAAGAATTAGCCTGCGTAGTGTCTTCTGGGTAATATCAACCTCGTTCCCAGCCGCACGAAAATGAAGCATTTTGCACGAAAAACATCCAAGGATCTCAAATAGATCCAGATAGAAAAATCATGTGGTTTTTAACACAGAAAGCCTGTAATATATAGTCTTGCTGCTCACCTGACAGTTCGCACCAATAATAATAATAACTAGTATACCTAATAGGTGGTGAATGCTGCCGCTCAGTTAAGGAAGTGTATTAGAAGAAATCCTACGTACAGTAGCTCTTTGGCAGGAAAAATATATTATTTACTGGGTGATAAAAATGCCAAGGTGTTAGATGAATATATTTTGTAGTTTTGGAGCTATCGTGCGACTGAAGCCTGTTTCAGCTGTGGTGTTTTCTCAAACGTTGCCCGATTTATGTTCATTTTGCCCCGACATATCAATGATTTCACGATAAATTCCCTGAGCCTACCAATTCCGGACATTTTCCTAAGATTCCCAGCATACGAAAAAATCGCTGTACTCCCCGGTGAATTGAAGTTTAAACACCGGAAATCAACTGTAATTGGGGAAATAATTGTAAATGCTAATTGGTATTTTAATTTGAACCGGCTGCTTGACAGTTTATCCTCCAGGAGGCCTTCACCTCTCAAAATCTTGAATTTTACTGGACGGCCCATTTGGATTGCACCAACAAAGAATTCCATTTTTAGGGTTAGGGTTTGTATTGTTTCAGGGTTTGGCATACACGACTTTCATAATGGCCGCCTCCAGCCGCCTCCTAATTTGCATAATTTGGAAGATAAATATGTAGGGGAAAACCAATGCTACTACATGAACGATCACATTAAAACTAGTAATTGTTTTCAGTTTTAGAGGAATGTGGAAAATTGCTGTTGAGCTATGAGCATTTGTAATGCAGAAAAATATGAAAGCGAGGCTATAAAGGCCTCCGTCGTTTTTCTCATACAAATCTCTCTAATTTCAACTGGCTGTAACTTCATTGCTTTATAAGCTACAGCACTCAACTTTCATAAGTTCACTAATGTCGACATGCTCTTTCACATGGCAATGTTTATATTTTCTATACATGTGGATAAAATACCGAAACGGGAAATCACATATGCAAATTAGGAGGCGGCCATTATGAAAGTCGTGTATTGTTTGAATAGCCAGTAGTATTCCCAGTTCCTAGGAGGTGAAGGCCGCCTCGAGTTTATCGAATACCAACAGAAGAATAGTTTTTGCTGCTCACCATCTTGATAACAGGAGAGACTGCTTGCTCTTCAGTTGGAAACTGAGAGCCATTATCTCTGACCCAAACTATCAAACTACATATGCTCACAGTACTGAGTCCGATCTCCTACACGACTCAGTACGAAAGAGCTTTTAAGCAACCACGACGGGAACGTTTATGACGACGGCATGAAACAATAGCGTTAATTACAAAATACAATAACTGCACGTGGAAAATGCACGCAGTCGCCGCCTACATTTCAACCATTGTCTGGAAAAACACAACGTGAAAATCTCAAATTTTAGGTTGGATGGAAAATGAAGGGGGGGGGGGGGGGGGGGGGGGGGGCGGGCGGAGTGCGGAGTATGGAATATGAGGAGTATGGAAAGTAAGGAGTGTGGAAATTGGAAAATGAGGAGTGTGGAAAATGAGGAGTGTGGAAAATGAGGAGTGTGGAAAATGAGGAGTGTGGAAAATGAGGAGTGGGGAGAAAATGAGGAGAAATAATAAAATAATTACCCTGGATGAACACGAACACGGTTGCGTAAACAATCGAATTAAAGAATGAGGACATGAAAACTCACCATAGGCAAAAACTAATCCCACGACTTGAAAAAACGTTTTGAGATGGGCAAATAATTATGCAAAGTTTTACCTTCTTGCATATCGAAAACGTTATAGGCCTTAAAGTTTGAAAATTTATGCAGAAACCTTTTATGGTAGGCAAAGCCTTGCCTACCAGTATAGGTTTCTGCATTGTTTCTGCTTAAATTTTCAAATTTTGCAAGGCCACAACTTTACACAACAGTTATCTATCTCCCTAAAATTACACAGATGTTAATATGCTCTACAAGCCATGGAATTAGTTTTTGCCTCGAGTTTTATTTACCCCTCTGAAAAACTATCATACGTTCAGTTATCTCGGTACTGAGCGAGATTTTATTTATATTTGTTTGACTTGTCAATACCTCGCCGCCATCTTGACCGCCAACAGGGTACTGAGCCACCCATGGCATGCACGATTCGACACAGAGGCCACAATAAGAAAAATTATTTCGTTACGCCAAATACCTGAAATACCTTGTCCAAACCGCAAATCCCCCCCCCCCCCCCCCCCCAAAAAAAAAAAAATCACCATGTACTACTGACGTGACTCGGTTAGGAGGGTTACCCTAGTCATATAAACCCGGGCTATCTTTGACCCGGGAGCTAGGGTAACCGGCCTAGCGCCTTGCATGTAAACAGGCCCTTTGAAAATACGTACAGTCCTAGAAAACAGACCATGAACGGACCACCAAGAACAAACAAATCATGAATGTCCGGTCCTTAACTGAAGACACTGAACTGTATGTATGAGGGGTTTTCAGAGGGGTAAATACTCGAGGCAAAAACTAATTCCATGGCATGAAAGAGCATATTAGCATCTGTGTAATATTTTAGGGAGATAGATAACTGTTGTGAAAAGTTGTGACCTTGCAAAATTTGCAAAATTTAAGCAGAAACCTATACTGGTAGGCAAGGCTTTGCCTACCGTAAAAGGTTTCTGTATAAATTTTCAAACTTTACACCTATAATTTTTTCGATATGCAAGAAGGTAAAACTTTGCATATTTGCCCATGTCAATACGCTTTTTCGAGTCGTGGAATTAGTTTTTGCCTATGGTAAGTTTTCATATCCTGATACACCCTCATTCTTTCATTCGATTGTTTACGCAACCGTGTTCGTGTTCATCCAGGGTAATTATTTGATTATTTCTCCTCATTTTCTCCCCACTCCTCATTTTCCACACTCCGCATTTTCCACACTCCGCATTTTCCACACTCCGCATTTTCCACACTCCTCATTTTCCAATTTCCACACTCCGCACTTTCCATACTCCTCATATTCCATGCTCCGCATTCTGCACTCCGTACCCCTTATTTTCCATCCAACCCAAATTTTACGTTTACAAGAAAACGCCAACGTATACGTAGAACAGTAAATCACTCCGTTTTTCATTCGACGTAAACGGAACTCTATGCTTATCATATTTTTCGAAGATATGAATGTGAAAAGTTATTAAAGGCGAACGAAGGAAATAGTAAAAAGTGACTCGTGCATCAGTCTGATGAGTCATCAACTCAGCCGATGCATGATCATCAAGCTACAAATCAAGATTCAAGATTCTTTATTGCACACTATTTACAAAACAATTTTCAATTTTTAGTGACTCGTGCATGAGTCTAATGAGTCATCAACTCAGCCGATGCATGCATGATCATCAAGTTACATATATAAACTAAGTTACATTAAACTAAGCAAATCGAAGGTATATTAATATTACCTGATGATTGGAAATGCGCCAGAGTCACTCCACTATTCAAACAAGGTGAACGAAGTGACTTGTATAGTTCACGTCCAATTTCTATAATTTCAGTTGTGGCCAAGGTGTTTCAAAGAATAGTAAACAGAGTAAACGATCAATATACGCTTACGTAACAGAGCACGACACTGATCATCTCTAGATATCAATCGGAATTCCGTCCTATTCATTCAACCGTCACGGCGGATAGTTGGGCGTATAACATCGACCATGGCAATGTTAATGCAGTTGTATTTTGATTCTAGACTTTAAAAAAAGCATTTTATACGCTCGATCATGAAATCCTATGACTACGGCATACACGAAAATACCTATCATTGGTTTAAGTCATAGTTAGATAACCGCACGCAAAGGTGTTCTGCATGTTAATAGGTCGCTCTATAAGAGTTGCTCATTAGAGTGTGGTATTCCTCACGGAACCATCTTAGGTCCATTGTTATTCTTACTATATACATAAATGATTAGCCAAATTGCTTATCAAATTGTCAGCCGAGGATGTATGCAGATTATAGACGATACTCAATCTTGTCTAAATTCGGACTTAGAAAGCGTCAGCAATTGAATGGCTAATAACAAATAGACTGAGTCTAAATATAACTAAAACTGAATTCATGCTGGTAGGGTCAAGACAAAGGCCGAATACTCTCATAAAGCCCCCAACACTTGCAATCAATGATGCCCCAATTGCTGAGTCAGGTCACCACAACCAATTCACTTGGAGACAGACTCAGTTGGAGTAGTCACATGCATTGACAAATTGGCGAAGAAGATCGCTTCTGGGATTGGAGCCATTAAGCGAATAAGGCACCTTGTCCTACAGGAGACTTTGCACTTTATTTATCGGGCCCTAGTACAACCACACTTTGATTATTGCAATGTTGTCTGGGGAAACTGTGGTAAAACCTTAAAAGACAAACTAAAAAAATACAAAACCGTGCAGCCCGGGTACTGACCTATTCAAATTATGACGCTGATGCTGATATAATACTTGAATATCTTGGGTGGAAGCAATTAATTAGTCAGATCACAGGCAGCCCAAGCTCTGTATTTGCACTGTGTGACTATTATTTCACAAAATTCTCAGATAAAGAAAATAAACTTACCTTAAGAGTTTGTTGTTGTCCTGTTTTTTCTCTGGGGTCTAGAAATGGCGGTTATGGGGCATTTCTCTCACTTTGGGTTTTTCTCTCTTCTCTGTCTTAAAGAAAGGAAAGGCTGCACACTCAAATTCAAACCACGAGGCACTTGAGGCCGATTTTTCGCACGAAAACCCATCCGATAGGCGTTATTTCCTCCGTCAGGTGAAAGGTATATAGTTTTTCTTACCCCAGAAGTTTACAGACTTGAGAAATCATTATCCTAACTCTTCCAAATGAACTCATTTCTTTGAAAAAGCCTTCTCATTATTCGTCAGAAACTACGTGTTTGCTGCTATTCGGTCATGACCGTGGCAAAATTCCTCTTTCCGGCAGAGGGACAGTCAATAAATTGCCAGATACGTTACTCTCTCCCCACGGGGTCTAACGTGCCGCCTATTGTACTGAGTAGCCAATCGCGTGGCTACAATTTCAAATAAGTTGACAACGCTTGACGTCGGCTAGTTCCCAAAGATCACGGGCTCAGAACTTATACATTATATACCTTATTTTGAAACTTGTCTACAAGTGAATCGGCTCTATGGTAAAGTGGTTTAGAGCGTGCGCCTCGAATCCAACGATTAGGAGTTCGATTCCACACAAGACAGTAACATAAAAAAAAATTGTTCTCCTTTCTCAGTTTTATTTTATCTTTTCCTCTATTTTAAGCTATTTTATTGATTAAAATGATCGCATACAAAGTACGTTAATCTATTAAAACTGTAGTGTTCGATACTTTCACAGGATTTTATATCATTGCACTATAATAATAAAAATAAAAATCGAGGTCATGACCGTGTTGGAGCTTGAGAGCCAATGCAAAACAAAGTTTTAGTGTGGAAGGCGGCTCTAATAGCTTAAAATAGAGGAAAAGATAAAATAAAACTGAGAAAGGAGAAAAATAACATTTTTTAAATGTTACTGGCTTGTGTGGAATCGAACTCCTAATCGTTGGATTCGAGGCGCGCACTCTAAACCACTTTACCATAGACCCGATTCACTTGTAGACAAGTTTCAAAATAAGGTATATAATGTATAAGTTCTGAGCCCGTGATCTTTGGGAACTAGCCGACGTCAAGCGTTGTCAACTTGTTTGAAATTGTAGCCACGCGATTGGCTACTCAGTACAATAGGCGGCACGTTAGACCCCGTGGGGAGAGAGTAACGTATCTGGCAATTTGTTGACTGTCCCTCTGCCGGAAAGAGGAATTTTGCCACGGTCATGACCGAATAGCAGCAAACACGTAGTTTCTGACGAAGAATGAGAGGGCTTTTTCAAAGAAATGAGTTCATTTGGAAGAGTTAGGATAATGATTTCTCAAGTCTGTAAACTTCTGGGGTAAGAAAAACTATCTACCTTTCACCTGCCGGAGGAAATAACGCCTATCGGATGGGTTTTCGTGCGAAAAATCGGCCTCAAGTGCCTCGTGGTTTGAATTTGAGTGTGCAGCCTTTCCTTTCTTTTAGACAGAGAAGAGAGAAAAACCCAGCCCCATAACCGGCGCCATTTCTAGACCCCAGAGAAACAACAGGACAAGAACAAACTCTTAAAGTAAGTTTATGTTCTTTATCTGAGAATTTTGTGAAATAATAGTCACACAGTGCAAATACAGAGCTTGGGCTGCCTGTGGTCAGATACAAATACAAAAAGCTGTCATGGTTTACAAGTCTCTGCATGGCCTGGCGCCTGAGTATCTGTGTTCGGGATTTGTAAATCGTAACGTAACTTCCTATAGATTCTGCGAACAAAGTTACTGTTCCGTTACCACGTACAAATTATTATAAGAAAAGCTTCAGCTATAGTGGCGCAGTTCTTTGGAACAGTCTGCCCTGTAATGTAAGGCAAACAGAGTCCCTCAACCAATTTAGAATTCTTTTAAAGTCTGTATTTTAGGCACGACATTCATAAAAAGCAGCTGATATATGTTTATAGGTCATACATATTAATTAGTAATCACTTGAATAATGTGATGTGACATTAGATTTACTGGTATTTTTACATTTATTTAGGTATATTTTTAGTATTTTTATACATTTATATATTATAAATGATGAATTGAACAGTGGGTAAATAAAGATTATCTATCTATCATTCAAGATTCTTTATTGCACACTATTTACAAATTATTTACAAAACAATTTTGTGGGTTAAACTCGCTGTTTAGTAAACTTCACGTCAAATCACAATACTAATAAGGAAAACGATCAGAATTAGCCTGAAGTACAGCGTACGACAAAGCACTCGCGAATTTGCGTAAATCGCTCTCCTCCAGATGCCAAGCTGCAAGGAATACGCAGAACATAAACCCGTCAAAGGATTGCTCCTCCCTTCCCCAATGGAGACTATTATGGTACGACTTGGCGGTATTCCCTGAACTAAGAAGAAAGCTTAAAGTGCTACTACGATCAAATCTTGAGATATTTTTGCGTAATTCTAAAGTAAAGTTGGTATATTTTTTCCTGCCCAAACAGTTTTTTGATATCACGAAGGGAAGTCTTATTTATTGGGATCCGAATCTTGAGATTTCATGCCCGCCATTATCCGAACCCGTTCCTGTGACAGAGCCAATTTACCAGCGGACGTGACGTAATTTTCTCAACACAACAACTGCGAGCTACGTTTCACACAAACTTTCGCACGAACTTATATAAGTGAAATACATGTTTATACATTTTTTTGCAAAATGGAAAGGAAAGAACGAAGTTTTAAATGGAAATATGCATTTACAAGAGCGACGCCTTGAGAAAATACGTCACGACAGCAAACCGCTGGTCGAGAATCTCGAAGTATTTGGAACACACTTAAGTAATGGCGGAAAACTCTACAACATTCTTAGTATAATTTGTTTCTTTGGTAACAGTTTTCACTGATTTGGATATTTTCGACACCGTGTGTCATTTTCGAAGACAAAAACGTAGAAGAGAAAATGACTGAATTTCGTCGTAGTTGCACTTTCAATGTTGGAGAATACAAACAACCAGTAATTACAGTCTATCAATGACGCGCATGCGCATCTTGCCCATCAGTATAGTTTCAGTGGCTGTAAAAAAATGGCCTCCAGTGGGGAGGGGAGGAGCGCATTGTGGTTGGCCACGCAAGGGATTGTGGTCGAAACAGCGAATAACTCAATTTACGAGACTGGTAGTGTTATTAGCGAACTATTTTTCATCTCCAATAGACCAATTTAGCTTGTACATTTGGTTGTCCCAATTCCGCTCATTTGATAGCTCTCCAGAGGATTCAGTGCTTTGTTTTCCAATTAGAGAAATTCGTACATTTCCTCTTGGGTTACAGAAAAACAAGAAAACCGATATTACTCGAGGGAAAAGTCAGGTGACCTAAATTGGGACAACAAATGTATAAGCTAATTTGGTCAAAAATAGATTGTCGTTCTTTCTAAAACTGCGTTTTTAAAGATATCTTGTTCTCCAGCGTCCATGGCAACGCCTTTCCCATGGGAATCACGAGCTCATTTCATTCGTTAATGAAGTATTGTATCAGCATGTGACTGTTAGCTGCAAAGGACCTATTTATACAATCAATATGTACTCAAGCATGGGCTGATTCAGGATCAAATTTCGGCAGGCGCCATAACCAGGATCGTCCAATGGCATGCTCTATAATTGGCCTATGTCACAGCGTTTTCACATTTTGGGTTATGTTTATAACGGTTTCCTTGGGTTGCAATCATTCCTAAGGGAATAAAATCACAAAAGCTAGTGTAGCAGCTATGTTGGTTGGTATAACAGAGTAGCTAATGAGGTAGCTTTTGTTCTACCACAAATGCAACCCACTCATTGGCGGGAAAAATAATCTAAACATAGCCCAACTTGTGTAAACGCCGTGACACCTATATATGACATATGGACGCTCCTGGTTAGGTGTTCATGACTGATTGCGGTTCAATACTGTTCAATTTCTTATTTCAGCATAGCCGAGTACGGTAAGCCCACCACATTTCGTAAGGTAATAGACTCGTTATTATTCACCCTCAAGTGGTTTGTGCAAAATAACACTTGTCACGTGTCCTGTCACTTGACTAAGACCACGAAAAAACAATCAATAAAAAAATAAGGATACGAGTTCAACAGAAACAGTGTGGAATATGGTTAAGATTAACGGTCCTTTATCCACTTCTACTTAAAACAATTGATTACATTGTTTCGTTGAAAGAACCGAGAAAACGTAACATAGATAAGATAATTGTTTGCTACAATATACAGGTAAACAATGCTAAAAAGTTATCGGCCTTCCGATAGGGCCGGGTTATGTGATATATTCACCTCGTGGTAGTCCCGGCTAGATAGCTGTATGGTTTTGTTCGGGTCTTCCGACTAATTAATCAATAGACTAAGTTACATTTTGTAATAGCTTGAGTGAAATAAAAAATGTTGTTGTTGTTGTCGTGCGTGGCCCTCGCGGTGAATATATCACATACTCCCTAGCTCTAGGATAATAACCTTATAACGCGACTTAAACCTTTTTACAGTCGCACATCAATGATAATGCAATAAATTCCCCCTTTTGAACCCCCTTTTATTCAGAGCTTCCCGAGCGCATAATTATTTCTATAGATCGATTTCATGTGACGTCATCAAATTGCTAACTTCGAAACTATGAACTCTACCAAGTTGTGCTTTTGATACAGTTTAGAGCTTACCTAAGCACGTCTTCACACCAAATTTCATCGGTTTCTGTCACTTTGTTCCGGAGATATCGATGAAGCGATTTGAGTCACGCAACACCAGTCACGTATTTTGAGGAGTCAAATTAGTGCAACTTTCAACCAAAAATCTTCTAAATACAAACCAACATGTTAAATAAGTGAATATCTATGCAAATAGATACATTTAAGGTCAGAATTCTTGGTAATTGTGAACTTTAATGAAACTTGGTAATCTGGCCGCCATCTTGATGGCGGCGCCATACATTTTAATGTAAACATGGCGCACATTTGATCGCTTATATTTTGGGCGAGAAATATCCTAGATTGATAAAACTTGTCAGAAATACGTAATTTTTAGTTCTCTTTCAGAAAAACGCACCTTGATTTTATTTGAATCAGCAATAAAGATTTTTAGGATTCACGTGACCTAAGTGAAATCGATCTATAGCCGGCATATTTAAGCACAACCGGAAGTGACTTCTCCCACGCATTCGTAGGTTTCATCGTTACGATCACGTGATACAGATGCAGCCACCACATGCGCATTTGGGTCCGCTGGATATGTCTGCCGATTTCTACGTTGTTTGCAAGGAATGCAATAGGTATCCTCTCGGCAGAGAGAATTACCAAGACACTGAAACAACCAAGAAATTCTTTGTTTAACGATATTTAGCCGAAAGGCATACAGAAACGGGTTTATGCAGGGATCAATGTTGGAGAAACTGGCGAGTACAAGGAGAGCTTCCGTCCCCAGATTGTGGTATCGAATGCTGAAATTCCCGGGAAATTTCCCCGCATCCTCGTCCGAGTAATCATACACGAACAGCAAGATAATCGGCAAGACAAGGAATGTAAAGTTGGTGAAAACTAATAAACCTGCCTTTTTTGCCATGACGAATTCTCTCCTCGTGCCTAAAGCTACCGTGGAAGCCTTAACATAGAAGTACATTCTCACGTAAAATGGAATCGTGACGAGAAACAGAATCACTAGCATAGCTACAACTATTAGGGTTTGCATTGATGTGCCAGGTTCATCCCATTTACTCGTGCTAAAAGGTAAGGAACACATGAAGGATGGATTATATTGTGACTGTTGGCCGGTTGTTAATATTGGCAGGAAGCTTACAACTAGGGTTAAAACCCACAATATCCCCAGTACTTTTCTAACGAGCGATTTTGTAAGTCTAATTGTAGGCTTTAGGGAGTAGATAATCACTAGGTATTTCTCTACCGTCATTAAAAGCGATGTTAGTATTTTCTGGGTTTCGGCCAGCGTGAATATAAACCCCGAGACTTGACAGAAAGTAAACTCGAACCAGGCCGTCTCGCTGTAAACTAAGCGAGGCATAAACTTGTTGAATGTAGCGGTTAAGATGGCATAAATCCCGATAAGTATATCACAAAATGCTATATTTGCTATCAAAATTATCGAAGGATTTGATCTCAGCGCGGCCGAACATACAATTAAACCCAAAAGAAACGCATTCATTGCAATCGCTAGAACCCCGACAGCGTAATCAACATAGAGTGTCTTCCGTAATGTAGCAAAAACCATCAAAAATGGTTCAAGTACTTCGCCCATAGCACAAGGATTTTTCCCGCAAATGCATTTGGGTGTAAAACCAAGTTTCACAAACTCGAAGCTCAAACCATATTTCGCCTTGTTCGGAAGAGAAAAATCAGTTTTGTTCCAAATACAGGAACTTTGGGGTTGTTTGCGGTTGTTGTAAGAAGTTCTAATGAGATCACAGTTTCTGCAGGCTGTGTTCCAAGATGCACCGCGGACTTCGTTGAGCATGCGCAGTCGAAGTATTTCGGGATCCAGTCTCCATAAGTTGTTTCCCGTCAGATCAAGGATGAGTAGAGACTGAAGCTCACTCTTTTGGTTTACTTCCCAGCGGCGTAGGTTGTTATGACTCAAGTTGCTATAAAGTAATGTCAAGAAAAATTGCGAGATATATTTTAAATTATATTGGCACTGTCAATTGAACTGAACCTTCAAACTGATCTCTTTAAAACAAAACGTCACCAATACCACCCTGAGAGAGAAGGGAAATAATGCGAGAAAGCCTAGCTAATTTGATGACCAACCTATCAGATCAGGGACAGCAAAGATTCATGTAATATTCTAGCAAAATCTCATTCCAGCAACCGGCTTGATTTTGATTCACTGTGGGCTAAATTTCTCTCGAAGTTAGTATTTTTTTCACTGGAATCTTTGCCAAGCTTCGTCAAAATTGTATCAAAATTTCTCCAGTATACATGGAAAGCATACTCTGCTAATCTGAGTAGTTATTTTTGTCTTTTATAGCGCATTTATAGGGGAGCCAGGGTGGCGCAGTGGTTAAGCGCTTCGCCTCTCACCTCTGTGGCCCAGATTCGATTCCCGGACGGGGCGCTATATGTGAGTTGAGTTAGTTGGTACCCCGCCCTTGCTCCGAGGGTTTTTCTCCGGGTTCTCCGGTTTTCCTCCCTCCGCAAAAACCAACACGCTAAATTCCAATTCGATCTGTGGATTAGCCGGGACCTGGCTTTGATCAACCCCCATGGTTGTTTCAGGTCTCGTTAGAATTTCAGATTTTTTTTATCTTTAAAAGATAATATCGCAAACAGTTCACAGAATAGGATCGTACTTACAGGAGTCTTAAACTCGTCAAAGAAGTAAAAGTGTCGGCCTCAATTGACTGGATATCGTTTCCTGTCAGTGATCTAAAGGAAATTAAATAATTGAGCATCAGTAAAATTCTTCATATTATATTGTTTCTAACTCGTAGATATTGCGTACCAATCCAATGGTTATTGGGGTAGGGAAACTGTGTCACTCGTTCGCTCGCTCACTCACTCACTATGGTGTTAGCAAATCGACATTATAATTACATCATTATGGACTCTCATTTTTTATCGATATTTCTCCGAGCTGTTTCCGTAACCACGTCCCAAAAAAGCACGATAAAAAAACTTCATTACCAGTATGCATGTCGATCGCATATTTATTAGAACCAAATCGTTCCTCAAAACATCACGAGGGCCTGTTTCCTTCTTACATGAAACCTACTGCTCTAAAGAAATAGAATGTACTTGGCGATCGGAATGGGGAAGAGATGTGTTCTACAGTCATGGAACTAACTATAGTAAGGGTGTCATGATTTTGTTCAATCCTAAAGCCGACATAAAAGTGCAAAAGTCAGTTCATGACAAAAATGGTAGATATATTATTCTACAAGTTGTAATTGATGAAGTGGAATTTACGTTATGCAACGTTTATTTACCAAATGAACCTAAAACCCAAATTGTCTCCTTAGATAATTTAATGGCGGGTTAGATATGGATTTTTTTTCGGATATGGAAAAAGAGCCAAAAATCTATTGGATTTACGGAGTCTTCCTCAGCTAATTGGAAAATAATTCCACTACAACAGATAAATCGATATATATATGGGGGAACATTATTGTTTAAATGTAAATACGAGTTAAATCAACTAAATTTGTGAGAAGCCAGGAAATAAAACTGTTTTTTACAAGGAGTGGTTTTCCACAAAGGAGTACTTAGTAATAAGGTCTCTGTGATACCAATAACGTATTTCTTTCTTTAGATAATTCAGTTCAAAATAAAGTTTGGTATCAATACAAATTTTATCCAATTTCTTGGGATGGTAAATGCAGTTAAGTCATATATTAAAATAATTAAGCATTTGAACCAAGAAAACCTAGGCAAAGTCGTTTATCCTGATTGGTATTTCAATTTTAGCAAAATGAAAGTAAAAACAATACGCAATAATTAGTAGAACAGCAATTCATAACACCTAATGAGCCGAGGACAAAATTAAAAGCTATGGTATTAATGAAAAGAATTCGAAGTTAAAAAGGATCCATTCCTTTTAAAACTACAAAACAAAACAAAATTATGCATATTTCAATTTAAGATAAATCATAATATAATATAATATAACATGATATAACAGCACCATTTCCAAAGAAAATATAATTGATACCAACCTCTGTGAGTCCCTTCTGTGATGCTGAGAGACATATCTGAGAGCATTTTTTGGTTAATTGTGCGAATGCAGTGAGATTTTGTAAATCCTTTAAAAATGTTGGCTAGAAAATACTGCACAACGTATTGAACTTTAACCAGAACAAATTCTATACGATATTGTTGACCAGTTTAAGCACATTAACTTGTTAAATCATGCTTTGATAGTAGCTAAATTTACAATGTACAAAGCCTTTCTAAAATGAAACTTGTATACTTTCGATATCTTTTTGTGTGAGAAAGCCAAATTAGAAAAAGAAATAGCAATATAAAAAAAAGCTTTTGAAAACAAACGGTGTCCACTGATGTATCATATCTTATAATCACTGTACATGTATCTAACATACTCTCACCTTAGAATTTTTTGTATTGTATTTTGTATTGTAATTGTGTATAAATTAATAAATATATATAATAAAAAAAAAGAGAGACTGTACGTTATTAAAATGATTTGACTCAGTGGCGCCGATCGAGGTTCGCAACAGCAATGCCAAACGAGGAAATCGTATATAAGGCATTATCCTATAAATATTATATTTCAGCCAATCAGAGCTCAGCTTTACTATGAAATACAGGGTGGTATTTCATATTTTTTTCTATGAAATACAGATCGGTATTTCATGGCTTGATCAGGCCAATCAAAATGCAGGAAATTTCGCATACTTTCGTTATCAGCCAATAAGAATTCAAGATTTTGGATACATAATTATAGTCTGCATGCGCAGACGCATTCGCCGACGAGAAAATTCGCAGTCTATCGTCCGGTAAGTCAATTTGTTTTCGTGATAAATCTTCCCGTAATTTTTTTTTATATGATAATATGGAAAGGCTCGTTGAATACCAAACAATACACATTTTTCGTGAAATATTCGCCTGTATTCCAAAGAAAACCATGAAATAACCAGTAATTATTAGTTAGGCCATCCCTACTTTTTTCCGTTTCTCATCGATGGGGTTTTCAAAGTTTGGGTCGGTCGGTCGGACGATAAAAAAAAAGTAGGGGGAAAAAATTTCCGGAGTCTGAAACTAGTAAGGCGTGCTCACTCAGCATCATGGCCGTGGAGGTCTGGAACTGACAAGGCGTGTTAAAACAACATTGACGACAAAAATATCGACGTTGTTGTCCGAGTACGGATGAAAAATGGAATAACTTCAAATGTACCAAGAGTTATGTGCAACTTACCGTCGAGCATGACCTTCCACCCTTTTGCTTTTTTTTTTTTTTGCAAAACGCAAAAAAATCGGGTCGGTCGGACGATGAGAAACGGAAAAAAGTAGAGATAGCCTTACGAAGCCGACTCGGGTCAAATCAAAGTCAAGTCATAGAATATTAGGCCATTAGGGGAAGCAGACGTCAGTATATGCCCAAACGAAATGTTTATGAGCCAAATAAACCGTGAAGCGATTACTTCGAAGTTTCTTTTTCGTGATAATGTTTGATTTTGAAGTGATTTCGTACCTTGATCGAATTCGAGCCCAATACCATCGAGATAATTAAAGATAATTAAGCTTGAACAACAAAGCAACTTTAGTTCCCAGCTTGAGCTCCCATCTAAAATTAATTTGCATCACCTGTCAGTAATTTCAAAAGCTCCGCTGATTTATCATGATGAGCTTGACGAACCAGGGTTCAAAACACACGTACGTTACGACCGGGCTTCGAAAAAAAAATGTAGTCACGCAAGGACCGTGACCTGCATGTAGTGTTATGCGTGACAGGTTTCGCGGACGATGTGATTGCTACCATAGAATTTGATACATTTGAAGCACTCAAGCTGTTTGACGGGTCGCGCGTGGTATTTCGAAGGGGATTATCGAAATAACACAAATGAAAAGACAATCAAAATGGACCGCAAAAGAAAAAGATAAAGAAATGAAGTGATGTCAGGAGTAGGCCAAACAGTAGATTTTACCTACGAGCAAGTTGTAGGTTATAAACTCACCGCAATGAACTATTTTCACACCTCGTCGTACGATCGTGTGTCAACACTAAAGGGAATCGTCTCAGCTCAGCAATTAATACAAATTAATATAAGTTATGAATTGGCTTAAATTTCACAAGTTGAATCTGAATCTCAATTGTTTCCCGATTGGCGAAGCATATAGCTAACAGTAAAAGCAAATCGAAGAGACCCGGGAAGAGAGAAAGGTCAGCAAGCGCAAAGGATTATTGTTAGAACGAAATCGAGGCTACCGCAAAGGATTATGTGTAAAATGAAATCGAGGCTGAACGAATCTCGATTTTTACCACCAAATACAGATTAGAACTGCTGCGCAGCAACTAACGGTAAAGAAGGCTTTGTACGATAGGTTTTGCTGTATATAATTCGGATATAGTCACGTGTAGATTTTAACAGACAGAGTTGACGAGTTGATAAAACAAAACGTTTTTTTATCAAAACTTTGATCATGAGCCGGCTGTGACAGCTGCCTTCGTAACTAAGAAAACAATTAACCTTGTATCCACGAGTCCTTCATTGTTTAAAACTGAAAAACACCATAAATTTCAATAAATTGATGAACGAAGAACAACAAAATAATACAATAGGTAGGACTTAGGTAGGACTACAGCTCTATAAATATTTAAGTTCTCGAGCCACACTCTTAGCAACCAAACTACCCCCTGGTGATAGGGCCGGGGGACCAAAGGTCGGCTATCACCAGGGGGCGCTCTAGGAAGCAGGAGCATTCCATTTAATTAAGTCCAGCCTCATGTCACCTTAAAGTACCTACTTTAACGCCTAGATATCGTAATCCGTAGGTGTCAAAATTGTGATAAAGACCTACTTTTGCATTTCACCTTTCATCAGTCGACTACCTACCTACCCTGGTTACAGAGGCCACATTGCAGTGACTGGCGTAACCGAGTGGACCTGGGGTCGATAGCCGGATGTGGCCTTTGGGCTAATTGGGCCAAAGTTTCACTTTCATGAGTACAGAATCTGTACTAGAAATCTGATTGGATGATCGCACAAACAGGTTTTGTAGGCATTCGTGATTCGTTAACAGACCTAAACCGGTTAGATTTTGAAAACAGGGTTTCAGCTGTCACTTTAGTTTGTCTCTGTGCCGTGCAGTTACTGAAGTGTTTATTGCTGCCGCAGCGAGCGAGCTCAAAGAGCAAGATCTCTTCTATTATCAAGATGGTGAGCAGCAAATAATTAATCACGCCTGGCATAAGTTACCTCAAAATCGATCACTAAAAGCGAGCCAAAAATATATAAACCAGCACATCTTGTTTAATTCGCTGTCAAATTTAACGAAATTTTCGTATGTTAATATTAAAATGAAATAACGTCTTTAGGATCAAACACGTTTGTATATTGACGTTGGTGTGACGTCATAACGAACGACTCCTTTTAAGGTCAAATTCTGCTTTACCTATACGTTCGAAATAAAGCATGTTATCACAACAACATAAATATGTGTTTTTGATTGCCGCAATTTTAAAGTCTCTACGATAAATATTTGCTGAGTTATTAAGAACTAAAGTTTCCTGTGACGTCACATTTCTGACGTCATGGATCTGACATCAGTCATGCTTTCTAAATTGAATAAACATAAAAAAAGACCATATTGCGGCTATTCAGTGTACAGTAAGTACAGTTCCTCTTTAAAACCCGAAAAATACTTGAATAGTTATTTTTAAAAGACGTTTTCAAAAATGTATGACGTCATAATGACGTTTCCTCTTTTTCACTGGGAATTTTAAAGTATTTCCTCTCAAAAATTGAAAATTCTAAAAATATACGGTTGTGGGTACCGATTTACTCTTTTGATTGCTAGATTGTCGTAAACAAATATTTTAAACTCTAAAAGATGAATGAAGAAGTTATTTTGTAAATGGTTTTGTATTGAATATTTTCCTCCCTTAAAAAAATCTTTCTGTGGAGATTTTCGAAAGTCAGATGTAAGTAAGTAGTTGGACCAGATTTTGGAGGTAAAAAAAGTATGAAACGGCTAGTATTTTAAAATACCGAGTTTAAAAAAAAAAGCTGATGTCTATTGCAAAATAAAACGCTTGATATGATATATTGACGGGCTGTCGATCATAGGCTGACGTTATGTCACAATTGTTGTCAAGGTCCCATCAAGAAGTCTATTGGTCAATGAAACAAAATAAGTGACACGTGGCTGTAAAACTGTGGTGGGTTTTTATCGCCATCAATGCCAAGTCTGCGTGAGTATTTGGTCGCAGTCCTGAAGCAGTTATCTGTCATGTATTCTGACCGGCGTTGACAAAACCTTGAACGGAACGGACAAAGTACGAAACGGCTTGCAAAGCAGATGAGTATTTCGAAACTTGTATTTCAACAAATGAATCGTGTAAAATACATTTAAAATGCCTAGAATCTTTTTGCATATTGAGTCAAAGCTCTCTAAGCGACCACTCTCGTAAGCGACCAGCTCTACTTACGACCGGCTGCATCTGCTGCAAATGTACAACCTTAGCAACAAATGTGCGAGCGAACTTTGCAACATGAAGTTACTTGGGCTAGAAAATTCTTGTTATGTTCTAGACTACTAACAAATTCGTAGGCCGGGAATATTTTGCCATGGTATTTTCGGTTGACGCGATTTCCACCTAGAAAATCCGAACAGCTAATAGCTTTCTAGAATACGTCAAAAGACATAGTAGGCGCCTTAAAATGGCTAGATAAGCTGCAGACAACTGGTTTCAAACGAATTTCAAAAAGTACTCGTTGGGTGCCCTTGATGTCTACCATCTATATACTATCAGGCCCCAATGTCTCGAATTTCTAGCGATGCAAAAAATAAATTTTGTTTGGCAGACATCTAGGCTCGTGTTCAATATCCCGAAGTGCTCAGGCACTGGCTGTGATGCCATCTGGCAAGGGCACGCAACGAAGCCGTTTTCGGTTAAAAAGCTGTTCGGGAGAGTAAGTTAGCCTAAAACTTTCGGATTTGAAAAAAATGTCCCGAGAAAATTGTTTTCCTAAATACTAGCTAGGAAATTTGTTTTCAGTCGCTAGAAAATTATAGAAGAAAGGGGAGACTAAAAGGTTTCCCCTAAAATATTCGTACGTCCCAATTCGTGTGATCAATAGAGTCAGAACAACACATTTTCATTCCCTAAGAATTGCCTAAAGGAAAAAAGAATCCCTAAAAAATTCGTACCTCCACAAAACTTTGCAAACATGAAGTTACTTGGGCTAGAAAATTCTTGTTTCTATTCTAGACTACTAACAAATTCGTAGGCCGGGAATATTTTGCCATGGTATTTTCGGTTGACGCGATTTCCACCTAGAAAATCCGAACAGCTAATAGCTTTCTAGAATACGTCAAAAGACATAGTAGGCGCCTTAAAATGGCTAGATAAGCTGCAGACAACTGGTTTCAAACGAATTTCAAAAAGTACTCGTTGGGTGCCCTTGATGTCTACCATCTATATACTATCAGGCCCCAATGTCTCGAATTTCTGGCGATGCAAAAAATAAATTTTGTTTGGCAGACATCTAGGCTCGTGTTCAATATCCCGAAGTGCTCAGGCACTGGCTGTGATGCCATCTGGACTTCAGCGTCGGTAAAACAGCTGGGATACCGAACAATTCGAAAACGTATTCTTTTGGCATACATATCTTTTGGGCTTGTGTTCAATATCCCGAAGTGCTCAGGCATACTGTAGTGCCATGGACTTCAACCTGGAAGTACATCCCCTAAAATAACGCAGGATCCGCAAGATCGAAGAACCTCAAACGTGTTTTGTGCACAATCTTTTGCTGACATAAAGTAATTACCAAAGCGATCAAGCGAAAATAATGATTGATATTTGCCACAATTACGACGTCACTCCATAGCAACCGGCCCACACGCATTTCCGAACTTCCGATGATCTCTGGCTCGTTATATTCAGAATATTTCTTTGCAAGCGACCCCATATTGTTCTACCAAAAGACCATTTCTTTCGTCACAGCTGAGAGGCGTTTTTCAAGAATAAGACTTCATGTATCGCCTGATCACTCTAACCGCGAATTATAACTTTTTGTTGTTGTAATTGTCCAAAAATTAAGTTATCACAGTTTTCTTTAATTTTTCATAAGATAAGGCTCCAGTTAGATACAATTAAATGCCTTACTTGTCGTTGTGAATTTTTATTATTATTATTTGTGCTGCCGCTAACCGTATGAGCTGAACCCTGGCCATAGAGAGAGTTACGTAATATGTCAAACACTCGTACAAATATTTGATCGATCTCGGGATCAAAACACTGAAAACTGAAGTTGAAAAATGACGCGCAGCGGAGTTTTTCAGTTAAACTCAGTTCGAGTAGTTTCGATCTTGTGATCGAACGCAAGTACGAGCGTTTGATACGGCTTCTCAAACAAACATACCATTTAAGGGAAAAAGAAGAAGAAAGTTTGGATATTTTTTGCAAGTGTTTGATCATGATATCAAGACTCCTTCTCATTAATTATTTATGAGTTGGATAATTCATGAGCAAAGTTTGTTCTGCATGTTTAAGATACCTTAACATTATTGAAATTGTTACTCACAGCTCGTGAACGTCCATACTCAAATGCTGAAGTTCTCTCTTAAGGGTTGTTAAGTTGTTTATGGCACATCGTAAAGACAGTTCAGCTTCCTTTAAACCCGAACATTCACAAACACTAGGACAGGAACGAGATTGTGAAGAACATGTGAAGAGGCCTGCCAGGCAAATACCAAGAAGCAGTACTATTGATGCTGGCTGAAAGCTTGTACTTGAAGTCATGGTACCGAATAAGTGAGTTGAAGATACGTGAGGAAATCGCGGGACTAGCGCTGCAAAAATCATAAACAAACAGCGTTAACCACATAAACAGCTGAATCCTTTTTATAAGTTAATGAGCAAAATATAGAAAACCCTTAATTGTCACCATACAGGCGGGGTCTTGAATGATCTTTTAAACAAATTCTATCCGCGTCCCAATGTGTAGCTAGAATTTATTTCAGTTTCAAATTGAGCGAGAGGATGTTGTTTTCTATTCCTACATCATGATTTCCTACCGTTTGGGAATAAACACTTGTACAATGTGCTTTTCTTCAGATAAATTTTATTAAGGTCGTATCCAAAATTCAATTGGTTTGTCGATTTAGCAACTCATCGGAAATGGAAATTACTTGAATTATTCAGCTCAATCGAAAAATCCTACCCTGGTTGCCAGGGGTTCGAGTTCGAGGAGCGAAGCGAAGCGACGAGAACTTGAGGAGTGAAGCGACGAGAAGTTCAGGCCCCTCTTAATTCTCTTTCGAGCCTCTGGAACCCAGGGTAGAAAAATCCTAGAGTGTCGCCAAATTTATTTTTGAAAGAAGCAAAATACCCAAGCTATTTTGGCTAAAAACTAGACACGCGCGACCACATTAAATGTGTTGGAGGAAAAGATCAGCTGCTTTGCAGAATGGTTCGTTGTTTAACCTCAAAAAGTTCAATGGAAACTTAATCATTCATGAAGTATTATTTGATGTCGGTCAATAAAAACGTACTGTTTCATTATTCATAATTTAGTATCTGGTCTCCAAACATAAGGCTAAACTGACTTATTTAACGTCAGTAGATCGGACATACTTGAAAAGACAACAAACTCGAGACCGACAGCAGGATATTTTATCACTGAAGTTAGTATTTATTTTATCCAAGATATTAATTTTAACTTTGTCACTTAATGGTTGTTAAAATAAACCTTTTTATTGATAATTTAATGATGTTAGGCAAACAAAGAAGCATTATGTGGATTTGTAATAAAATTGCAATATAATTACTTGTTAGTTTCGCAAATCAAAAACACCCTGAATTTTTTTTAATGGGACCTGAAACCGACCATAGGGGCTGATCAAAGTCAGGTCCCGACTAAATCACAGATCGAATTGGAATTTAGTGTGTTGGTTTTTGTGGAGGGCCAGAAAACCGGAGACCCTCGGAGCAAGTGCTTCCGGGCTCTCCCATATCAAGGCTTTGAGTAAAAAGCCAGTGCTCGGACTTTTTCTTAAAATATGAATAAAATGATGGATTACTACACCGCTTTTGGTAAAAAACGAAAACGCACAAAGCTTAGTAAAAAAGAGGACATCCAAAAACCAAAATATGACATGAAAAGACGATTGAGAATTGGAATTGATGGTGGTGGATTATATTCGAAGATGTTTTAATGAAAATAGGAAAACATAAACATCTGAGTTGTATGAAAGATAAAAAAGGTATATCAAAGTACCTACCTTAGGTTTTCTTCTGTTTCGACTTCACCTTTCTCTCGGCTTCTGTGCTGATGGAAAAAAGAAACACATAGCCTCGTCTCCAGGCTACTACTCGGTCGTCCCATCATGCAAAGCGTTTGTTCCACAATGCCAGCCGTTTTGACTCCCTAGTGCGAAGGCCTGGCAATTAGGTCTGAGCGGATTGTGCTCCCGGCTAAAAGTGGCATATTATGCCGCTAGCACTGCTCCAAATTTTATCGAATTATGTCCGAATTATGCCAAAGTTCAAAAATTATGCTCGTAGATTACACAATTATGCTCACAAAAAACGTTTTTCGAAGACGGCCGGCATTAGTTGATGCGCGGCATTTTTAGTTGTTCACACAACATTTTATTAGGTGACCTATTTTTTAAAGGTTAAGTCACACTTATAAAGTCAAAACCAGAATAGATAACTAGAAAGTGAAATTCAGGTATTTGCTTTGGAAAAATCATTTTAGAATCTAAGCAAAATATACCAGCTAATAATTAGGAAAGGCACTATAAAAGCAATAATAGCATTGCTTTTGGCTTTAATGCTTCAAATTATGCTTCAATCTGGTAATTATGCTCGAGCAGTGCTTCATTGAAAAATTATGCTCGTTTGCTCCAATTATGCCAAAAATTATGCTAGCACAATCCGCTCAGGCCTACTGGCAATACTCTTCGGGGTTAACTCTCGCAAAGTGAAATATGTGTATTTTTGTAGTCGGTTTACATTTGTGACCAACATAAAGTACGTAATGTAATGTAAGTTCTAATGCAAATTGTATATATTTTAGCTTTTTAGCCTTATAGCTTTTAGAATAACTATTATTACTATTAATATTATCTTCTATTGTAGTTATATTTATTATTAATAGTGTCTCCAATTAGTTTCCAATAAGGCTTAATGCTATTAAGTATACCAATACGCTTCGATACCTTAATATATAAGCCTTCGACATGGTTGTCAAAATTTAAATCTTCGTCTAGTTCTAAACAATGATATGCACAGAGTCACCGGAAGTCCGTGATTCGCGGACTTCCGGATCGGACTATTCCAGAGCCCTATGTTTTCGTCGAGCATGCGCAGTAAGAAACATATATGATCTGGGTACGAGATTGACAATCTCGTCCCCAGGAATCGCTCTCAACACACACCTCTTCGTGTCAATGCTTTGTGTTAATAAATAATAATAATACGTATTAGGAGCATCATACATAAGTCTCGATGCTCTTACAATAGTAGAATAACTATTTCTATAAAATACTAATTTAATCTAATTACAATATATATAAAAACTAACTACTACTGAAAATTAAGGTCTTAAGTAATAATTTAAAACGTATTAGGAGCATATATATATAAGTCTCGATGCCCTTACAATAGTAAAATAACTATTTCTACAAAAGACTAATTAATCTAATTAAATATATATATAAACTATAAAAAACTAACTACTACTGAAAAGAAAGGTCTTAAGTGATGGTTTAAAATGGCTTAAAGAGTCTGTGCATCTTAGATGTACTGGTAGCGAATTCCATAATCTTGCCGCAGCAACTGAAAACGATCTGTCACCGTATGTCTTGGTGTTCGATCTAGGGACTGATAATAAATTAAGTGTAGAGGACCTAAGAGAACGGGCAGGTTTGTAAAGGTTCAAGAGTTCGTTAATGTAGACTGGCGCTTGGCCATGTGAAATCATTTTCCGTTAACTTACTCTGCGTGTATGATCTCGTTCCCAGATCCTCTCGTCCACTGAAAAAATATCTAGACGCAGATTTGGGAAACGAGCGACTGCGCATGCGTGAATTTGAAATATAATATAAATATAACCAAATCTTGAAACCAGGCCAGTACAAGTGCTGTTGCCAATACACTGTCATTGAAAAAAAAAGTGGATTTCTACGAGTGTGTTTTACTGTGTTAGGTTCGCAAGGGATTGTGGTCAATCATTTTCGGTACGGTGGATGATTGGTTAGTTATCCCACAGGCAGCCCAAGCTGAAAAGTTACTAAAATATAACTTATAAGAGCGTAACGAACTCCGTTTACTAGCCACAAATACAGTAACTTTTTGGAATAAAAATGACTTACGTCTTCCGTCATGTTTCTCTCCTTGTTGAGTGGTTTTAAGCTGATTTTAGCCGGGTTTTTTTTCGGAGCCCCTTCACAGTGGCAAGGTAAGTCATTTTTATTCAAAAGTTTTTTACAGTATTTCTGGCTTGTAAACGGAGTTCGTTATGCTCCCATACAAACCCTTATAAAGTTATATTTTCGTAACTTGTCAGCTTAATTGGGCTGCCTGTGGTTATCCACGATTTTGTTTACTTTTCCTCGTGATTAGTTCAAGTAAAACCAATCGTGAGTTACTTCAGTTCCTGATTGGCTCATTGTGTTTTTACTTGCTCGTGATTGGTTCTCTGGTTTTGGATTTACGACACTCAATTGAAAGCCGCTCTAGACTAACAATCTCTGACTCGTTGGACAGATCATATTCACAGACTCGCAGATCTTTGTTTAGATGCTTTGTATTTCCAAGTGTCTCTGTGCTCCCGAATCCATTTCCAGGTTCATTGCAATAATTGCAAAACTACGTTGCCTTCTTTTCAAACAACACTGACTTTTAGAATTTTCAAGCGAGCAAAGTTGTGTGTGGAACACGCTTCTCCCTTCGCTTTTCGCTGATAGCAGAGTTTACTTCTTTCCCTTCGGCTTTCGCTTTTCCCTTCACAGATCGAGACTTCTGATTATGGTTATATTTGTGTTAGGAAAAGGCATTTCACGATTTTAGAAAAAATTCTACTTCAGGAAAAACATCATAAATTATACAGTTCTAGTTTAGCCCACGCTTGACGTGTCCATATTTGAGTTACTTTAATTAAAATTTTCTTTTGTTGAATTGGTTGGATTTATATGAGAATAGTTCGGTACGAACCTCAATTCTCTAAGGCTACTTTTGATCAATTGACAACATTGAATATAACTTATTTTCCAAGAGCCTTTGTCACTTGCCGACATTAATTAAGTTTTACATATCGTAAGCTTATTGCTATTTAGAGATCTTAACAACAAGCCAATAAGATTTGAGTATTTTAATTACAGTCCTGTACGTTAATGGTACTATACAAATTGAGCTAAGATGTAAACGATCCAATTCCTGGACGTATATTGCTTTTCATTAAGTTGTATTGAAAAAAAGCCATGTGTTGATCATTCCGAATAGATCAGATCCGAATTTTAAGTAAGATTTCTACGGAAAATCTATAAAGGCTTATAATATGTTTTACGCTCAATTACTGATAGCATTTGATCTCTAGTTTCACCTTTGACATTTCTCATTTAAGTTGACGTCGTTTAAATCAGTTTTCCTTTAATCAGGCCACGACCTTAATTACAAATATTGTACAAAAAATTGTACATATTAACTTCGTAAATACACCTGTATCATCACAGGCTTCCCAGACGTATATTTGCTGCTTATTAGTCTGTTGGGTTCCCTGTGGTATATCTGTTTAGTTTCATAAGCGATCTCAGAAGAGTTTATATAGTTGCTCCGTGTGAATTCTCTTTTCCGATACTTACGAAATAAATCTTCAAAAATAAAAGATTGATACTTGACGAAGTTGTGTGAGCGTTTTTTTGTGTGGCGATTTTCGGCCTTCTTCAGATATTAGGCACCGATGTTTTGACGCCGTTGGCCAGCGTGTGTAAATATTTAGAAAGGTGGGCAACTCGACCTCGCCAAAGCACAGACTTACCTCAAAGATAACCCAAAAATCGGCACTTTTCTTCATCGCTCGCTATTCAGTAAGTAAGGTAAGTAACGGTGACTTTATTTTGTTTAAATGTAATGTATTTAGCTTTGCAGCTAATTGGGGACACTAGTCCTACAATTTTACGTCCTTATCCGAGAAGACGTGAAGGTCTAACCATTTACTGTATTATGTAAAGGCAGCACCTTCTACTCAGTCCGGCCGGGGTTTTAACGCGCGACCTCCCGCTCGACAGATCGCTGCTTAAAGTGCATATAAGCCCTGGCTAATTATATTTCTTACGAAGAGACTAGAGGCCATAGACAAAGGATTCCGGAATAAAAAGTTGATTTGATGTATTTGTCATGGTGTATTGGCCGTTCAAAGTTGCCCAAAAACGTCATGGATTGCCTGTGGACGAAAATCAAGCGCGCTAGAGCGCTTTACAAAATTGGTACTGGGTCTAGTTTGACGTCATCAACAGAACACGGTCGATGTGCCATTGCACGAAAGGCCTTGCCGAATAAAGCTCTCCGAAACGTTTAGCGCGATATTATCATCTTTCTCGGTTATCTATTCAATTATTTTACAAATAAGCCAACGCTTTATACCCGCGAAGAGACGAGTTCTGTTAATGACGTCACGTTTTATTCTCGTCCCAGTCCCCGAAGGTGCGCGGAAATTATTCTACATTTGGAAGTTTAGTCGCTAAAAAAATGATGAAAACATTTTTATTTAAAAAATTCGGATTTTTTTCTCTACCTTTTAAGCTCGAAGCTTAAAAAAAGCATAATTGGTCAGGGCTTATATGCACTTTAACCACTGACCTAACCGGGAGGCGGTTTTCAGCTTTCGGCACAGGGGGTAATAGTTATCCAGCAACATCTAGTGACTAGAGATTTAGGAAGATCCATCAAATTTATTACCGCCAAAAAGCCTCCTCAAGACCCAAAAAGCGCGTTCTTCGTATGATCTGCACAAACCACGACCAAAGAGGTTGAAAAGCTGCCCGTGCCTACTCCAAACGGTGCAAATCGCCTTTTTCATGGGGTTGACGGAAGCGCAAAATTATACTTCCGCTCAGGGAATGTATGCAAATAATATTTTTCATGGGGGACCCCCAAGCACGATTTGCTTTACAATCGACTGGTAGTTTTAATTATTGTTAGTTTTCTATGTTTATCAGTTATATCAGGAGTCCATTACCAGGAGCGTCCATATATACTATACCCGTGAGTCAGTGTATGACCGGTTTGAGCTATTTTTAGAACATGTTTCCCGAGTAACTGCCTTCTGACTCTGCTGCGATCGTGCATATGCTTGCCGTAATTATCGAGATTAAGAATGATCTATTGTTCTTTGAGGTGATTTTACTAAGTTAACGCTGCATTGTCCTGACTATGGTTTGATGGATTCCCAAAGTGTGGGCACGAGATCCGTTCAAAATATAGCTCAATCCGGTAGTACGCTGACTCACAGACTTAGTATGGGAGATGGACGCTCCTGGTAATGGGCTCCTGGTTATATCTGTAAATAGTTTTAACTTTTTTAAATAATAGTTACGATAGTACAGTAATAGTTTAATTGTTATAATTTAACTGCCAGGGCTCCTATTGATAGCAGTCATAGTTTGTAACTGAAGGGACTACCCTGCTTAAATAAAGGTTTCTGTCTATCTATTTATCTATCTATTTGCCGTTGGAGCATTGTACAAGCAGCATTTTATGATCATATGAATAGATCTAGAGAATTTCGTTAGTTATGTGCGCTGAATAGCCTACTTCCGCGATATGCTTTACCTGTCACGCACAAAGGTTTTAATACGAGGCTCCGTGCTAAATTAAATTTAATATTTTCTCTGTGAAAATAATTAATTTAATTTAGCACGGGGCCTCGTATTGAAACCTTTGTGCGTGACAGGTAAAGCATATCGCGGAAGTGGGCTATTGCTCTCTTTAATAATGTAGATACAAAAATATTCAATTCTGATTGGCTGAACATAGAGATATTAATCACTAACAGCAGTGCAAACACAGTTAATATAATAATAATAATATTTTGACAGGAAACCTCCACTCACAATTTGTGATTTTCAGGGATGTCCTGTATTAATATGTATATATTATGTATTTTGCTTGCATATGTACGGAAGAAGGCCGAAGGCCGAAACGTCTACTGCATTAAATTATGGACCACTGAAGAGTTCGCAAGTCACTTCATTTATATACTTATATACCTATCAATATTTCAAGTGTACAAGTGTCTCAATCTACCCACCCCGTGCTTCACCCTAAACTTAATGGATAATCATTAATTACACATGTATACTGTAAAGAACTCAAGTATAGTGTGTGTAAGGAGCGATGCTTTTTGTACTGTTTAATAAACGAGCAGCGGTGTTTTATCAGATTTAAAACACGAGGGTGCAGCCCGAATGTTTTAGATCTGATAAAACAGTACTGCTGTGAGTTTTTTTAAACAGCTTAAAAAACATCTAGACATATAGAGTCATGTAATTCGATTATTTTGGCGATACGACCTGTTTCGGCGGAGAAAATCCAAGTTAAAGTTTATGTAAATTAGGATGAAATCTTTATCACACTTAAAGATCGCTTCTCGCTCGGTGATTTCCTTTGATTTTGCTTCATGAATT
Organism: Actinernus sp. WN-2022; assembly: GCA_030867875.1. Taxonomy (NCBI): domain Eukaryota; kingdom Metazoa; phylum Cnidaria; class Anthozoa; order Actiniaria; family Actinernidae; genus Actinernus; species Actinernus sp. WN-2022. Next base: position 35,100,906 of record JAOWCC010001501.1, read on the forward strand.
ATTCATATTTTTTTTAAATTCTAGTTATAAAATGGTTTCCATGTCTAGATTATAAAATTATACAAAGAACAGCTTTGTAGGACTTATAGTTTAGATTTTATGTTTTTGATGACGTCACGTGAAAACCAAGATTAGAGACCTACCATTTCGACCTAATATTCACTGTTCACTTATCGATAATCACTAAATAGTCTTGTCCATTACTGTCTATACAATAGGGATCATTGTATTATATAGCGTGATAGTTCACTCGTCAAGTCCATGTGTAGTTATAGTTGCGGTAGCATCACAGATTGACTATCGTATCGGTAATCTTTCAAGTACGCTGGGTCTTTCAAGGATCTCTGCGACCTTCTGATAGGTTTATCTGGAGGTGCTTGTTCAGCAAGTGTTTCCAGGGAGCATGCTTGGTTGTGTGTTTTAGACTCTGCACCATTGTCTTATGTTAATAGTTGAACTGTCAGTTTCTCGTCACTGCTTGAATTGGGGCACATGGAAGTGGCTGCAGGGGTCTTCCTCGAATCCACTTTGTTTCTTCGGTAGGTCCCACTGTCAGATTCGAGGATCGCTCGTCAAGCCACTCAGTAATTACAGCTTTCTTCCAGTACTTCTTGCCGATTAGTAAGGGTCTCATTCGCACTGAGTGTCGCCGTCTAGCTTCTAAGGCCTCCTTTGCTTTGCTTGTGCATTCCTTGTAGCAGTCTTGACCTGTTGAGTGTTAATGCTGTGTGGTTTAAGTTGTAGCTCTGTTGTGGTTGGCAGGAGCGTTTTTGTGCTACGCCCTAACAGTCAGAACTGTGAGTCAGTCGCTGTGCAGGACTCAGCTCCATAGCTTCACTTGGGCATTGCGGTGTGCCAAGATAGCTAGATAGGGGTCGGTTCGGTCCTTCATTTTTTGCGTAGGAGTATTCCCCTAGGCAGGACAGTGCTCGCGTCCAACTCCGTGTTTCTTTCCACAGTAGTGGTATTCTTTGGCGGATCTGTTGGGCAGTTTCCGATTGCGGTTTGGATTGAATTTCGTCTCAGATTTTGCACGCGTCTTGGCTGTACTTTCTCGGACCTTGTGAATTCCTTCTTCGTTGGATCGGCCTAGGAACCTTATCTGCGTGGAACTGGCTTCTGAACTGCGATAGAGGTTCATACAAATTCACACAAATTTCCAAAATATCTATATCCAAAGACCACTTACTGAAGCTGGGAAACATAGTTTTCGTTACAAAGGAGGATTTGTTTGTCTGACTATCGAAAGGACTGTATATCTGTATATAATCTGTATATACATGTAGGATTATTCACGAAAAAGGCCCTTATGAAATCTTCCGAGCCGTTCTCGGGAAATGTTTACCGAATGAAACAAGAAGCCAATCAAATTTAAGATCCTTGGAAAATCTTTTATAAATTGAATTTAGCATTAGTATAGAAACTAGGTTAGTGTAATATTTTATTATTATTATCATATATTATATAAGTGATTACTTATATATATTTTTACATTACTATTACACGGCTCTCTGGAAGAGCATGATGTATGAACGAGATACGTACCGTGTTGAAATACAGATTTTCTATATTACTTACTATACTACTACTGCACTCTGAGAGGGTCAACTTGGTTCTTCGTATTATTTTCTCTCGTGTGTTGGCGTAACGAACTCCAAGAACAATTCTGTCTCGAATGAGGCTGCCATGTTACCAAGTACAAAAACTACACGACTGTGCTAGAGTTCGTAGCTCAGTAATCTATGCGTCTATTGGCTCTCCTTCCTTCTGGTTTCGGCTGTTGAAGACGTATCTTTCAGAAGTTTCATTTTTCTCCCGGGTGCAGTATTTGTCGAAAGCCTCGACATCTCGTAGATCAAGGGGCCTGTCATATATTAGAGGCCGCCGGGGAGGACTGATGCAAATGCGAGGAGGGTCATATAGATAACACGGATAAACTCATCTGACCATGTTAATCGCATTCACCGTGCTCCAGGAGACTCAGCTCAAAATGAGTCTGAGAGAACAAATGCATCTATTGGAGATGCACTAGTGGATGGAACGACATTGAAATGGAAGTATTTTAGGCCTTTTGATGGACTAACAAATGAAGAAATAAACATGCTGTCAGCAAGAAAGTAAAGGTTAGAGAAAGTCTGTCTATGGAAAAGATTGCTTGGAAAGTGACTCAAGAGGTAGCAGCAATGGTTGATGCCCGAGGGGGGGAGGGGGTACTCCTGTTTGTGACGTATTATGTATGTGCCGCGGGGGTGGGTCAGGGTTTTGAGCTCAGTCTGGGCAGGTAGGGTCAGGGTTTGACCTGATTTGGGCAGATCAGGGTCAGGATTTTAGTTTAATGTGGGTGCAGTCAGGGTCGGGGTTCAGTATTTTTTAGGCATCAGGGTTTTTTCCGCCAAAAAAGGGGGCAATCAGGGTTTTGGAGCTCGGATTTTGGGTCAAACAGGGTCAGGGTTTGAGCCTCTTTGCCTCACATACATACCCATTTCCCCCCACCCCCCACATGATGAGCCGGACCCTGCTGGTGACTATATGAAGTGCTATGTAACAACAGAGAAAAATTAACAGTTCTTTTCCAGTCGAACATATCTAATGCAATATACATCTGCCAAAACAGAGACTAAAAAGCGACAAGTTCCAGGATGCAACTATTTTAAGAATATATTCGTTTACAGATGCTCATTGTCTCACTGGAGAGATGTTTCTTGAATACATCAAAGGATCTTGCAAATATTCTACTGGACTGTTATGTGACTTTTGCAGTGCGAGGGAAAAGTACTGCATTCAGTCTGATCATGTTCCAAGGCCGTTCTCAGATCTTGAAAGCCATGGTCTTCACTACCTTCCTTTGGCTAAGACCCCAACAAGAAACAGAACCGTTGATGACTACTTACCTAGAGGGCACCAGCTAAGAAAAGCCTACATTTCAGGTGAATGCTCCTTAGAAGACCCCACCAGCATTTCAAACTTCTCTCGGAGGTTTGTGGTATCTGAAGAATGTGTCAAAATCTATTTGGAGCACTTAAAGTTGCTAGAGCTCAATAAAGAAAAGAGAAAGAAAGAACGGAGGGAGGAGGAGGAGGAGGGGGAGGAGGAGGAGGGGGGAGGAGGAGGAGGAGGGGGGAGGAGGAGGAGGAGGAGGGAGGAGTAGCGAGAGAGGAGGAGAAGGAGGATGAGGCGGGCGGCGGGCGTTGAGGGCTTGCGGGCATCGGGCGTTGTAGGTATTGTGTCTAGTTTAGCTAGTCTTTCTAGAGTTTCTAGACTAGATACTTCGTAGTCTAGAAAGGCTAGACTAGAAAATAATACCATTTCTAGACTAGACTAGAAAATGATAGCTAAAGTAGAGTTTTTATACAGGACTAGACTACCTAGGTCATTATTTTTCCTCTCCTCGGTAAAATCACAACTGTCTGTAGCATTTGTCAACAATGAAACATAAATCAGTGTAATCTTGTAACATTATATCAACCCAAGAACTGAGAAATAAGAAAGTTATCAACTCTAAGGATAAGGAAAACGAACTGTAAATAGGTGTTTTTGAGATTGAATCAACTTTGTTTAATTTATATGGTGGATTTGTTTTTACTATTATGGTAATTATAGTTCAGTTTTGGAGAATAATTTGCATCGCAAGAGTTTTCCTCAAAACAATAGCCCTATTGTTTCTGACATACTGTAGCTCAAGATTCAGTTATCGCTAATTCCTAAGGACAATAGCAAGGTTGCTCTTATGACTTATAGTGGATTTACTGTAAAGGTTTACAAATAGTCTCGAGATATCCAGGCATCTGCGCACTGTGAACACGTTATATTTGCTCCCCATTTAGTGCGCGAGGGGGATTTTCTTCTGGTGTTATAGTCATGTATATTATATGATCAACTCCATGTTGAAAGTCAAAGTTTTCGTTTAATTGAAAAAAGTTTTCATTTCAGTGAAACTCTCCCCCATCGAGTTTCAGGGTTTATTCAGTAGTGTTTCATTGTTATAATTGAACTTTGTACACAAGCCTCGGCTTCATGTCCTAGTGCATTTCGTTGCCACGATTACCTTACCTTGTAGAAATAGAAGCGTAAAAGTGCCTATGAACAATACATTTTTATTTTAGATATCAATTCTAAATCAAGTGAATAGTAAAATATATTTTGCTTTGAATGCTGTGCCGGTTATTTAAGGAGGTTTTAATATCCAAAATGCTAATTACATGACGTCAGGGGAGGTATCTGCAATCACTTCTTAGTGGTTGTGAATGGGCGTTTCTACTGATATAGCAAAACAAATTTCTAACATCATTTTATTTCAACCATGAGTTGAAATAAAATGTTTAATTGTAACAAAACATTTTGTATAATAATTGATGCCTCCCCTGATGTCATGTAATTAGCATTTTGGATATTAAAACCTCCTTAACTCAGCGGCACAGCATTCAAAGCAAGATATATTGTACTATTCTACTATTCACTTGATGTAGAATTGAGATCTAAAATATAAAAAAATAAGGTTCATAGGCACTTTAAGCGGGAGACCAGCGGGGCGAACCACTGTTATGACTGCAGCTATATTGTGATTCAAATTATTTTCGCTGTCACACAGTGCTGTGGTGCTACGCAACTTTTATCAACAAGAAATATAACAGACAAAAACAAAGATTGAAATGAAGACAGAATCTACCTTGTCTCAGTTGTTATAAAGATAGAAAGACTAAAGAAATCCAGGCACGAAATTCTCCAACTTAAGAGCCGTCTCAATGGTCTCGAATAGCTGAAAAAACTGTTCTCTTTAAAGGTTTCCTCGACTTTGTATTTCAGCATAAATGGAAAATTTCTGGGAAAGGCAATACTTTTTTTCGGGTAAACTAGTATAGGTGAATTGTCAAAGAGTAAATGTTATTGGCTATTAAAGTGCATTGACGTCGTCACCAACCTTATTAATTGTATAGTCGAACCGTGGTTTCCTCGAGTTTGTATTTCAGGATAAAAGGAAAATTTCTGGGAAATGCAACGCTTTTCTTCGGGTAAACTAGTATAGGTGTATTGTCAAAGACTAAATGTTATTGGCTATTGCGCATTGACGTCATCACCAACCTTAGAGCGGTTTTCAGTTGAGTGTAGTAAAACCAAACGCAAATTACCCACAGCCAGCCAATCATAGGAGCGAGTAATTACAAGTAACTCATAAATGGCTTCCCTGTGAGCCAATGACAAACCAAAGCAAAACCAAAACCAATTTGCGTTTGGTTTTACTTTGGATTCTGATTGGTTGGTTTATCTTCTCGGCCAATAGGAGAGCTTAGTAAACGCAAAACCAAAACACTTCCGACACTCAATTGAAATCCGCTCTATTATTAATTGTATAGTCGAACCGTGCTTGGGTCACTCCAACCATGTAAAGTGGAAGCTCTCATTTCGTTTAGTCTTCGTTTAGTCGCTCCAATCTCTCCTTTCGTTTAGTCTTGAAATAAATTCAGCATGTCTTCGGGAAGAGGTCTTTTTACACGACGAGAACCACCGCGAGATGGTGTTAAAGAGATTAAAAATAAACTCAGTGAACTTCCTTGTCATTTCGCTTGGGATATCATATCATCAGTGGTACAAGGCAAGTTGCAGTCTGCCGATGAATATAGAAGAGCTTCAGTTGCACATTGACGAGACGATTGAGGGATCTGAAGTGAAGTCCCACAGCCTTATGTGTTATTACAAGACCAAAGCGAGGAAATTTGAAGCAGCCAAAACACATTTACAGACTGCCCTCAACGACGCTACTACAGATGATGAGAAAATCGTAACGTATGCAAATTTGGCTTGGCTAACATTCGAAGAGAATTCGAACGCTTCCAGCGAAAGACTAGAGACAGCCGTTGAAGAGCACATAGGGGAAGTGAGAAGATTACTTAACGAAAGAAATCCAGAGGACATCCCAGAAATGATGGCCGAGAAAGCTTTTTCGATCGCTAAGAGTGGATTTACCGAGAGCGGTTACAAAGAAGCGTATCGTTGTATCAACAAAGCCCTCGAAGGAAGGCCAGACAGTGTTCCATTCAAATTCACTAAGGCACTTGTTTACCAGCGTTTCCATTGTCACATAATAACCACCCATGGGGAAAATAAAAATCCCGAGGTAGGAGAAATTAAAAAGTTATGGGAAGATATCATCGCCACCGACCAAAATTCCTCCCAATATTATGTTACTATTCATGCACAAGCTTTGATCCAGTATGCGACATTTCTTAATAAGATCAGACAGGATTATGGCAAGAGTAGTAAACAATTTGCCGAAAAGGCAATGGAAATAGGCAGAAATAACTACGCGATCTTGAGGGCTGCTTCTGAATACTTTATTAATACGGCGGGTTGGAAAATAGAGGTATTGAATAAGGCTGAAGAGATTTTGAATAAAATTCTTAAAAATCAGACTGATTCTTGTAGGACGTTAGAAATTCAGGGTACATTATGCCTCAGGAAAAGTAACCTTAAGTACGGTTTGACAGGTGAAGAAAAAGTCAGCTATTATAACAAAGGTGAAAAATGCTTTCGAGAGAGTTGGAACGCAAATAAAGCATACATAATGCCAGCATTGGAACTAGTTCGTCTTTATGTTAAGAAGTACGAAGAGGTCAAAGAAGAGTTGCCGCTAAGAAAGGCGGAAATGGTAGACAAAAAAGACCAAGTGGACAATACCGTCAAAGCTCGTTTTCATCAAAGGTTTGGAGCTTTTCTAAAGGACCACGGCAAGGCTCTCTGATTTTATCACCTTAAACAATCTCTGGAGTACAACCCAAATCAAGACAGCAAATTCACTAAAGTTCCTCTAAGAGAGCTAGCCAACGAGAAGATCCAGAAAAGCGATGAAAGAGAGCAATTCAAAGGCTATGAGACGCTTGGATGGCTCGACGATTCTGAGGACAAGGTTCAAGCTGCGATTGCAAAGTACAAAAAGGCTTTACAACTCAAGTTGGGAGATCCATCAGTGAGCAAGTGCCTCGTCAGGTTGTACATTAAAAGCAAGCAGTGGGAAGACGCGGAGTCTCTGATGAATAACGTAACAGCTGACGAGAAGGGGGAACTTGAACAATGGCTTCAAATCGCTAAAGGTGAGGAAGCACAAAGTGATGGCAGACCACACGAGGCAGTAAATTATTTCACGCTAGCTGCCGAACGTGGTTCTCTTCTTTCTGCGGAAAAACTTTGTAGAATGCTGCAGAAGTCAGAGACGGATGTAGGCAGGCAAGATCAGTTTTACAAGCGTTTAACACTTGTTGAAGTTGTTAGTGGATTGGACCCAAGAGAGGTTTTGCTGTTGCCAGAAGACCCGTATGATGTCCTGGTGATTGAACGACAACAAAGCTTAAAAACAAAAGTACAAACAGTCTTACGTTCTGACGATGATCTAAAGAGTCTTGCCAAAAATGCGTGGGACTGGAAGAGAATATGTACAGGAAAGAACCGGTTAGCGATAACGTGAAGGATGTTATGACAGAAGCAAGAAACTGTTTAGACAGGTCACTTGTCAAGACAGGAAAGCACCTTGGATACGAGGTAGGAAACTGCTATTTTCCAATGCTGATGACAGACAAAAAGGGCATCCAAAACAAACTGACAAACAAAATAATCAAAGGATTTGATTGGAAGACATTTCCTGCAAACAGCAAAGATACCTTTGAGTTCTTGTTGAGGAAACAGCCTGGATACAATCCAGAGATGAGCTGGATGAAGGTGGCGGCAGATCTTGTCAACTTTAACAAACACAACGAACCCTTAGCTGTAGATGTTCAGGGACGATTGGTACTGAAACCTGTTCCTGACCGCATGACGGAGACGTGTGTCTTCCTGGAGAAGAACAAGGCAGCTGTCCCATGGCTTAAGGTTGTCAACGATATGTCTACAAGTGATGACAATGAAGCTGAGAGCAGCAGCGGGTGAGTAAAGAGGTTATTTGTATCCAAGGGTACTTTGGCAGTAATAGCCCATAACCGAAATGAGAAAAGGACTGGTTCGAATAATATGTAAAGTGCATCAAAGTGCATCATGGGTAGCAGTTTGGGTAGACAGGCTCGAAAACAAACAAGAACTGGAGGGAAGGAGAGACTCGGTTATGGTCGTTTGTCTCAAGAAACTAGCCTACGATTAAATTTGTATATCTCTAGACATGCGTACTGGAAACATTCGTAAGCTTCATGAAGCTTTTTCAACCCTGAACCTGACAATAACGGGAACTAGTTCGTTATGGGTGGCGCAGTGCGTAATCGCTCGCCTCTCACCGCTATGTCCCGGTTTCAATCCTGGCTCGGGTCACATGTGAGTTGAGTTTGTTTGTTGTGTTGTTCTCTCCCTTGCCACGAGGGTTTTTCTCCGGGTTCTCCGGTTTTCCTCCATCCTCAAAAATCAACGTGTGAACTTGAATGTAGTGAGTAGAGAATATATGAGTCTAGTGTGAGCGTGTGGGGAGTGAACCGGTACGGAAGTGCCCCTTACGGGGAGTGCCTGGTTGTAAAACTATTTTTTGTGTGCGAGGTTGATCGTATCGGAGTTGTCGTTAAAGGATTATCATGTCATCGTGAACTTTACCACTTGGAAATCCTGCTGATAACGATGTTTTTGGCCGCCTTTTTTGAGAAAACTGCAGTATTCCGTCACTTCTTCCCTCACGACCCCATGTTGTTTACGAATGTGTCTACCCAAACCGATACCCATGGTGCACTGCGCATTGCACTGGAACACAGTCCTTGCCTCGTTTCGGTCATGTCCAATTAACTTTTACTTGTTCTCTAGTCACAAAAATGTTTTATGTACAATACAATTATTTAAGCACGCAAAGAAGACAGGTGAAACTCGACTTCGGGTAGAGAACCTTCATCAAGGCACTACCAACACTCGCAAATGCAAGGAACATAACTTTATTTTCAAATTAAAGCACTTTGGCTTTGGCACCTAATGGTATAAATGAACGTTTTTCGTTCATTTGATTCTACTTTCCCAATTTTCAGTTAGATTAGGATTTTGTTCATTATATTCACTCGTCCTCACTTCTTACTGTTTTGATAATTATTATTAACATTTCTATTTATGGCGCGTTTTCCTTTGATCCTTCATCGGAGTACATGTTTCCTCAGCGCTTATCATGTACTCAACGCTTTATAAACCATTTTCCCACCCACAATTCCCTATTTTTTCTGACTAAAGCTAACCTAGAAAAATAAGGAAAGGCGAGAGGAAAAATGGACTAGTCAACAATCCAGTTATAATTCGTTAGATAACCTGAAATAAGCGGTTAATACCAGGAGCCCATTACCAGGAGCGTTCCTATGTCATGGGCTGCACCCCCCCCCCCCCCCCCCCCCAGCACGGGAGTAGATGTGGCTATATTTAGAATTGGAATTCCCGCGTTGAAAGCAAAGTGAGAAGAATGATAATGAATAATAATGAGAAGTGACGTATAGCTATCTGATTGGCTATGACAACAAGGCCTTTGTTTATTTCGCGCGAAATGCAATTCTAAATATAGCCACATCTACTCCTGTGCTGGGAACAGAACCAATGGAGAAGATGGACGCTCCTGGTAATGGGCTCCTGTTAATACCTGTTATTTTGTTATGAACAGCGATCACATGATAGAACTACAAGTTACGACAACTGCAGCTGGTGCAACAACCTTTGAGATGACAATTGATGGAGTTCATCTGGCAAGACGAGCAAGCAACTTTGCTCACGAAGTTTGTACAAAACTAAACGAATTTGTGCCGTGAAGGGGTCAGGCTTGGGAAATTGTTTATTATAAGATAATAAACAGCGACTAAAATCTTATTTCCATTTTAGCTCTATATTCAGGAATAAGGACATTTTTTGACATTATTGATACCTACTTATCATAATCGAATTCTCCATGTACTTAGCCATATAGTTTATTAGTGTATCTGTTTAATTTTCTTGCTTGTTGTGTTTGTTATACAGTCTTATAATCAGAATTCCATAACCAGCTAGAAGTCTCGATATCTCATACTGTCTCTTGGCTCATCAGGTTACGGTGTACACCATTTACATATGTCCAACTGTAAGTATAATCAATGACGTCATCCGCGTACATCTCGTGTATCAGGACTTGAATGCCTGTTTGAAAATGTAGTTACCAGCGCGTCTGATGCATCTTGGAAAGTCTGAATTAAATTGCCATCTTTTATTCAAGAAATCATGAGTTAAACATTCGCGATTTGTTTGCTTTTCCGCGATTGATGTCACTATAATTGAATTCCAACCACTTATTAAAAGGGTCTATAATTTTTTTTTAGAAAACATTCTTGCTAATTAAATCGATACCCAGCGTATTTCACCTAATGGCGCCATCAACTCTGATTGGTCCAAAACATGAACGTTTTTGTTCTAATAAGAGAACTAATTTTGCATGTGTTTATAAAAGAAACTTGGCTGCCATTGTTTTCTCCGCCACGAAAGTAGTTTGAACGCCGTTCTAAAAATAGATTACACCGTAAACTGATGAGCCGCATTTCATTGCTTATCGAGACTTCTGGTTGTATAATTCATCTAGATTATACTTTATGTTTGTCTCTTCATGGAAATATTCATGAACATGTAAGTTGTATAACTATTTGTAAATATATTTTCTTATACTTTAGGTGTTGTAATAAAATATTTTACAGGGCCACGTCAGCATTATTCTGCCATTGTAAGGTGCATGAGTACGCTTTGTAACCCTCTGGGATTTTAAGAATATAAACCAACCGTCATGCTTTGTGCGCTATGGCCGCCATTTTGTCACAGTTGAAAAGTCTTTTTTTGCACGAGTTTTCTTCCAATCTTTTGAAAATCGTTACAAATCTGTTGTTTTGTGTTACAGTTTCAGTTAAATTCTTTTGTAGTTTTTCTGTTTTTTTTTTATAGTTTTACGAAGCAAAAATAAACACATCACGGTTGGCCATGTTCTTTAAAGGGGCTATGTCATGCTACTGCGCATGTATCGAGTAATTGCCCGGTTGGTGGCCTCTCAAGCATGTTAAGGCATGGTTTATTCAGCAATTCTGTTAAACACTCTAAATTAGCTGACTTTGTCATTTTTCAATGAAATACCATAGAAATTGCTAATTAGGCAGCAATCATATGTCTTAACATTTTAAGTTGGGTATTCTGGTGTTTTGGTGGTCACGTGACCTTAAGGCTGATAAAACAAATAACTCAAAATGGGCCGGTCACAGTGCATTTTTAAAGTAACCATTTCTGGCTTATCTGATTACTCTTCTGGTTGTCTCTAAAGTTCTGTCTGGAATGGATGACATTTTTCCATTGTATGCGAGAAAATTGGGGAAAACTGGTTCCAAGAACAGGTCACGTGACCTGTTTTCTCTATTTTCGCCTTAACAATCTATCAGGGTCAACCATTCCAAACAGATGTTTAGAAACAACCAGAAGTGTAATCAGATAAGCAAGAAACAGTTACGTTAAAAATACGCTGTGACCGGCCCATTTTGAGATGAAATTTCCAGATGTTGTAATCACGTGCCTGGTCACGTGATAGACATTTTACAACAAAATCTATTCAAACGACTCATAACGCTGAGATTAGTGATATCCACTATTTTTGTAGAATTCGGGTAAACATAAGCCACTCTATTCAATAAAATAGCTTGAGCCTCGATTTCATGCTCAAACCATGCCTTAACATGCTTGAGCTTAACTGGATGCAAACAGTTAAACTTCCCTCCTTCAATGCTTGACTGAATGGAATTTCAATATATTCCCTGGAGACTGTTTATATACGCTGTTTGTTGGTCATTTATGCATATTTGTCTTGATTTTAAGCATCCCACATGGCCGAGAGGTTCGGTAGGTCATATCAAAAACGGTGGAAATTGCTGTTTCGATTCCGGACCGGACCGCGAAGCCTATTACCGTGACACAGCTCCTTTAAGCTTATGCTCCATTCCCGCATTTTCTTTCCTTTCTTACTATTCTGTACGTTATAATTTTGTGCAATGGATAAATAAATGAATCTGAATCTAACAACTTTCTTTACCTAATGAACTATGTATATGTGTGTATGTACATATATACTATATTCGTGAGTCAGCTAGCGTATGACCGGATTGAGCTATTTTTAGAACATGTTTCCCGGGTAACTGTCTTCTGATTCTGCTGCGGTCCGTTCACGCTTGCCGCCATTATACTCAAGCATGTTAAGGCCTGGTTCATTTAACGCAAAATAGATTTACGTTAAAAAATGTTTTCTCACAGAAATAACAGTTTAAACAAAATCTAATTACACCATAATACTAATATCAACTTCCTTAAATTTGTTAAGTGGATGGTTGTCGTGTCACGTGATCGATGACGTCATAATTATATAAAATCGTTTAAGTGAAATGCGGCTGCGACGATAACATATGAATAGAACGTAACCCTGCTAAAACATTACTCCTCCCGCAGTATTTCAGACCACGCTTAGAAAACATGACTATCATGTAAAGATAAGGAGATATTAAGGGTACAAAAAGTCACGTGACCTATTTTGCATATTTTCGTCTTAATTACTCGTTAACGAAACATTGTAGTCATCTTTTCTAAGTTGATTTAGATAAAAGGCTTCAACCTTAACTAAACGTAACCACTCATCATCCTAGCTGTTTTAAACTCGGAGCCGCCTTTTTGATTTAATGATTTCGTGTTCTAAGTCACGTGACATACCACGTGACACGTTTCACTACACACAAACCACTTAATGTTGTCAAGAATGGCGATACCTATTATCGTGAGAAACTTGGCGTACTTACCATAATCGGCTGTGCTGAAATGAGGAAAACAGTTTTTACCCGAAATTTGACCCATGAACCAGGCCTTAACATGCTTGATATCGAGATTGAGAATGATTTGTGGTTCTTTGAGATGATGTACTAACACTGCATTGACGATGGTTTGATTGGATTCTCAAAGTGAGGGCACGAAAACGTCTGCAAGATCACGTGATTGGTCACGTGATTTTAAGTACATGCGCATATTTCCCTCATATCTAATGCCGGACAGGTCAAACTTGGACAGACATGGTAGTGGGTTTCCACAAATCACTTAGTGGTGAATCACTTAGTGGTGATGACGTAACGATGACGTCATAGGTCACGTGATTTGAAGTACATGCACATGTCTCCCTCATTTCTAATGACAGCTGGTTCAAACCTGGACAGACATGGTAGTGGGTTGCTATCAATCACTTAGTGGCGATGACGTAACGATGACGTTATCGATTACGTGTTTTAAGTACATGCCCATATCTCCTTCATTTCTAATGCCAGACAGTTAAAACAAGGGCAGGCATGGTATTGGGTTCCAACAAATTAGTTAGTGGTAATGACGTAACGATGACGTCATTGGTCACGTGATTTTAATACCTCCCTCATTTCTAATTCCAGTTGGCTCAAACCTAGACAGACATGGCAGTGGGTTGCTATCAATCAGTTAGTAGCGATGACGTAACGATGACGTCTTCGATTACGTGATTTGAAGTACATGCCCATATCTCCTTCATTTCTAATGCCAGCTGGCTCAAACCTAGACAGACATGGTAGTGGCTTTCTAACAATCAGTTAGTAGCGATGACGTAACGATGACGTCATCGATTACGTGATTTAAGTACATGCCCATATCTCCTTCATTTCTAATGCCAGACGGTTCAAACTTGGACAGGTATGGTATTATTTTCCCACGATTCACTTAGTGGTGATGACGTCAATGGTCACGTGATTTTTAGTATATACCAAAATAGCTCACTGACCATCCACGAGTTGCCCTTAGGGGCCCTATGTTTACAGTATTATTCAAACCACGCGCATTCAAAGAAGCTCATTGGAAGTTGAACATATTATCCATTTGGTATAAGTATGCAGATTACCGGAGCCAAATGCCAAGTAAATATAAACATAGAACGTAGAAAGATAAATCAAATTTGATTGAGATTCAATGCTATTATATAAATAATAAGACTGAGACACACTAGAGCCAAAGAAAGGTAACATAAAGCAAATACATAAAGTCTATACCTTGCAGTGAATAGAAAAGTTACTCTGCAGTGAGAAGAGCTCTGAAACTTTGAGTCACTTTTCACCCGTTAGATACGCTCTAAATCTTCAGCCACTCGTACCATAACAGGACGTGAATCCTCACTCTTCTTGACGAAGATCTTTCCATCATAAGTCCACACATTCTGCCAACCTTTCTCAGTAATAAGACTGCGCGCTTTTCCAAGTAGTTTCCTTCGTCGTATAGTTAAGTTCTCATTAATAAATACGGCAGACGTGTTTGGGCCAAAAGCATCAGAGAGATCAGTATTTCTCAGGTATCTCTTCGCTTTAAAAAGCTTCTCCTTGGCTTTGTACGACGTGAAATGTACTATAATGGGTCTTGGTAATCTTTCACCATCTTCCCCTCGCCTTATGATGTTGAGTCGGTGAGCGATGGCAATGTCCTTTCGTTGAATATCCACTTCTAGGACTTTGGCGAGTTTTAACACTGCCGCCTCCACGTTTTCCTGCACGGTTTCAGGAATCCCTAAGATTTCGAGATTGACTTTTCTCGTATATTGTTCTAAGTCAACGTGGATTACTTCGGTTGTTTGAGTCGCTTTTTCGGCCTTTTACTGTGCCTGTTTGTTGTATCCTTATCAAATCCTTTGGGTAAAGTATTCTTTCTTCAAGAGATTTCCATATCAATCTATCTTCTCGTGCCGCAACAAGAAATAAAAGAAACAATACACAAAGGAACTGTGCATGTGATCGAGGAGCCCAGAGCACCAGTAAAATCCCGCTCTGCGCTTATACAACTACATAGGTTTTTTTTGGAGGGCTTATATCCGTTGGGCTTATCAGTTAAACGAGGATGACAAATACGTTCCGAAATGCGCCGGTAATTACTGAAAAAACTACTTCACTATTCATACACAATAATGTATTACTATTCATGATCATGATAAGTGTTTGCATGCAAGCATGCAACATTATATTACAATAATAAACTATGAGGATAGATTTGTGTAGAAGGGAACTTATATCTGGGGAGCTTATAACTGGTACCAGACTGGTGGGTCTATAACCGGGTGTAACCAGGGGGCTTACAAGCGGGAGTTTACGGTACTCTATAATACTACTACTCTACTAATAATTTTTATGGAGGGAACCTCCCTCATCAAAGATGAGTTTCAGGAGGGCCCTCGAATAAGTATTAAGTGAATTGAAAAGACAAAATGAAATGAATAGAGGAAAAAATAAGAAAGAAAAAGGATACAAATATTCCCATAAAAAAACTATGTATAGAATTAAAAAAATTAAAAGGTTTACTTCTAAGAACACGCTAAAAAGCTTGAAAGTTTCTGATGTCTCTAGTCTCGAGAGATAGGTTGTTCCAGGCATCTGCGCACTGTGAACACGTTATATTTGCTCGCCAGGCCAATTAGTGCGCGAGGGGGATTTTCTACTGGTGTTATAGTCATGTATATTATATGATCAACTCCATGTTGAAAATTAAAGTCAAAGTTTTCGTTTAATTGAAAACTCTCCCCCATCGAGTTTCAGGGTTTATTCAGTTGTGTTTCATTGTTATAATTGAACTTTGTACACAAGCCTCGGCCTCATGTCCTAATGCATTTGGTTGTCATGGTACTCATGGCCATAAGTTTTCAAGTTTTCAAGTTT
The DNA here is from genome assembly GCA_030867875.1 of Actinernus sp. WN-2022. NCBI lineage: Eukaryota > Metazoa > Cnidaria > Anthozoa > Actiniaria > Actinernidae > Actinernus > Actinernus sp. WN-2022. Next base: position 35,116,583 of record JAOWCC010001501.1, read on the forward strand.
TTTTATTTTCACACTGTTTACATGATATATAATAGGTACAAATAATTAATTACAGATATTAAAAAAGACATATAACATAATACAGAAATATACAAAATAGGTGTGCAGAGACCAAAGTAGCAGAAATGCTTTCGAGTTGGTCACCGCCTATGTTACTAGTAAGGACGATTGAGACACGTATTATGTGAAAGAAGGAAAAAAAAGAGAGAAGGATAAAAGGAAAGAACTGGAGCCATTAAAATTGATTATGACTACTAGATAATAAACAATAAGATGAGTAACTAGTATATATAGATATTGTAAGTAAACAAGTATAATTATAATGGTATTATAGCTATACATTCATTAAATTCATTAAATACATATGCAAATATGTAAGGTGTTTTATTTGTTTACAATTAGATTTGGTCATTCAAAAGAAACTTTTTGTATTTTTGTTTGAAAGCATGGTATGGAAGGTCTTTAAGTTCTGTTGGTATAGATTCCCAGAGTTTGGGTGCGGAGGACCGAAATGTATGAATCCCATAATTTGTTCTCACTTTGGGTTTGTAGAAATTTTGTTTGGCAGCATATCTGGTATTGTAGGAATGAATTTCGGATATTGGTGTAAGGATATCAGAGAATACGGCTGGAATACTATTTTTATTATTTTGAGTTTTATGTGTAAAAAGTGACATTTTATATTTATGGATATTTTCAAATTTTAGAATTTCAAGAAGGCTATAATAGGGGCTAGCGTTTTCCCTACTATGAGCAAAGAATATATTTCGTATACATTTATTTTGTTTGGTATATATTTTGGTTAATCTTGTTTTATAGGTAGAACCCCAACTCAATAAACCATAGTTCAAATATGGATATATAAGGGTATAATATAATTGTTTTAGCATATGGAGATCAAGATAGTATCTTAGTTTATTGATGATTCCAATATTTTTGGCAAGTTTATTATTGATATGTTGAATCTGAGTATCCCATTTTATATGTTCATCAATGTAAATACCTAAATATTTTATATAGCTTTTACGTTCAATATTGTTAATGTTGATATTTACTTTTTTCCTAGACGAAGTTATAACCATATAATTAGTCTTCTTAAAATTAATAGACAACTGATTAGTAACACAATAATTTAAAACTAAATTCAGTTCATCATTCATTACGGTTTCAAGTTCTTTAACATTATCACTAGCAAAAAGATATTAGTATCGTCAGCAAATATCCTGAAAGAAAGCTTAGCAGAAGAATTTGGTAGATCATTGATATATAATAGGAATAATAGGGGTCCTAATGTTGATCCATACGATTACCTTGTAGAAATAGAAGTATCTAAGTTACGGGTTTAGCGGGTGACCAGCGGTTGCGAACAACTGTTATGACTGCAGCTACATTGTGATTTAAATTATTTTCGCTATCATCGATCACAGAGAGCTGTGGTGCTACACAACGTTTATCAACAAGAAATATATATAACAGACAAAAACAAAGGTTAAAACGAAGACAGAATCTACCTTGTCTCAGTTGTTATAAAGATAGAAAGACTAAAGAAATCCTAACCTAGGAAGTGGGAGAGGGACTGATACTCAGGTTCGAAAACAATGAAGCTGAAAAAACTGAAGTCTTGAAAGGATAAATGGAAAATTTCTGGGAAATGCAATTCTTTTTTCTAGTAAACTAGTACAGGTGATTGTGAAATAGTAAATGTTATTGGCTATTACGCATTGACGTCATCACCAGCCTTATTAATAGTATAGTCGAGCCGTGCTTGAGTCACTCCAACCATGTAAAGTGGAAGCTCTCCTTTCGTTTAGTCTTCGTTTAGTCGCTCCAATCTCTCCTTTCGTTTAGTCTTGAAAGAAATTCAGCATGTCTTCCCGGAGAGGTCTTTTTACACGACGAGAACCACCGCGAGATGGTGTTAAAGAGATTAAAAAGAAACTCAGTGAACTTCCCTGCCATTTCGCTTGGGATATCATATCAAGGTACAAGGCAAGTTGCAGTCTGCCGAAGAATATAGAAAAGCTTCAGTTGCACATTGACGAGACAATTGAGGGATCTGAAGTGAAGTCCCACAGCCTTATGTGTTATTACAAGACCAAAGCGAGGAAATTTGAAGCAGCCAAAAAACATTTACAGACTGCCCTCGACGACGCTACTACAGATGATGAGAAAATCGTAACGTATGCAAATTTGGCTTGGCTATCATTCAAAGAGAATTCGACAGCTGTTGAAGAACGCATAGGGGAGGTGAGAAGATTACTTAACGAAAGAAATCCAGACGTTATTCCAGAAGTGATGGCCGAGAAAGCATTTTGGATCGCTAATAGTGGATTTACCGAGAGCGGTCACAAAGAAGCGTATCGTTGTATCAACAAAGCCCTCGAAGGAAGGCCAGACAGTGTTCCATTCAAATTCACTAAGGCACTTGTTTACCAGCGTTTGCATCGTCACATAATAACCACCCATGGGGAAAATAAAAATCCCGAGGTAGAAGAAATTCAAAAGTTATGGGAAGAAATCATCGCCACCGACCAAAATTCCCCCCAATATTATGCTACTATTCATGCACAAGCTTTGATCCAGTATGCGATATTTCTTAACAAGATCAGACAGGATTATGGCAAGAGTACTAAACAAATTGCTGAACAGGTCATGAAAATAGGCAGAAATAACTACGCGATCTTGAGGGCTGCTGCTCAATACTATATTAATACGCGGCGGGTTGGAAAATAGAAGGCTTGAATAAGGCTGAAGAGATGTTGAATGAAATTCTTAAAAATCGACCTGATTCTTGTAGGACGTTAGAAATTCAGGGTACATTATGCCTCAGGAAAAGTAACCTTAAGTACGGTTTGACAAGTGAAGAAAAAGTCAGCTATTATAACAAAGGTGAAAAATGCTTTCGAGAGAGTTGGAACGCAAATAAAGCATACATAATGCCAGCATTGGAACTTGTTGGACTTTATGTTAAGAAGTACGAAGAAGTCAAAGAAGAGATGATGCTAAGAAAGGCAGAAATGGTTTTCAATGGAATTTCCATAGAGGTAGACAAAGAAGACCAAGTGGACAATACCCTCAAGGCTCGTTTTCATCAAACATTTGGAGCTTTCCTAAAGAACCACGGCAAGGCTCTCTCATTTTATCACCTTAAACAATCTCTGGAGTACAACCCAAATCAAGACAGCAAATTCACTAAAGATCCTCTAAGAGAGCTAGCCAATGAGAAGATCCAGGAAAGCGATGAAAGAGAGCAATTCAAAGGCTATGAGACGCTTGGATGGCTCGACGATTCCGAGGACAAGGTTCAAGATGCGATTGCAAAGTACAAAAAGGCTTTACAACTCAAGTTGGGAGATCCATCAGTGAGCAAGTGCCTTGTCAGGTTGTACATTAAAAGCAAGCAGTGGGAAGACGGGGAGTCTCTGATGAATACCGTAACAGCTGACGAGAGGGGGGAACTTGAACAATGGCTTCAAATCGCTAAAGGTGAGGAAGCACAAAGTAAAGGCAGGCCACACGAGGCAGTCAATTATTTCACGCTAGCTGCCGAACGTGGTTCTCTTCTTGCTGCGGAAAAACTTTGTGAAATGCTGCAGAAGTCAGAGATGGATGCAGGCAGACAAGATCAGTTTTACAAACGTTTAGCACTTGTTGAAATTGTTAGTGGATTGGACCCAAGAAAAGTGTTGCTGTTGCCAGAAGAAGACCCGTATGATGTTCCGCATCGACTACTTGTCTTACAAGCCGCAGTACAAACAGTCATACAGAAGACTGACGATGATCTTCAGTGTCTTGCTATGAAAAGCGTAGGACTGGAAAGCCGTCTGTACAGGAACGAGCTGGTTAAGGAGAATTTCATTGACGTTATGACAGAAGCAAGAAACTGTTTAGACAGGTCAATAGTCAAGACGGGACATCGACAGCGCCTTGAACACAAGGGTGTGAAGGGTGGAAACTACTATTTTCCGATCCTGATGACAGACAAAACGGACATCGAAAACAAATTGAAAAACCAAATAAAGTATCAGTTTAAGTGGAAGACATTTCCAGTAAACAGGAAAGCCGCCTTTGAGTTTCTGTTAAGAAACCAGCCGGGATCCAGAGATGAGCTGGATGAAGGTGGCGGCAGATCTTGTCAACATTAACAAACACAAGGAGTCTTTAGCTGTACATGTTCAGGAACGATTGGTACTGAAACCTGTCCCTGACCGCATGACGGAGACGTGTGTCTTCCTGGAGAAGAACAAGGCAGCTGTCCCATGGCTGAAGGTTGTCAACGATATGTCTACAAGTGATGACAATGAAGCTGAGAGCAGCAGCGGGTGAGTAAAGAAGTTATTTGTATCCAAGGATACTTTACTTTCACTTTTGCTCTAGTCACACAAAATGTTTATGCACAATACAAATGTTTATTTAAACACGCAAAGAGGACAAGTGAAGGTCGACCTCTGGTAGAGAACCTTCATCAAGGCACTACCGACACTCGCAAATGCAAGGAACATACCTTTATTTTTAAACTAAGCATGCACTTTGGCTTTGGCACCTAATGCCGGGTATAAATGAACGTTTTTCGTTCATTTGATTCTACTATCCCAATTTTCAGTTAGATTAGGATTTTTATCATTATATTCACTCGCCCTCACTGTTTTACTCGTTGTTACTGCATGTTTTAATAATTATTATTAACATTTCTATTTATGGCGCGTTTTCCTTTGATCCTTCATCGGAGTGCATGTTTATGGCTCAGCGCTAATCATGTACTCAACGCTTTATAAACCATTTTCCCACCCACAATTCCCTATTTTTTCTGACGAAGACTAACCTGGAAAAAGAAGGAAAGGCGGGAGGAAAAAAGGACTAGTCAACAATCTAGTTATAATTCGTTAGATAACCTGAAATAACCGGTAATACCAGGAGTCCATTCCAGGATCGTTCCTGTGTCATGGGCTGCCCCCCCAGCACAGGAATAGATGTGGCTATATTTGCAATTACAATTCCCGCGTTGAAAGTGAGAATGATAATGAATAATAATGAGAAGTGACGTATAGCTATCTGATTGGCTATGACAATATGGCCTTTGCTTATTTCGCGCGCCATGCAATTCTAAATATAGCCACATCTACTCCTGTGCTGGGAACGGAAGCAATGGGGAAGATGGACGCTCCTGGTAATGGGCTCCTGTTAATACCTGTTATTTTGTCATCAACAGTGATCACATGATAGAGCTACAAGTTTCGACAACTGCGGCTGGTGCAACAACCTTTGAGATGACAATTGATGGAGTTCAGCTGGCAAGACGAGCAAGCAACTTTGCTCACGAAGTTTGTACAAAACTAAAAGAATTTGTGCCGTGAAGGGGTCAGGTTTGGGAAATTCTTTATTATACGACAATAAACAGCGACTAAAATCTTATTTCCATTCAACGTTAGCTCTATATTCAGCAATAAGGACATACTTTATTGATACCTACTTATCATAATCGAATATATTTTATTAGTGTATCTGTTTATTTTATTTTTCCTGCTTGTTGTGTTTGTGATAGAGTCTGATAATCAGAAGTCCGTAACCAGCTCGAAATCTAACAATGTCTCTTGGCCCATCAGTTTACGGTATACACCATTTACATATGTCCAACTGTAAGTATAATCAATGTCATCATCCGCGTACATCTCGTGTATCAGGACTTGAATGCCTGTTTGAAAATGTTGTTACCAGCGCCTCTGATGTATTTTGCAAAGTCTGAATTAAATTGCCATCTTTTATGCAAGAAATCATGAGTTAAACATTCGCGATTTGTTTGCTTTTCCTCGATTGACGTCACTATAATTGCATTCCAACCACTTATTAAAAGGGTCTATAATATTTTTTTTAGAAAATGATTCTTGCTAATTAAATCGCTACCCCAGCGTATGTCACCTAATGGCACCATCAACTCTGATTGGTCCAAAACATGAACGTTTTTGTTCTAATAAGAGAACTAATTTTGTGTTCATAAAAGAAACGTGGCTGCCATTGTTTTCTCCGCCACGAAAGTAGTTTGAACGCCGTTCTAAAAATAGATTACACCGTAAACTGTTGAGCCGCATTTCATTGCTTATCGAGACTTCTGGTTGTATAATTCAGCTAGATTATACTTTATGTTTGTCTCTTCATGGAAATATTCATGAACAAGTAAGTTGTATAACTATTTGTAAATATATGTTCTTATACTTTAGGTGTTGTAATATAAGATCTTACAGGTCCACGTCAGCATTATTCTGGCATTGTAAGGTGCATAAGTACGCTTTGTAACCCTCTGGGATTTTAAGAATATAAACCAACCGTCATGCTTTGCGCGCTATGGCCGCCATTTTGTCACAGTTGAAAAGTCTTTTTTTTTGCACGACTTTTCTTCCAATCTTTTGAAAATCGTTACAATTCTGTTGTTTTGTGTTAAGTTTCAGTTTAATTCTTTTGTAGTTATCCTGTTTTGTTTGATAGTTTTATGAAGCAAAAATAAACACATCACGGTTGGGCCATGTTCTTTAAGCTTATGCTCCATTCCCGCATTTTCTCTCCTTATTATTCTGTACGTTATAATTTTGTGCAATGGTTAAATAAATGAATCTGAATTTACCAACTTTCTTTACCTAATAAACTATGTATGTGTGTGTGTATGTACATATATACTATATTCGTGAGTCAGCTAGAGTATGACCGGATTCACGAGCCCCAGCCAATAGATAATTTATTCACCCCCTAATTTATGTATTCACCCCCTAATTATGTATTCACACCCCTAATTATGTATTCACCCCAAAACAATAGAACTGGGACGTCCTCTTACTTAATGAGAGCGCCACAAAAATTAACATAACGCCACAAAATAGGTAATTCGGTACCTATTCTACTACTTATGTACAATTAAAAATAAATAAAAAGTTTACTTCTAAGATCACGCTTAAAAGCTTGAAAGTTTCGGGTGTCTCTAGTCTCGAGATATTGTTTGTTCCAGGCATCTGCGCACTGTGAACACGTTATATTTGCTCCCCATTTAGTGCGCGAGCGGGATTTTCTTCTGGTGTTATAGTCATGTATATTATATATGATCAACTCCATGTTGAAAATTAAAGTCAAAGTTTTCGTTTAATTGAAAAAACTCATGTCCTAGTGCATTTGGTTGTCATGGTACTCATGGCCACACGATTACCTTACCTTGTAGAAGCTAAGTCTCTAAGTTACGGGTTTAGCGGGTGACCAGTGGGTGCGAACAACTGTTATGACTGCAGCTACATTGTGATTCAAATTATTTTCCCTATCATCGATCACAGAACGCTGTGGTGCTACACAACTTTTATCAACAAGAAATATAACAGACAAAAACATAGGTTAAAACGAAGACAGAATCTACCTACCTGTTATAAAGATAGAAAGACTAAAGAAATCCTAACCTAGGAAGGGGGAGAGGGACTGATACTCAGGTTAAAGAAATCCAGGCACGAAATCTCAGTGGTCTCGAAAACAATGAAGCTGAAAAAACTGTTGTCTTGAAAGGATAAATGGAAAATTTCTGGGAAATGCAATTCTTTTTTCGCGTAAACTGGTACAGGTGATTGTGAAATAGTAATTATACTCTTATCACTCTGAACGAGCATAAAACATTTAATAGCTAAACTGCATTAAACACAAACAACAGATCAGGGGCGGGCATCTCGTTTATTGATGCCCCACCGTCGATGATAAAGAAAGACCATGATGCAAGTTAAACATTTAAACTTCTAGAAACTGAAAGCAAAGAACAAGGTTTCTTAACGTACGTATCCATCTTTTGCTCAGTCTGATTTACTTTGACGTTGAAAAAGGCGATCACTAATTCTAGCGTTAGCAGCAGCCGAGGCACCCGCGGCTCTAAAACTGTAAAAAAATGCGAAAAAATGGTTAAGAAAATAAAGTTCAGCTTCGCGGCTTGAATATTACCTAAACAATAGTGTAATGGTACTTATAATAAGGTCAGTTTCAGCCATAAACACTGTGAAACGATCCCTATAAATATCAGGTCTTACTCTTCAGTAAAGATATACAGCTCGACAGAACTGTTATCGCAAAATTTAACATCGCAGTAGTAGAAACTGGCTAACTCGGTGAAACGCGGTGTATGCTGTAACACAAATTGCAGTTTAGTGAAGATCTGAAAAATACAGGGTAGCATTCATTTCTGAAGTAACAGGCCCCTTCTTGGAGCTAGTTCAGATTTTTTTTTTACCGGCTTCAAGAATATAACTGATATACTAATTTTGGAGCGCAAAGGCTGGTAAAGCCGTACAATTTGTACGCCCAATTATTTCCGTAAAATAAAGACTGTACTGAATATGGACAATTACATTGTTAGTAATAGATCTTCCAGATACAGCGCAACTGAAATCTCATTAGACGGCAAAGGAGAAATTTCACAGTAGGACTAGGCCCAAGTTATTGAAGGCTCTTGAATATATGTCCATTGTGTTAGCTTCCGTAACTGTGGATCCATAAAGCCACTAACCTTCAATGCAAATAAACGCTTGTTCACTTTGTAAAAGGGGATAAAAAACAATAATATATTAGAACAGGCCCAGTGGCCGCAACGTGATGCCCAAACCACATTTCTCTATAATAAACAGGCTATTCAGTGTGTCGTTCCAGTGAACATAAAGTTAATAAGCCAGTGCAGTTATACTACCGTTCTGTCTAGACCGGCTAGTTCTGATAGCGGTAAAACTATGCTCCAACAGTAACCGAGATGGTCTGCTAAAGTTTCAGAAACGAGCAATGATTTTATATTAAACCCGTGTTCAAAGACTTTTCCATTCTAAACAGACAAAATCAATAGCAAAATGTCTACCGTAAACCGTAACTAGTAGAATTAATGCCTTTACACTCCAGTCTGCAATGAGCTAGCTTGATTGCCTGCAATGACCTTCGGACTGTGTCAGAAGCAGTGGAGCACATACCACTGACGAACCCATTTCACGGCAAACCGAAGTGCCAATAGAAATCAAGCTAATTCGATAACTTTCACTTGAATCTCATGGCGTTCACAACAGTTTGTTTTCCGACATCAAAAATACTTTTTAAAGATAAAAACTGACCTGTATTTTAATTAGTTGCACTGAGGTTCAATCACAACTTTACCAGGAACCCGAAAGCATTATCTGGAAACAAAAGTGTGCATGTTTGTGGAAGATTTGAGTTGAAAACCTGCCGGTCGAAAATCACTTCACTTCTCAGTTGAGTGGCCGTACTTTTCTTTGTGTTTTTAGAAGCTATGTGGCTCGCTGGAAGTAGCCATTTCATCTTGAGTTCTATACCTTTGACAACTATAGATATTATTTACAAGATGTTCTTTCAATCTATCAACAGCCGGAAGAGCTCGGCTTCATCTGAGAATCCAATACAAGTTCTCTTTCCCATTCATCGGCGATTTCCCAAGGGCACCCAACGAGTACTTTTTGAAATTCGTTTGAAACCATTTGTCTGCAGCTTATCTAGCCATTTTAAGGCGCCTACTATGTCTTTTGACGTATTCTAGCAAGCTATTAGCTGTTCGGATTTTCTAGGTGGAAATCGCGTCAACCGAAAATACTATGGCAAAATATTCCCGGCCTACGAATTTGTTAGTAGTCTTGAACATAAACAAGAATTTTCTAGCCCAAGTAACTTCATGTTGCAAAGTTTTGTGGAGGTACGAATTTTTTTAGGGGTTCTTTTTTCCTTTAGGCAATTCTTTTAGATGACCTCCATTTGCTAAAGGTCTATTCTTTTGGATTTTAGATGTCAGAATTTCTTAGAGAATTAAAATGTGTTCTCGAAAAACTTTTCGTGGCCGCTTCACTAAATGATTTGTGATGATATGTGGTGTTTTTTTTTCATTCCAACCAGGTTTTTTTCCGGATCGTTCCGACTCTATTGCCTTAGACGAATACGCACGAATATTTTAGGGAGAAACTTTTAGTCTCTCTTTTCTTCTAAAAATTTCTAGGGATTGAAAACAAATTTTCAAGCCAGTTTTTCAGAAAACAATTTTCTAGGGACATTTTTTTCAAATCCGAAAGTTTTAGGCTAACTTACTCCCCCGAACAGCGTTTTAACCGAAAACTTGGTTGGGTGCCCTTAATTTCCCGCCGTACGCTTGCCGTTACGTTTTTGCTCTGTACAAATAATAAACTATTCCGTTCAAACGGATGCAACATGTTGGCACAACATCATGCAACATTGTTGGACGATGGACGATGTTGGATGATGTTGGATGATGTTGGACAATGTTGCATGAAGTTTGAAACTAGTCAAACTTTTCATCCAACATCGTCCAACATTTCTTTTGTTGTCGTGATCGATGAAGCATGTCCCAACATGTTGGATCCGTTTGAACGGCTTTCCCAACAATGTTGGACTCGCGCACGCGCACTTCATTCGTCATTCGCGCTGTATCCATGGATATTTGATTTTGTTTACTAACAGACGATTAGGCGATCATTTCAATTTGCACCATGATGGCGGAGAGTGAAGTACTTTCAACTGAAATATTTTGAGCAGGAAAACAGGAGCAAAACTCCTAAAAATGTTAAAAGGAAGGTTGTAAACACAGGGAAAGAAAGTGCAAGACGAGACAGTGGTCAGAGGCCGAAGTTGACGAACTGCTAGATCTGTTAGAAGTGAGAGTTTGCCTTTGGGACGTATCACATCAGGAACAAGAGAGAAAGGGCCTACGAAGAGATGGAAGAAAAATTGGATATAACTATCTCAGACATAAAAGCCAAAGTAACATGCTTACGAGCTCAAATCGGCCGAGAAATCGCGAAGACGGAGGCGAACGTAAGCAGCACCGGAATCCTTTGCGATATCACAGTACTATCCAACATGTTGGATTGATGTTGGATCCATTTGAACAACCCCGTCCAACATCGTGCAACATCGTGCAACAATGTTGGATCCAACATGTTGGACGATGTTGCATCCGTTTGATTCCTTCAAAATTAACGGATTGAGTTTCTTGTCAAGTATTATTTTCTTTCACACGATAAACCAAACTTTTCATTTTCCAGCGACACTGAAGCACCAGCTATGGCTTGCTCCGACTTTTGAACACTTTACTTCATTCATTCATGAAAACCTTTCAGGTAAACCACGAATAAATTAAAACTTATAAACAAGTGTAAGTATTAAAACTATCGGGTGGCCGGTGGACACGCATAAAACTAGTCAGGCTAGCGTAAACCGGAAGTCAAAATCGCATCTGCTCTTGCGAGCATAAGCAACGGTGTTGCGTAGCAACGGAATATGTCAACGGGCCCTTAAAATAACTAACAGTAAATGCTCCATCGAGCAATAAAAACACTGTATTGTATTGAGTTGTATTATTAAACTGCCATTCTCAATAGCAAAATGTCTACCGTAAACCGTAACTAGTAGAATTAGTGCCTTTACCCTGGCTAGCAGTCTAGACTGCCGTACTCTCTAGCAGTCTAGACCGGCCAGTTAAAATAACTAACGGTAAATGCTCCATTGAGCAATAAAAACATTTTATTATAATATTATTAAACTGCCATTCTGAACAGACAAAATCAATAACAAATTGTCTAAATGTCACACCAGAAACTAATATATTGCCTTTACACTGGCAGTCGGCAGACATGCTTTACGATTCTTTTCTGTACTGGGAAACATCGAAGGTACCAACGAGCAGCTAGAATTCACCAGCCCAACTTGCGGCCACGGAATCAATGCCTAGCATATCTGGATTTAAGTACTTTGAATTCTAGCAAAACAGTCGATTGGGAGCAAGGTCCCGGCCAGTAAGACGCACTGAAGACGTGGCTGCACAAAAATATTTGACTCTCCAGTCTTCATAAACAACAACATAAATATTTTTCTCTTTGTTGCATGTTGAATACATGCTTGCATTATCCCTTTGGGATTAATTAGGAGTTCTATAAATACCACTCCTTCACACGTTCATACCACTTGACGTCGCATTTCAGCATCGTTCTCTGGAGTTATGGGTGATGAAGCATTTACCAAACAGGATTTGGTTGATTTTAAAGATTTCGTTATCGAGAAACTTGAAACTCATTCATAAGTCCGATATAGAAGCTAACTATATTTGTACTAAGCCCGGGAGGGGGGGGGGGGGGGGTACTCCTGTTTGTCACGTATTATGTATGTGGGTCAGGGTTTTGAGCTCAGTTTGGGCAGGTAGGGTCAGGGTTTTGACCTGATTTGGGCAGATCAGGGTCAGGATTTGAGTATAATTTGGGTGCAGTCAGGGTCGGGGTTCAGTATTTTTTAGGCAGTTAGGGTTCAGTTTTTTTTAGCTACTATGTCAAAAAAGACATTCTGTTGCCGCATTTTTATCGCCTGCCCACATGCAAGCACTGAGGTTCCCATACATCGTGACGCCGCTAATTCGTACTTCAGTACTTATCTATGTACTTCATCTGCTGATTTGTTTACCCAATGCCACGTCCCGACTTGAAATGTTCCGTATTTTGCATGCAATCCCGGTACGCGAGTATACCGGCCGGGATATATATCCGACCGTGTTTTGAAAACAATTTAAAGAAGGGGCAATCAGGGTTTATTCCCCAAAAAGGGGGCAATCAGGGTTTTGGAGCTCGGATTGGGTCAAACAGGGTCAGGGTTTGAGCCTCTTGGCCTCACATACATACCCATTTTTCATGTAAGTACCCCCCCCCCCCCCCCCCCCCCCCCCCCCCCCCCCCCCGGGGTACTAAGCAAGCCGCTGAAGAAGCGTTGGACGTTTCAAAACGTCTTAAAGACGGCTCCGAGCTCAAATTCACATACCGTGGAAACGAGCGTAATTTTAAATTCAATTTAGAAGTTGTTGCTTCCCTTGGGAAGACTCAAGCGTTATTCGAAGCTAGGACTCTGTGAAAGCACTCGGTTCTGTTGAAGAAGCTATTAAGTTATTGAACGAGAAGAACAGGATTATTCGTATCGCGTACTCTTCAGAAGGCGGCTGGGCTACTAGCTGTTAAGTACTACGAAGAGAACCCCGCTGCTCTAGACGCAGTCGGCACAACCAGGAGGACAATTCCGTTCCAGCTATCAGGATGGCGATACGCCTCTCGCGAAGCCTCTCCGCTCCCGTTGGAAATACGTCCTTCAAGGCAACGAACCCCTCTTATCAGCCAGGGTCCGCCCAGCGTTACAAGTTCTACAGCTTCTACGTCATCCTACCCGGATTCAGGTAACCTCTGTGTATCACACGAATTTGAGGAGTTACTAACAGATAAGTCTCACTTTGACACAACTATGTTATATAAGGTTAATTTGTACGAATATGAACAAGACAAAGCCACCCCTATCGTTAAAGGGCGTATCAAGGCCCGGTAACCGGTCGTTTCGTTACCAGTCGCTTTCGTTACCAACCTCTTCGTTACCAACTCGAGTCGTTTCGTTACCAATTCCTAGTCGTTTCGTTACCAGTCCGAGTCACTTCGTTACCAGACTCTCAATACTTAGAACTTAAGAGCTGTATATTTGGTTTCGTATATTTCTATAAGAGTAATGTCAACTTTGGAAGTAATTATTACGAAACACAAGCGATAAGCTAATTGTGTTAAACCGGAATAAACAACAACATAAGCGAATTCTAAAGCGACTTGCGGTCGTTTCTTTTGAGTTTCACGATCAAGCGCTTATTCTTAACCGATTATTTACCGGTCGTTTTGGGCGATTATAATAAGTGGTTCTAATAAGTAAATGGGCCTTTACTTGGAAACACAGAAACATCCATACATCACATCCATATAATCATATTCATCAGTATTTATATCTGAGTGGGCTAGAGCACTGTGCATGTTGTTGCATTGCCAACTGCACAGTGTTTTCAGTATGCCTAGATATTATTTTGCAGCATATGGGGTTTGCAATTTGCGGCGACATTGTGTTGTACTGTCTGCCATGCTTACCCTGCTGCGCTCATGTTGTAATTGTGAACGTCGTTATTTGTTGTTCTTGTTATATATGCCTTTTACATTGTATCCATCCATGGGCATACTTACATTCATAATCGTATTCATCTGTGTTTATATCTCTGTGTGCTAGAGCAGAGTGCATGTTGTTGCAATTGTATTCATCCATGGGTACACTTCACATACACATGCTGATTTTTACTTATATGTTTCATGCATGCTTATTCATGTTTACTTATCCTAATGTTTACTTATTGATTAGACATTCACCTATCCATTTGCATCACTTAATAGTTTTAAAATTAATCTTAAAACAAACACTGAACTGCTGTAAATAACTGAATAGAGTAAGTATAAGTTAATTAGTTTTGTTATTACTATTATCATTATTATTATTATTACTCGGGCTGCCTGTGGCAGCGCCGAGTCTTAAAATGCAAGTCGTTTTTTTTTTTTAATCCATGTCAGACGGCTTCTGCGCATGCGTTAAAGGTCAAATTCGAACCAATCAGATTGCACTGTGCTGGTCACGCAAACAAAGGTTAGATTTCCTCAGGTGCGCTCAGATAAGAAAGTTCAAAGCTCAGACTAGGCGAGACAAGGAGATATCAATTTCAAATAGTCATTGTCAGAAATCTATTCCATCGTGGGCAATTATGCAATACAACCTAAATTTGGGTCAGGTCCATGTTTTACGACAGAATAACCAGAGTCTTTCTACTGGATTCGGAGATTCGAGACATTATACAAGTCTGCTAATATGGGGAAAACTGAAACAAAAAATGAACTTTGACGGCAGAAACCCTCATATTTGAGCCAAGCGGAATATTTACATGATCCGCTAAGATTTTTACAAATCTAATTAGTTAAGCAAATGTACGCAGTGTATGCCAACTGAAATGCTGTGCTCGTTTTCTGGTTACGGCTCAGTGGGGCAACTACACGAATAAGAAGCATGAACTGCCAGCAAAGAGAGAGGAATTGATCGGAGACGTTAAATTACGTTACTGTGAAGAGGATCAAAATTCAAGTTCTTTGAGACTGTCTTCTGCCGTGACTCGTGAGAGAAATTGGAAAAGATCTAGCTGTTTCATTCAGACACTGGCAAATTTATTGAAAGCTACGGGCTTACTTTATGAGATTATTATTCATTGTGGAATGAAAGGAAACAGGTTAGCTGAAAGTTAAGTTCGAGGTAGGCTTCGACTTTCATTCCGATTCAGTGCATACGTGCACGAAGGTGGAATGCTTTCAACAACCGGCTAACAAAAGAACCAAAACGAAAGATTCAGTTACGTAAGTACTGTAAGTAAACTCTTTTAGATTTGAATACATTTCCTCTCAGTTTGTCTGTTAATGTACTTTTTCTTCTAATTATCGCTTTATTTAACATCTCTGTGATTTAGAGTATGCGTACCTCAGAATAAATTATTTGAAAGGTCAACTGAACTCTTGTGTCGATAAGCCCAAATGTTTTTGTAAAACAGTCTGTGAATTTGAGAAGCGGACTTAGAAGAGCTTTCTAATTAGGAATTACATGTTTTTCTTGCTATGAAATTTATGTTTCATTTCACATTTATTCATACAGTTTTAGCCGGACATTTCCCCGAGTTTTTGATCTATTTTCAATCAAATTCAAATGAAAGTGTATTTCATCTTCAAATTATCTCATGTGGCCCGAGTGAAAGGCCAGATGGGCTCTTTTCTACTTTCAACACACAGTCGCTAAACTGTACGAAATCTCCAAGAATAAATCCCTAATGTCCAAACTAACGGGAAAAACTGAAAGAGGAAATCCTTGTGAGAAATCGACGTACATATGAAGCTATATAAGTTATCATCGACTATATGGGAGTCAAACATCGAGCTGCTATGAAACCGCTTGTGACAGTTTGTTTACGCACTTTCATGACAAACGAACGTTTCTACTTTCGACACAACGGTCGCTAAACTGTACGAAATCTCCAAGGATATATCCCTAATGTCCAAACTAAAGGGAAAAACTGAAAGAGGAAATCATTGTGACCAATCGACATAAATATGAAGCCCCAGAAGTAATTATTGAATACATGAGAACCCATAGAGAAAACCGATAATAATGAACACGGTATTAGTTTCACCGACATTTGTGGCGTAACTGAACTCGCACTACAGCATAGCTTGAAATACTGTACGAAAACTCCCGTTTAAAAATTTCCTGATGCCGAAAGGACCGTAGCATTTAAACAAGATATCCTTCTGACCAATCGACATACATATTAAGCTGTGACAGTATGTTTCCATTCCATAACAGCCGATAGTGCAAACTAGTAAACTGCCACTAGTAAATTGACCTTGCGTACTTCCGCGAGTACTGAACTTTCTAGCGTCAAATGCATGTGTTACGTTTCCAAACTTTAGGACAAGAAATCTTCCATAGAATGTTCTATTTTTTTTACAGCTGAGAACTGTATTATTAAACATAAGAAATAAAACAATGGTGCTATTTGAAGAATTATATCATGTCAAAAGTGCAAACGAAGAAATATATATCTACGGACGCGAGCAGCTCGATCGTTTCACTTTGGTCAAACTCGGACTGTTTACGACTGGAACCTGCAGTTTTATCGGACCTGCAGACTAAATTGTAAACGTGTGGCCGTGTTCAGGCTAGTAAATCTAGCTTGCTAACCACAGGAGGTAGCGAGCTTCTTTAGTCTGAACAGTTTTTCTGCTCTGGTGATTAGCTAGCTAGTGGTCGGTGGAATACTTTGAAGTTCCAAGCTACCTAGCGAGGTAGCTTGAATAGAATCTAGCGCGCTAAAAGCCCATCGATGACAGATTTTAGTTATTTTAAGGTTTTGAAATGTACACAAATGTCAAGTCAGTGTTATCATCCGATCTAGCCGACTTCTAGCTCTCGCTACGACCACGTTCACTACTCGCTCCAAGGTAATTTCTCTTACCACGACAACTACCGGGTGTATTGTACGTCAATTGAGCCATCATCAGTGGATAACGAGGATCGCCAAACACCAGTCAGTAGCAGTTTTTCGCACAGTTTTAATATTTTGGTTGAACTTTCAATTGAGCACTTTGGCGGTCAATTATTTGCGATTACGAAGGGCAGTTATAGACCAAATTTCTATCTTTTAGAGAGGGTCAGTTAAAATTTTGGCCATTTGTCAGTTGTCAGTTAGCCCTAGTTAATCATTACTAGAGAAAATTTACAATGTTTGACCCACAAAAACCAAATTTGTCAGTTGTCAGTTATTTTTCGGTTGTCAGGTGTCAGTAAAAAAATCGTCATTTGTCAGTTGTCAGTTATTTTTAAGGCTGTTTGTCAGTAGTCAGTTAACCCCATTCATGCCCTCTTTAGAGATAGAAACAAACCAGAAGAGGGGAAAACAAAAAGTAAAACCTTCTAAGTTACTAGGTCTGAACAGTACTAATTTATTAACTAGCTGCGAGTTGCTGACAGATATCTCAAGACTCTAGCTAGCTGCACGATAGTAGTCTGAACATACATACACACATGAATAAGTAGTGTTTTCAATAAAAGATCAACTACTTTAATTTACATACGAGAAAACAAAAATATTAAATTACATACATGTATATATATACTAGGGGAGCAGAGAATGAAAGTCACCGCGCTACCGGCCACTCCTAAAGACTGCTAATAATTCTTCCCTTTGGTTATTACTAAGAGGATTTCAAATGAAAGTGTATTTCATCTTCAATCTCATGTGGCCCGAGTGAAAGCCCAGATGGGCTCTTGTTATTATTAGGGTAGAATAGCATAGTTATAAGCATACCCACATCAGCAACGCTGTAAATTTATTGTGGGTAAATAAATATTATTAGTATTATTATTATACCTACATGTACTCACATTAAGTTCCTCGAATTAAGGTATTAGTGAATTAGTTAGTCACTCAACCAGTAAGTCAGTCACATGTACTTTGTAGTAGCCTAGCTAGTCTAATTTCCATCAACATCTTATAATTTACATAATCAATAAGGTTATAGCTAAACAATTTTGTTTTAATCGTTCCTTTTGTATTGCGGCCACATCAGCTTTGAATGCCGCAGTATCTCCAATACTGTGTTTAAATAAATGCTATTATTATTATTATTGTATTCATCAGTGTTTATCACTCTGTTGGCTAGAGCAATGCAGTGCATGTTGTTGCATTGCCAACTGCACTGTGTTTTCATTAGGCCAAACTAGGCTAGAGCAACTTGTGTGTTGTTGCATTGCCAACCACATGTTGTTTTCAGTATGCCTAGATATTATTTTGCAGCATATGGGGTTTGCAATTTGCGGCGACATTGTGTTGTACTGTCCGCCATGCTTACCCTGCTGCGCTCATGTCGTAATTGTGAATGTATGTGCATTGTGGTTATGTATGGTTATGTTTTGTTACATGTTTTGAACCTGTCTATACAAATGTAGCTTACAATACTCGATTTTAACTAATTCTTGGAGTGGTGGACCGGGTGCCCCCTCTTTTTGTTTTTATTTTGTAGAATGCCTCCTGGATGTTAATGCCATGCTGCTTCCAATTCCCAGCTGCCATGCTGTGGTACCAGGGCTAGGTGCCAGCCATTATTCTTATCAATATTGTTAGTGTTATTATTATAGTTGTTATGATTATTGATTTTATTATTATTATTTTATTGTTAATATTATTATTAAGTGGTGGTTTGCCAAAGAACAGGAGCAAACAACAATAGGGTGCAGGAATGAGCAATCCTTAATAAGACAATTATTACTCTTGCTGTTCTTACAGTTATTGCTCGTACTACCACTATCTTTATAATTTACTTAGACATACATTGTAGGAAACCTAAGGGATGTAAGTAATAATTTTGTCATTGCCAACAACATTTGCAATCAGTTTGAAGAAGATTGCATTTATTTCAAACTTGAGTGTTACATTAATCACTCAGAGTGATTTTGGTGTTGTCATATAATTTAGTGCTTACTGTGAATTCATTGGTGCTGTTGCAATTCAGCTGAAAGACATGTTCATAACACTGTTATAATGATCACTCATTATTATTATTAGTTGTTGTTATTACTATTTTCATTATATTGCCATCATCACTATACCAGTAAATTATTATTGGTACAATGTATTGTTATTAATATTGTTCTTACTACTAAGCTATTATTGCTGCTACTGCTATGTTATTATATTATCATTATATTGCTTTTACTATTATTAATGTGATGGCTCATAACTGTTATAATGATCACTCATTATTATTAGTTATTATTATTGTTATCACTATTTTCATTATTGTCATCATCACTATACCAATAAATTATTATTGGTACAATGTATTGTTATTATTACTATTGTTCTTACTATTATTGCTGCTACTGCTATGTTATTATATTATCATTATATTGCTTTTACTATTGTTGTTAATGTGATGGTTATAAATATTAAAATTCAGGTTTTGTTAAATTGATAGGCCTTTTGTTATCAAGGTCACTTCACCCTTGTACTAAGCTTTTTAGAGGGGTTGCCTCTTTTTATTTTCCTCCACAGAGTGTCACATTCTACCAGGCCCCATCAACTCATGGTGTCAGGGTGAAGCTGTGCCTTTGTTTCTGCTGTAAATTGGTTACACATGTGACAACGAAGAACCTTGGTGTCCAGGGAAAGAGAGCAATCCCTACTACTGGTAACTACCAACAACCCATTGTACAATCCATTGATGGTCAGCAACTGGCATGGTAGCTGTGGTTTCACAGGCAGTTGTACGTGCAAAGTCTGCCCTGTCAGTACTAGCTTCTGGTCTTCCTGCACTGCCAGTTTACAAGCAACATGATGAATCCTGGGTCATCGCAGGGGCTGTTTCTTATATTTCTCAGTCAACTTACAATAAATAATTAAGTTTTGTGTCCTGTGGAGGGACTGGAGAAATTTATTGCCTTGGCTCCACCCAGATTTCCTTTTATCCCAAAGGGTTTTTGATAGTTTTTTTCTGGCCTCCCTGGCATTCTCCCATATGACGTGTAGGAGTAGAGTAACAGTTATGATAAGACAGTAACATGGGATCTGTTCTGCACCAAAATGTTGTTCATGTTAGTACCATGCTTAGTTTATCAATTCAAAGTCGGACAGTAGCAGGGGTAATGTTCTGCACGATCATATTAGTGACAAGATCAGTTTATCAGTTACTAGTTGGACATGAGCACTATTAGCTGTTCTGCATCAGATGTTGTTCATATTAGTGACACAGTCAGTTTGTCAGTTCATAGTCAGACAGTAGCAGGGGCACTGTTCTGCACCATTCTGTTGTTAACTTTATAAAGTATGCTGTGTACATAAGTATGAGTACATCAATGTACATTAATTTATAGTTGGACAGTAGCAAGGGCACTGTTCAGCACCATTGTTTTGTTAACTTTATAAAGTATGCTCTACATACATGTATATATCAGTACATCGATGTACATTAATTTATAGTCGGACAGTAGCAGGGGCACTGTCCTACACCATTATGGAGTTGCTGTTCAAATTCATAGCCTGACAATAGCTAGCAAGCATGCTATTCTGCCAGGTGGAACTGCTGTCATGTTGGGGTGGGGTACCGTCCTTTGTCCCAATAAGGTCCTTGGCGCTTTTAAGTCCCCACCTTTGCTGGGCAAATTATATTTTTCTTAAAATAAGATCTGTAATGATATAAATATTAATGAGTTATTAAAGCGGCTATGTGCTCAGATTAATCCAACTCAGTAGTTTTGTGTTTCTGTCCCGCAAACCGAGCTCAACATTGACAGCAGGTCCATCATATATAATCACAATTCAGGGAAGGACATAAGCCTATTTTCACCACTTGACTGAATCGAAATATACAATGGATTACCACCGTAGGGGCGGAGCTGCATTCCACTACTGAATCGACAGCTACTCATATCAATAGTAGCCTTCTGTACGATTTCACTGTTTTCAATTGCTGACTTATTGTTACTAAACCACGCCAGAGCGGGAGTAGTACAAAACGGAATGTTGTATTGCTCGAGAACAGTGAGCTCCTATAAAGCGCTTAAAAACACAACATGTGACCTTAGACCTTTTTGATATCACAATTTCCGCTATATTACGCGTCGTTACACTGCGCTCAGGCGTGCTCATTGTCAAAGAATTGGAAATGTCAGACAGATTATACTTAGCTTTTCCTAGCCCGCGCACAGTATCTTCGTACTTCTTGTCCATCCACCACACTTTCAATTGATTGTGGTCGTACTTGTCGAGGCACGGCTATTGGTTCTGTAATGGTTTTAACATACTGTAAAACTGATTTCGCCCAGTGTCAAAGCTTCCCGGAGCTGAACACTTGTCCTTTGTCTGATCGAAGACTCGTAGAGTAGCGAAACGGTTTGATACCGCGGTGAGAGACATTCCTGTACTGTTTATTCCCTCTGATCCTCGCACGTGGCTCTCTTTTCTGCGACAGGACGTAGCTTCTTTCCAGCACTAAAATCTTCGGCTAGCCACAAGACTCTGTATTCTACAGGAACTGTCCAGCCAGCAAAGCTCCCAAATTCGAAGAACCATGCAGTTAGAAGAGACTACGGGAGTTTCGGTTTCGCTTACCAGTTCTGGGTCCGCGGACATCATAAATTTAGGTATCAAGGTAGAGAAACGCCTTCGAATGATTCTTACATATTATCACTCCTCTTTATACACCCTCAACGTTATCCCAACGGGATTATGTAAGTTGTTTATATAACATATCAACATACTGCAATAATTCCTACCCACTTGTGTACATTCCGTAACGCTACTAAATATATATGTTATTGGCTATTACGTATACGCATTGACGTCATCACCAGCGTTTAGTCGCTCCAATCTCTCCTTTCGTTTAGTCTTGAAAGAAATTCAGCATGTCTTCGGGGAGACGTATTTTTACACGACGAGAACAACCGCGAGATGGTGTTAAAGAGATTAAAAAGAAACTCGGTGAACTTCCGTGTCATTTCGCTTGGGATATCATATCAAGGTACAAGGCAAGTTGCAGTCTGCCGATGAATATAGAAGAGCTTCAGTTGCACATTGACGAGACAATTGAGGGATCTGAAGTGAAGTCCCACAGCCTTATGGGTTATTACAAGACCAAAGCGAGGAAATTTGAAGCAGCCAAAACACATTTACAGACTGCCCTCAACGACGCTACTACAGATGATGAGAAAATCGTAACGTATGCAAATTTGGCTTGGCTATCATTCGAAGAGAATTTGAACGCTTCCAGCGAAAGACTAGAGACAGCCGTTGAGGAACGCATAGGGGACGTGAGAAGATTACTAAACGAAAGAAACCCAGAATTTATCCCAGAAGTGATGGCCGAGAAAGCATTTTCGATCGCTAAGAGTGGATTTACCGAGAGCGGTCACAAAGAAGCATATCGTTGTATCAACAAAGCCCTCGAAGGAAGGCCAGACAGTGTGCCATTCAAATTCACCAAGGCACTTATTTACCAGCGTTTGCATCGTCACATAATAACCACCCATGGGGCAAATAAAAATCCCGAGGTAGGAGAAATTCAAAAGTTATGGGAAGAAATCATCGACACCGATCAAAATTCCTCCCAATATTATGCTACTATTCACGCACAAGCTTTGATCCAGTATGCGCTATTTCTTAATAAGATCAGACGAGATTATGGCAAGAGTAGTAAACAATTTGCCGAAAAGGCCATGGAAATAGGCAAAAATAACTACGCGATCTTGAGGAATGCTGCTGAATATTTTTGTGACATCGCCGGTTGGAAAATGAAGAGTTTGAATAGGGCTGAAGATATTCTAAAAGAAATTCTGCTAAAGCAGCCAAATTCCTGCAGGACATTAGCAGTACAAGGCATACTATATCTGAAAAAAAGTGACCATAAAGCTTTGACAAGCGAAGAAAGAACCCGTTATTATAACGAGGGAGAAGAGAGTCTTCAAAAGAGTTGGAACTTGGATAAAGGGTACATAAATCCAGCTTTGTCCCTAGTTCGCTTTTATGCTAAAAAGTACAAAGAAAACAAAGAAAAATATGAACTTGAAAAGGCTGAAATGCTTTACAGTGAGATGTTAGTAGAGGTAGACAAGGACAATGAAGTGGACAATACTTTCAAGGGTCGTTTTTAACAGAATTATGCAACTTTCTTAATGGCTAATGCAAAGGATTTATCCTTATATTATCTTCAAAAATCTCTGCAATGTAACCCAAATCAAGACAGCAAATTCACTAAAGATCCTCTAAGAGAGCTAGCCAACGAGAAGATCCAGGAAAGTGATGAAAGAGAGCAATTCAAAGGCTATGAGACGCTTGGATGGCTCGACGATTCCGAGGACAAGGTTCAAGCTGCGATTGCAAAGTACAAAAAGGCTTTACAACTCAAGTTGGGAGATCCATCAGTGAGCAAGTGCCTCGTCAGGTTGTACATTAAAAGCAAGCAGTTGGAAGACGCGGAGTCTCTGATGAATAACGTAACAGATGACGAGAAGAGGGAACTTGAACAATGGCTTCAAATCGCTAAAGGTGAGGAAGCACAAAGTGAAGGCAGACCACACGAGGCAGTCAATTATTTCACGCTAGCTGCCGAACGTGGTTCTCTTCTTGCTGCGGAAAAACTTTGTGGAATGCTGCAGAAGTCAGAGATGGATGCAGGCAGCCAAGATCAGTTTTACAAGCGTTTAGCACTTGTTGAAGTTGTTGGTGGATTGGACCCAAGAGAGGTTTTGCTGTTGCCAGAAGACCCGTACGATGTTCCGGTGATTGAACGACAACAAAGCTTAAAAACAAAAGTACAAACAGTCTTACATTCTGACGATGATCTAAAGAGTCTTGCCAAAAAATGCGTGGGACTGGAAGAGAATATGTACAGGAAAGAACCGGTTAGCGAGAACGTGAAGGATGTTATGACAGAAGCAAGAAACTGTTTAGACAGGTCACTTGTCAAGACAGGAAAGCACCTTGGATACGAGGTAGGAAACTGCTATTTTCCAATGCTGATGACAGACAAAAAGGACATCCAAAACAAACTGACGAACAAAATAATCAAAGGATTTGATTGGAAGACATTTCCTGCAAACAGCAAAGATGCCTTTGAGTTCTTGTTGAGGAAACAGCCTGGATACAATCCAGAGATGAGCTGGATGAAGGTGGCGGCAGATCTTGTCAACATTAACAAACACAACGAACCCTTAGCTGTAGATGTTCAGGGACGATTGGTACTGAAACCTGTTCCTGACCGCATGACGGAGACGTGTGTCTTCCTGGAGAAGAACAAGGCAGCTGTCCCATGGCTGAAGGTTGTCAACGATATGTCTACAAGTGATGACAATGAAGCTGAGAGCAGCAGCGGGTGAGTAAAGAAGTTATTTGTATCCAAGGGTACTTTGGCAGTAATAGCCCATAACCGAAATGAGAAAAGGACTGGGTTCTAATTATATGTACAGTGCATCAAAGTGCATCATGGGTAGCAGTTTGGGTAGACAGGCTCGAAAACAAACAAGAACTGGAGGGAAGGAGAGACTCGGTTATGGTCGTTTGTCTCAAGAAACTAGTATACTTGTAATTAAATCTTGAATATTACTGAGACCTTCATATATCTCTAGACATGCGTACTGGAAACATTCGTAAGCTTCATGAAGCTTTTTCAACCCTGAACCTGACAATAACGGGAACTAGTTCGTTGTTCGAGCTTGATCGTATCGCAATGTCGTTAAAGGATTATAATGTCGTCGTGCAGTTTAATAACTCTTGTTTTTGGCCACCTTTTTTGCGAAAAATGCAGTATTTCCTCACGACCCCATGTTGTTTACGAATGTGTCTACCCAAACCGATACCCATGGTGCACTGCGCATAGCACTGGAACACAGTCCTTGCCTCGTTTCGGTCATGTCCAATTAACTTTTACTTTTTCTCTAGTCACAAAAATGTTTTATGTACAATACAATTATTTAAGCAAGCAAAGAATACGGGTGAAACTCGAACTCGGGTAGAGAACCTTCATCAAGGCACTACCAACACTCGCAAATGCAAGGAACATTTATTTTCAAACTAAGCACTTTGGCTTTGGCACCTAATGGTATAAATGAACGTTTTTCGTTCATTTGATTCTACTTTCCTAATTTTCAGTTAGATTAGGATTTTGATCATTATATTCACTCGTCCTCACTTCTTACTGTTTTGATAATTATTATTAACATTTCTGTTTATGGCGCGTTTTCCTTTGATCCTTCATCGGAGTGCATGTTTATGGCTCAGCGCTAATCATGTACTCAACGCTTTATAAACCATTTTCCCACCCACAATTCCCTATTTTCTCTGCCGAAGGCTAACCTAGAAAAAGAAGGAAAGGCGAGAGGAAAGGAGGACTAGTCAACAATCTAGTTATAATTCGTTAGATAACCTGAAATAACCGGTTGATACCAGGAGTCCATTACCAGGAGCGTTCCTATGTCATGGTCTGGCCCCTCAGCACGGGAGTAGATGTGGCTATATTTAGAATTAGAATTTCCGCATTGAAAGCTAAGTGAGAAGAATGATAATGAATAATAATGAGAAGTGACGTTAGCTATGACAACATGGCCTTTGCTTATTTCGTGCGACATGCAATTCTAAATATAGCCACATCTACTCCTGTGCTGGGAACAGAACCAATGGGGAAGATGGATGCTCCTGGTAATGGACTCCTGTTAATACCTGTTATTTTGTCATGAACAGCGATCACATGATAGAGCTACAAGTTACGACAACTGCGGCTGGTGCAACAACCTTTGAGATGACAATTGATGGAGTTCAGCTGGCAAGACGAACAAGCAACTGTGCTCACGAAGTTTGTACAAAACTGAAGGAGTTGGTGGCGTGAAGTGGAAGCGGAGTTCTGTGCTCGTTTGCTATAATGTTAGTGTGCTTGTGCAAGCAAGCACCACCAATTCATACTTATTTTAAAAATGTTGAGTGATAATTTGAAGAGTGGGTTATTATGAAATATATAAATAGTGGTATGATATTGATTAACGTGATTATGCCATAGATATGATTTGATAAAATATGATATGTGAATAAATTATGTAGGGGAACAATATATTATGGAAATGGTTTCTTTGAATATTGAGTATAAAAATATGATTTAAGCTAGTATATAACTGTAATCATTATTGGTTAAATGATGTTCACTCTACTCCCCCCCTCCCCCTTAGCATTTTATTTTATTTATCTAAAATATTTAGAGTAAAATATTTAGAGTAAAAATATGTGAAAAATACTTTTACATTAAGGCTGCATTAGAATTGAATTTCCAAGCGTGTATTTCTGATTAACAGACGCCTTCTTCAGGGATTAGGAAGTCTGTTAGGACCTATATCCCAGAGGTGCTCTGAGACGGTCGCGTGTTTCTGCCTCGGGCCCAGGCCTAACCCAACACGCAAATACACACGGCCAATTCTATGTGTCAGTCATTTTGTTTATAAACTTAACTAGTGTAAGTTAGGTCGCCGAATTTTATTGAATGAACCGGTAGGATTATTTGGCTTGGTTATATTAAGTTGACAAGGGAGATAAAGTTAAGTATGCTAACATATGTTTTACTTACTTTTTCATGTTTTTCGCTCGTAGTCTGGTTATGTTTACTCTTTGCTCTTGACTCCCTTGAGTTTTGGGCTTTACTCTTGGACGTAAATTAGTGTAATATGGGTCTAAAAGTTTTATATATAGTTAGTTATGTGACCTAATAAGAGATAACAATGAGAGCAATAAGTTAAGAGTCAGAATATTAGGAATTTTAGCTTACCGTAAACAAGAGCTGTTGATCAAAACAAAACGGCTGATTCCGATGACGATTGTAAATGCGAGGATAAAACGTTATTTTTGTAATGAAAAAGCTGATGTCATAGGAAAATGGCCGTTACAAATAGAGCGAGCAAGATTATTTGTATTTAAAGTAGAGCCGGCAAGATGATTTAAAAGTTGTACAGGTTGATAGGTTAATTAAATAAAACTGTTTTAATACAATGAGATGTTGGCTATTTTTTATTTTAGTTTAGCAATAAAAACGTACTGTTTCATTATTCATAATTTAGTATCTGGTCTCCAAACATAAGGTTAAACTGACTTATTTAACGTCAGTAGATCGAACATACTTGAAAAGAAAACAAACTCGAGACCGACAGCAGGATATTTTATCACTGAAGTTAGTATTTATTTTATCCAAGATATTAATTTTAACTTTGTCACTTAATGGTTGTTAAAATAAACCTTTTTATTGATAATTTAATGATGTTAGGCAAACAAAGAAGCATTATGTGGATTTGTAATAAAATTGCAATATAATTACTTGTTAGTTTCGCAAATCAAAAACACCCTGAATTTTTTTTAATGGGACCTGAAACAACCATAGGGGCTGATCAAAGTCAGGTCCCGACTAAATCACAGATCGAATTGGAATTTAGTGTGTTGGTTTTTGTGGAGGGCCAGAAAACCGGAGACCCTCGGAGCAAGTGCTTCCGGGCTCTCCCAAATCAAGGCTTTGAGTAAAAAGCCAGTGCTCGGACTTTTTCTTAAAATATGAATAAAATGATGGATTACTACACCGCTTTTGGTAAAAAACGAAAACGCACAAAGCTTAGTAAAAAAGAGGACATCCAAAAACCAAAATATGACATGAAAAGACGATTGAGAATTGGAATTGATGGTGGTGGATTATATTCGAAGATGTTTTAATGAAAATAGGAAAACATAAACATCTGAGTTGTATCAAAGATAAAAAAAGTATATAAAAGTACCTACCTTAGGTTTTCTTCTGTTTCGACTTCACCTTTCTCTCGGCTTCTGTGCTGATGGGAAAAAAGAAACACATAGCCTCGTCTCCAGGTTACTACTCGGTCGTCCCATCATGCAAAGCGTTTGTTCCACAATGCCGGCCGTTTTGACTCCCTAGTGCGAAGGCCTGGCAATACCTTCGGGGTTAACTCTCGCAAAGTGAAATATGTATATTTTTGTAGTCGGTTTACATTTGTGACCAACATAAAGTACCTTGGCCTAAAATTTCGACTTAGGTTTCACATGTATACTTCATAGACTAATCTCGTACTCAGATCTCCCACGGTCACGAGGAAGGGAGACCTGGTAAAGTTCGATTCCGCACATGCGCAGTAATCGCAAGGCCGAATATACCGGCCTGTTGCGAAATCGTAGTTGGATTGCTGTGGAAGTGAATTTAGAAATGTAAAGAACTGGACAAAAAAAGTTCAAGGACACTTTAAAGAAAGCTCTGGAGTCTAGACATTCTGCAGTTGAAAAGCAAAACCGAAACAAAAGGAGGCGACAGCTGGAGACAGTTAAATTGTTAGGTCACAGCAACAGCTACGAAGGATTACCAGCAGATCATAAATTATCATAAATTGATTCTCCAAAAACGAGCGCTTAATAGACTTATATTTTTCGCGAAACCTCGAGACCATGTTGCCTCTAACATTTTTGTACTTCGAACAAGTCTGCCTGATGATGCACGATGTTTTCCACCAAGTCATAACTTAATTATAATACTAGATCTTATCTGCAACATTGTTTCTATATTGAACATTCTAGAACTGAAATAGTCAGAAAATCTTTTGCGCGAATTGACCTATATCATTATGACGTCAAATCAAAACAATCTATTGTTTAAACGCTAAGGATCACGGTCGTGGGAGGGGGACAAAACAGCAACAACACAAAGGAAATCGCTATCAAATGCATTTTGTAGAACGTAGAATAGCGGTAACAGCCACCAAATACGGTAAATATTGTGGGATAAACATTGATACAGCTGATATCTGGAAACCAGACAATTCGAAGTTAAATTTTCCTCAGCAGAGCAGATTTAGTTCAAAATTCTATTTTTCAAGTCGATTCTATCCCCCTCATAAACAAGCCGTGACGTCATAATGATATAGGGTAATTGGACCCGCAATTTGACTTGCTCAAGCCGGTAACTTCCGAATGAAGAAAATCACATGGGATGTGCTAGGATTTAT
The DNA here is from genome assembly GCA_030867875.1 of Actinernus sp. WN-2022. Lineage (NCBI taxonomy): Eukaryota > Metazoa > Cnidaria > Anthozoa > Actiniaria > Actinernidae > Actinernus > Actinernus sp. WN-2022. The sequence continues at coordinate 35,145,545 of JAOWCC010001501.1, forward strand.
ACTCTGGAATGCTTTAGTTTCGTTTTGCAATGTGTTACTTCTCGTTGTCCCTTAAGTGGCCCCGATTTCAGTAATAACACTGTAACATTAATTTACTCTTATCCTTCTTTAGGAAAGCTCATTCCTGTTTAGGCTGTCCCTCAGCACATTACATGTAATAGCATCATGATATTTATCCCTGGAATTATCCCAATCCTGTAATCTATGTAAAGTGACTACGATTGGATTTTTTTTTCCTGAGAGACTGCTGGCATCCAAAATCCCAGGAAACAGACTCTGCCGAATTTCATTCTCCACAAAATGAATTGATTTTGTCTGAATCTTGTCAGGACCCAGAGTGTGTTATTTGATTTAACTTTTCGTATGGTATTGACTCCATGTATTGGGAAGGTTTAATTCATTTTAGTATGGAAGGGCAGACATGCAGGGATCGATGGACAATCCATGCACTACCACCATTCGATTTTGCAAAACGTAGCGTATACGTACGTAATGTAAGTTCTAATGCAAATTGTATATATTTTAGCTTTTTAGCCTTAAAGCTTTTAGAATAACTATTATTAGTATTAATATTATCTTCTATTGTAGTTATATTTATTATTAATAGTGTCTCCAATTAGTTTCCAATAAGGCTTAATTCTATTAATTATACCATTACGCTTCGATACCTTAATATATAAGGCTTCGACATGGTTGTCAAAATTTAAATCTTCGTCTAGTTCTAAACAATGATATGCACAGAGTCACCGGAAGTCCGTGATTCGCGGACTTCCGGATCGGACTATTCCAGAGCCCTATGATTTCGTCGAGCATGCGCAGTATGAAACAATCAGGGTCTGGGTAAGAGATTGATTGAATCGCTCTCAACACACACCTCTTCGTGTCGATGCTTTGTGTTAATAAATGTGAAATCATTTTCCGTTAACTTACTCTGCATGTATGATCTCGTTCCCAGATCCTCTCGTCCACTGAAAAAATAATCTAGACGCAGATTTGGGAAACGATCGACTGCGCATGCGTGAATTTGAAATATAATATAAATATAACCAAATCTTAAAACCAGGCCAGTACAAGTGCTGTTGCCAATGCACTGTCATTGGAAAAACAATTGGATTTCTACATGTGTGTTTTACTGTGTTAGGTTCGCACGGGATTGTGGTCAATCATTTTCGGTACGGTGGATGATTGGTTAGTTTTCCCACAGGCAGCCCAAGCTGAAAAGTTACTAAAATATAACTTTATAAGGGCGTAACGAACTCCGTTTACTAGCCACAAATACTGTACATTTTTGGAATAAAAATGACTTACGTCTTCCGTCATGTTTCTCTCCTTGTTGGGTGGTTTTAAGCTGATTTTAGCCGGGGTTTTTTTCGGAGCCCCTTCACAGTGGCAAGGTAAGCCATTTTTATTCAAACGTTTTTTACAGTATTTCTGGCTTGTAAACGGAGTTCGTTACGCTCCCATACAAAACCTTATGACGTTATATTTTCGTAACTTGTCAGCTTGGGCTGCCTGTGGTTATCCACGATTTTGTTTACTTTTCCTCGTGATTAGTTCAAGTAAAACCAATCGTGAGTTACTTCAGTTCCTGATTGGCTCATTGTGTTTTTAGTTGCTCGTGATTGGTTCTCTGGTTTTGGATTTACGACACTCAATTCTCAAAGTCATTAATAATTCATGAGATAGTCATCCAATGGAGGAACTGCATTTGGGCACATGCATGGGTCTTGATACCGGGTGAAACCCTTGTTCGAAGCTTCGTCAGGTGGATGCATCTTGACATCCAATGAAACACCAGTTCCAAACGCACTAGTGTTTGAACATATTTCCAACCCTAGTGATCAATATTCCTTAATCATCATATTCATTACCACTAACTAATTACATACTGATAAACTACAAGTAAGGAGCGAAGAAGTAAAGAAATAAAGAATGACATAGAAAGAAAAAGTCTGCCTCCACTGGAGTTCGAACCACGGCCCTTCCGACTGCTTGTACTAACTCTTGTCCACTACTCTACGAGTACGCTAGTTGAAATCACTGCCATCAAAAAAGAATAATAAACCATCTATTGAATAATTAGATACAACAGTCAAACGGTAAACAATACTTGCTAATGAAGTTTGAAAAGAAACGTATGTAAATTGTCGGTTGAGCATTCGCATGAGAAGACATGTCAAACACTCATTGTTCGTCTTTCATCAGGGGATTCCAAATATTTCGAAAACAATAAAACCCTCGAGGCGTTCATTTGTTTTCTCAATATTTGGAACCCCTGATGAAAGCCGGACTCCAATTCGTGTTTGACATAGTACTTGAAAGCCGCTCTAGACTAACAATCTCTGACTCGTAAACAGATCTTTGTTTAGATGCTTTGTATTTCCAAGTGTCTCTGTGCTCCCGAATCCATTTCCAGGTTCATTGCAATAATTGCAAAACTGCGTTGCCTTTTCAAACAACACTGACTTTTTGAACTTCCAAGCGAGCAAAGTTGTTTGTGGAACACGCTTCTCCCTTCGCTTTTCGCTGATAGCAGAGTTTACTTCTTTCCCTTCGGCTTTCGCTTTTCCTTTCACAGATCGAGATTTATATTTGTGTTAGGAAAAGGCATTTCACGATTTTAGAAAAAATTCTACTTCAGGAAAAACATCATAAATTATACAGTTCTAGTTTAGCCCACGCTTGACGTGTCCATATTTGAGTTACTTTAATTAAAACTTTCTTTTGTTGAATTGGTTGGATTTATATGAGAATAGTTCGGTACGAACCTCAATTCACTAAGGCTACTTTTGATCAATTGATAACATTGAATATAACTTATTTTCCAAGAGCCTTTGTCACTTGCCGACATTCATTAAGTTTTACATATCGTAAGCTTATTGCTATTTAGAGATCATAACAACAAGCCAATAAGATTTGAGTATTTTAATTACAGTCCTGTACGTTAATGGTACTATACAAATTGAGCTAAGATGTAAACGATCCAATTCCTGGACGTATATTGCTTTTCATTAAGTTGTATTGAAAAAAAGCCATGTGTTGATCATTCCGAATAGATCAGATCCGAATTTTAAGTAAGATTTCTACGGAAAATCTATAAAGGCTTATAATATGTTTTACGCTCAATTACTGATAGCATTTGATCTCTAGTTTCACCTTTGACATTTCTCATTTAAGTTGACGTCGTTTAAATCAGTTTTCCTTTAATCAGGCCACGACCTTAATTACAAATATTGTACAAAAAATTGTACATATTAACTTCGTAAATACCACCTGTATCATCACAGGCTTCCCAGACGTATATTTGCTGCTTATTAGTCTGTTGGGTTCCCTGTGGTATATCTGTTTAGTTTCATAAGCGATCTCAGAAGAGTTTATATAGTTGCTCCGTGTGAATTCTCTTTTCCGATACTTACGAAATAAATCTTCAAAAATGAAAGATTGATACTTGACGAAGTTGTGTGAGCGTTTTTTTGTGTGGCGATTTTCGGCCTTCTTCAGATATTAGGCACCGATGTTTTGACGCCGTTGGCCAGCGTGTGTAAATATTTAGAAAGGTGGGCAACTCGACCTCGCCAAAGCACAGAATTACCTCAAAGATAACCCAAAAATCGGCACTTTTCTTCATCGCTCGCTATTCAGTAAGTAAGGTAAGTAACGGTGACTTTATTTTGTTTAAATGTAATGTATTTAGCTTTGCAGCTAATTGGGGACACTAGTCCTACGATTTTACGTCCTTATCCGAGAAGACGTGAAGGTCTAACCATTTACTGTATTATGTAAAGGCAACACCTTCTACTCAGTCCGGCCGGGGTTTTAACGCGCGACCTCCCGCTCGACAGATCGCTGCTTAAAGTGCATATAAGCCCTGGCTAATTATATTTCTTACGAAGAGACTAGAGGCCATAGACAAAGGATTCCGGAATAAAAAGTTGATTTGATGTATTTGTCATGGTGTATTGGCCGTTCAAAGTTGCCCAAAAACGTCATGGATTGCCTGTGGACGAAAATCAAGCGCGCTAGAGCGCTTTACAAAATTGGTACTGGGTCTAGTTTGACGTCATCAACAGAACACGGTCGATGTGCCATTGCACGAAAGGCCTTGCCGAATAAAGCTCTCCGAAACGTTTAGCGCGATATTATCATCTTTCTCGGTTATCTATTCAATTATTTTACAAATAAGCCACATATCAAACAATTGGTGTCGTTCAGAGTAATATTTGGGCCTGACTAGATGCTAGTGAGGCATACGCTCATCCTTTTCAAATTTCGCTATCGATTTTTTTAATCGCACTTCCTGTAGCCTACGTTGTATCCGCCTCTCTTCTGCCGGCTCGCTACACTTCCTGAACGTGTTCTAGTATTCGAAGATCCGTCCTGCTTTCCAAATATGGAATATATTGACCATATATGGAATATCACAGGCAGCTCTCAGGAACGACACTTTTATCAATAAATTGTTTGATATGACGCTTTATACCCGCGAAGAGACGAGTTCTGTTAATGACGTCACGTTTTATTCTCGTCCCAGTCCCCGAAGGTGCGCGGAAATTATTCTACATTTGGAAGTTTAGTCGCTAAAAAAATGATGAAAACATTTTTATTTAAAAATTTCGGAAATTTTTCTCTACCTTTTAAGGTCGAAGCTTAAAAAAAAGCATAATTGGTCAGGGCTTATATGCACTTTAACCACTGACCTAACCGGGAGGCGGTTTTCAGCTTTCGGCACAGGGGGTAATAGTTATCCAGCAACATCTAGTGACTAGAGATTTAGGAAGATCCATCAAATTTATTACCGCCAAAAAGCCTCCTCAAGACCCAAAAAGCGCGTTCTTCGTATGATCTGCACAAACCACGACCAAAGAGGTTGAAAAGCTGCCCGTGCCTACTCCAAACGGTGCAAATCGCCTTTTTCATGAGGTTGACGGAAGCGCAAAATTATACTTACGCTCAGGGAATGTATGCAAATAATATGGGGGACCCCCAAGCACGATTTGCTTTACAATCGACTGGTAGTTTTAATTATTGTTAGTTTTCTATGTTTATCAGTTATATCAGGAGCCCATGTCAGGAGCGTCCATATATACTATACCCGTGAGTCAGCGTATTACCGGTTTGAGTTATTTTTAGAACATGTTTCCCGGGTAACTGCCTTCTGACTCTGCTGCGACCGTGCATATGCTTGCCGTAATTATCGAGATTAAGAATGATCTATTGTTCTTTGAGGTGATTTTACTAACGCTGCATTGTCCTGACTATGGTTTGATTGGATTCCCAAAGTGTGGGCACGAGATCCGTTCTAAATATAGCTCAATCCGGTCGTACGCTGACTCACAGACCTAGTATGGTAGATGGACGCTCCTGGTAATGGGCTCCTGGTTATATCTGTAAATAGTTTCAACTTTTTAAAATAATAGTTACGATAGTACAGTAATAGTTTAATTGTTATAATTTAACTGTCAGTGCTCCTATTGATAGCAGTCATAGTTTGTAACTGAAGGGACTACCCTGCTTAAATAAAGGTTTCTGTCTATCTATTTATCTATCTATTTGCCGTTGGAGCTTTGTACAAGCAGCATTTTATGATCATATGAATAGATCTAGAGAATTTCGTTAGTTATGTGCGCTGAATAGCCTACTTCCGCGATATGCTTTACCTGTCACGCACAAAGGTTTCAATACGAGGCTCCGTGCTAAATTAAATTTATTCTTTTCTCTGTGAAAATAATAAATTTAATTTAGCACGGGGCCTCGTATTGAAACCTTTGTGCGTGACAGGTAAAGCATATCGCGGAAGTGGGCTATTGCTCTCTTTAATAATGTAGATACAAAAATATTCAATTCTGATTGGCTGAATATAGAGATATTAATCACTAACAGCAGTGCAAACACAGTTAATATAATAATAATAATATTTTGACAGGAAACCTCCACTCACAATTTGTGATTTTCAGGGATGTCCTGTATTAATATGTATATATTATGTATTTTGCTTGCATATGTACAGAAGAAGGCCGAAGGCCGAAACGTCTACTGCATTAAATTATGGACCAGTGAAGAGTTCGCAAGTCACTTCATTTATATACTTATATACCTATCAATATTTCAAGTGTACAAACGTCTCAATCTACCCACCCCGTGCTTCACCCTAAACTTAATGGTTAATCAATAATTACACATGTATACTGTAAAGAACTCAAGTATATTGTGTGTAGGAGCGATGCTTTTTGTACTGTTTAATAAACGAGCAGCGGTGTTTTATCAGATTTAAAACACGAGGGCGCAGCCCGAGTGTTTTAGATCTGATAAAACACTGCTGTGAGTTTGTTTAAATAGCTTTACAAACATCTAGACATATAGAGTCATGTAATTCGATTATTTTGGCGATACGACCTGTTTCGGCGGAGAAAATCCAAGTTAAAGTTTATGTAAATTAGGATGAAATCTTTAACACACTTAAAGATCGCTTCTCGCTCGGTGATTTCCTTTGATTTTGCTTCATGAATTATTCATATATTTTTTTAAATTCTAGTTATAAAATGGTATCCATGTCTAGATTATAAAATTATACAAAGAACAGCTTTGTAGGACTTATAGTTTAGATTTTATGTTTTTGATGACGTCACGTGAAAACCAAGAATAGAGACCTACCATTTCGACCTAATATTCACTGTTCACTTATCGATAATCACTAAATAGTCTTGTCCATTACTGTCTATACAATAGGGATCATTGTATTGTATAGCGTGATAGTTCACTCGTCAAGTCCATGTGTAGTTATAGCCGCGGTAGCATCACAGATTGACTATCGTATCGGTAATCTTTCAAGTACGCTGGGTCTTTCAAGGATCTCGGCGACCTTCTGATAGGTTCATCTGGAGGTGCTTGTTCAGCAGGTGTTTCCAGGGAGCATGCTTGGTTGTGTGTTTTAGACTCTGCACCATTGTCTTATGTTAATAGTTGAACTGTCAGTTTCTCGTCACTGCTTGAATTGGGGCACATGGAAGTGGCTGCAGGGGTCTTCCTCGAATCCACTTTGTTTCTTCGGTAGGTCCCACTGTCAGATTCGAGGATCGCTCGTCAAGCCACTCAGTAATTACAGCTTTCTTCCAGTACTTCTTGCTGATTAGTAAGGGTCTCATTCGCACTGAGTGTCGCCGTCTTCTAAGGCCTCCTTTGCTTTGCTTGTGCATTCCTTGTAGCAGTATTGACCTGTTGAGTGTTAATGCTGTGTGGTTTAAGTTGTAGCTCTGTTGTGGTTGGCAGGAGCGTTTTTGTGCTACGCCCTAACAGTCAGAACAGTCAGTCGCTTTGCAGGACCCAGCTCCATTAAGCTTCACTTGGGCATTGCGGTGTGCCAAGATAGCTAGATAGGGGTCGGTTCGGTCCTTCATTTTTTGCGTAGGAGTATTCCCCTAGGCAGGACAGTGCTCGCGTCCAACTCCGTGTTTCTTTCCACAGTAGTGGTATTCTTTGGCGGATCTGTTGGGCTGTTTCCGATTGCGGTTTGGATTGAATTTCGTCTCAGATTTTGCACGCGTCTTGGCTGTACTTTCTCGGACCTTGTGAATTCCTTCTTCGTTGGATCGGCCTAGGAACCTTATCTGCGTGGAACTGGCTTCTGAACTGCGATAGAGGTTCATACAAATTCACACAAATTTCCAAAATATCTATATCCAAAGACCACTTACTGAAGTATAGGAAGGAAACATAGTTTTCGTTACAAAGGAGGATTTGTTTATCTGACTATCGAAAGGACTGTATATCTGTATATAATCTGTATATAGGATTATTCTCGAAAAATGCCCTTATGAAATCTTCCGAGCCGTTCTCTGGAAATGTTTACCGAATGAAACAAGAAGCCAATCAAATTTAAGATCCTTGGAAAATCTTTTATAAATTGAATTTAGCATTAGTATAGAAACTAGGTTAGTGTAATATTTTATTATTATTATCATATATTATATAAGTGATTACTTATATATATTTTTACATTACTATTACACGGCTCTCTGGAAGAGTATGATGTATGAACGAGATACGTACCGTGTTGAAATACAGATTTTCTATATTACTTACTACTACTACTGCACTCTGAGAGGGTCAACTTGGTTCTTCGTATTATTTTCTCTCGTGTGTTGGCGTAACGAACTCCAAGAACAATTCTGTCTCGAATGAGGCTGCCATGTTACCAAGTACAAAAACTACACGACTGTGCTAGAGTTCGTAGCTCAGTAATCTATGCGTCTATTGGCTCTCCTTCCTTCTGGTTTCGGCTGTTGAAGACGTATCTTTCAGAAGTTTCATTTTTCTCCCGGGTGCAGTATTTGTCGAAAGCCTCGACATCTCGTAGATCAAGAAGCCTGTCATATATTAGAGGGGGGAGGACTGATGCAAATGGGAGGAGGGTCATTTTTAATGTAAGCCAAAAGGGGAGGGTCATCAAAATTTGTGCAAACATTTGGGTGAGGGTCACACTTTTTTATGCAGAAGCCTGCGGGAAATGGACTCGTAATTTCTGTTCATTTTGAGCAATCAATGTATAAGCCAATGTTCCCTGAAAAGAAAACAAGTACCAGGATTGTAGACAGTCTTTGATGAAACTATATTCTTAGGAGTACCCAACGGAGCCGCTCCACAAAATATCCGCTCCTCAGACTAAACTTGTTAGAAGCAAGTAAGCTTACAGCTTTAGATTGGAAGTTGCTTTAGCGTGTGAGAATCCGATTATATGCGGTTGTGCCATGAAGTTCCAACACTCTTTCAGGAGACTTCGGAAGACATTTATAACTATGGTAATAACTTCCTAAGGCTTGTCACTTATTCTCATGATGTTATATTTTATTTTAATGATCTTACAATGAAAGAAGATGTCATATGCACTACGTCTTAACCCAGCTGCAAATACTTTTCTTATGAAGAGGAAAAACATTTTTGGCTCTAAAGCCAAGTGGATGATATCACACTAGCTTGGAAGGAGAGTGTTCACTTAGCTAATGAATCTGAGCAAGAGTTGGGAAATGACCTGTTGGAAGACCTAAGCAAAATTAGAGAAAAGGCAGCTTCAATGAAGAAAGGAATGTACATCTATGTACAACAGGGCAAGTTGTGGAATGCAACTAAGAGCCTTTTAAATGGTTGTGACGGGTATCTCAAAAAGGTAGTAGCATTTGTAGCATTTGTAGCATTCTCAAGGCCACTGATGCATGCCCTGGCGTGGACGTACAGTAACCATGAGGTCCGTTTTAGAGACATATAGATAACACGGATAAACTCATCTGACCATGTTAATCGCATTCACCGTGCTCCAGGAGACTCAGCTCAAAATGAGTCTGAGAGAACAAATGCATCTATTGGAGATGCACTAGTGGATGGAACGACATTGAAATGGAAGTATTTTAGGCCTTTTGATGGACTAACAAATGAAGAAATAAACATGCTGTCAGCAAGAAAGTAAAGGTTAGAGAAAGTCTGTCTATGGAAAAGATTGCTTGGAAAGTGACTCAAGAGGTAGCAGCAATGGTTGATGCCCGAGGGGGGAGGGGGTACTCCTGTTTGTGACGTATTACGTATGTGCCGCGGGGGTGGGTCAGGGTTTTGAGCTCAGTTTGGGCAGGTAGGGTCAGGATTTTGACCTGATTTGGGCAGATCAGGGTCAGGATTTGAGTTTAATGTGGGTGCAGTCAGGGTCGGGGTTCAGTATTTTTTAGGCATCAGGGTTTTTTCCGCCAAAAAAGGGGGCAATCAGGGTTTTGGAGCTCGGATTTTGGGTCAAACAGGATCAGGGTTTGAGCCTCTTGGCCTCACATACATACCCATTTTTCATGTAAGTACCCCCCACCCCCCACATGATGAGCCGGACCCTGCTGGTGACTATATGAAGTGGTATGTAACAACAGAGAAAAATTAACAGTTCTTTTCCAGTCGAACATATCTAATGCAATATACATCTGCCAAAACAGAGACTAAAAAGCGACAAGTTCCAGGATGCAACTATTTTAAGTAAATATATTCGTTTACAGATGCTCATTGTCTCACTGGAGAGATGTTTCTTGAATACATCAAAGGATCTTGCAAATATTCTACTGGACTGTTATGTGACTTTTGCAGTGCGAGGGAAAAGTACTGCATTCAGTCTGATCATGTTCCAAGGCCGTTCTCAGATCTTGAAAGCCATGGTCTTCACTACCTTCCTTTGGCTAAGACCCCAACAAGAAACAGAACCGTTGATGACTACTTACCTAGAGGGCAGCTAAGAAAAGCCTACACTTCAGGTGAATGCTCCTTAGAAGACCCCACCAGCATTTCAAACTTCTCTCGGAGGTTTGTGGTATCTGAAGAATGTGTCAAAATCTATTTGGAGCACTTAAAGTTGCTAGAGCTCAATAAAGAAAAGAGAAAGAAAGAACGGAGGGAGGAGGAGGAGGAGGGGGAAGAGGAGGAGGGGGAGGAGGAGGAGGGATGAGTAGCGAGAGAGGAGGAGAAGGAGGAGAAGGAGGATGAGGCGGGCGGCGGGCGTTGAGGGCTTGCGGGCATCGGGCGTTGTAGGTATTGTGTCTAGTTTAGCTACTCTTTCTAGAGTTTCTAGACTAGATACTTCGTAGTCTAGAAAGGCTAGACTAGAAAATAATACAATTTCTAGACTAGACTAGAAAATGATAGCTAAAGTAGAGTTTTTATACTGGACTAGACTACCTAGGTCATTAATTTTCCTCTCCTCGGTAAAATCACAACTGTCTGTAGCATTTGTCAACAATGAAACATAAATCAGTGTAATCTTGTAACACGGTACATTATATCAACCCAAGAACTGAGAAATAAGAAAGTTATCAACTCTAAGGATAAGGAAAACGAACTGTAAATAGGTGTTTTTGAGATTGAATCAACTTTGTTTAATTTATATGGTGGATTTGTTTTTACTATTATGGTAATTATAGTTCAGTTTTGGAGAATAATTTGCATCGCAAGAGTTTTCCTCAAAACAATAGGGCTATTGTTTCTGACATACTGTAGCTCAAGATTCAGTTATCGCTAATTCCTAAGGACAATAGCAAGGTTGCTCTTATGACTCATAGTGGATTTACTGTAAAGGTTTGTCTCTAGTCTCGAGATATAGTTTGTTCCAGGCATCTGCGCACTGTGAACACGTTATATTTGCTCCCCATTTAGTGCGCGAGGGGGATTTTCTTCTGGTGTTATAGTCATGTATATTATATGATCAACTCCATGTTGAAAGTCAAAGTTTTCGTTTAATTGAAAAAAGTTTTCATTTCAGTGAAACTCTCCCCCATCGAGTTTCAGGGTTTATTCAGTAGTGTTTCATTGTTATAATTGAACTTTGTACACAAGCCTCGGCTTCATGTCCTAGTGCATTTGGTTGTCATGGTACTCATGGCCACACGATTACCTTACTTTGTAGAAATAGAAGCGTTAAAGTGCCTATGAACAATACATTTTTATTTTAGATATCAATTCTAAATCAAGTGAATAGTAAAATATATTTTGCTTTGAATGCTGTGCCGCTTATTTAAGGAGGTTTTAATATCCAAAATGCTAATTACATGACGTCAGGGGAGGTATCTGCAATCACTTCTTAGTGGTTGTGAATGGGCGTTTTTACTGATATAGCAAAACAAATTTCTAACATCATTTTATTTCAACCATGAGTTGAAATAAAATGTTTAATTGTAACAAAACATTTTGTATAATAATTGATGCCTCCCCTGATGTCATGTAATTAGCATTTTGGATATTAAAACCTCCTTAACTCAGCGACACAGCATTCAAAGCAAGATATATTGTACCATTCTACTATTCACTTGATGTAGAATTGAGATCTAAAATATAAAAAAATAAGGTTCATAGGCACTTTAAGCGGGAGACCAGCGGGTGCGAACCACTGTTATCACTGCAGCTATATTGTGATTCAAATTATTTTCGCTGTCACACAGTGTTGTGGTGCTACGCAACTTTTATCAACAAGAAATATAACAGACGAAAACAAAGATTGAAACGAAGACAGAATCTACCTGTCTCAGTTGTTATAAAGATAGAAAGACTAAAGAAATCCAGGCACGAAATTCTCCAACTTAAGAGCCGTCTCAATGGTCTCGAATAGCTGAAAAAAACTGTTCTCTTTAAAGGTTTCCTCGACTTTGTATTTCAGCATAAATGGCAAATTTCTGGGAAATGCAATACTTTTTTTCGGGTAAACTAGTATAGGTGTATTGTCAAAGAGTAAATGTTATTGGCTATTAAAGTGCATTGACGTCGTCACCAACCTTATTAATTGTATAGTCGAACCGTGGTTTCCTCGAGTTTGTATTTCAGGATAAAAGGAACATTTCTGGGAAATGCAACGCTTTTTTTCGGGTAAACTAATATAGGTGTATTGTCAAAGAGTAAATGTTATTGGCTATTGCGCATTGACGTCATCACCAACCTTAGAGCGGTTTTCAGTTGAGTGTAGTAAAACCAAACGCAAATTACCCACAGCCAGCCAATCATAGGAGCGAGTAATCACAAGTAACTCTTGAATGGCTTCCCTGTGAGCCAATGACAAACCAAAGCAAAACCAAAACCAATTTACGTTTGGTTTTACTTTGGATTCTGATTGGTTGGTTTATCTTCCCAGCCAATAGGAGAGCTTAGTAAACGCAAAACCAAAACACTTCCGACACTCAATTGAAATCCGCTCTATTATTAATTGTATAGTCGAACCGTGCTTGGGTCACTCCAACCATATAAAGTGGAATATCTCCTTTCGTTTAGTCTTGAAAGAAATTCAGCATGTCTTCGGGGAGAGGTCTTTTTACACGACGAGAACCACCGCGAGATGGTGTTGAAGAGATTAAAAAGAAACTCAGTGAACTTCCCTGTCATTTCGCTTGGGATATCATATCATGGTACAAGGCAAGTTACAGTCTGCCGATGAATATAGAAGAGCTTCAGTTGCACATTGACGAGACAATTGAGGGATCTGAAGTGAAGTCCCACAGCCTTATGGGTTATTACAAGACCAAAGCGAGGAAATTTGAAGCAGCCAAAACACATTTACAGACTGCCCTCAACGACGCTACTACAGATGATCAGAAAATCGTAACGTATGCAAATTTGGCTTGGCTAACATTCGAAGAGAATTCGAACGCTTCCAGTGAAAGACTAGCGCACGGCTGTTTCGCTCGCGGCATTAGGTTCCAGGCTATCGCGCGGACGTAGCAGTGACGAAAAGTGCCAGGCAACTCTTTCAAGATGGCGGGAAATCGAGGGAAATTGGGCGCGCGCGCGACACGAATTTATGGCGCCAAACTGTTAGACATCTGTCAATAAAATTTGATTTGAAACATTGTTAGTGTGCTTGTGTAAGCAAGCACCACCAATTCATACTTATTCTAAAAATGTTGAGTGATAATTTGAAGAGTGGGTTATTATGAAATATATAAATAGTGGTATGAAAATTGATTAATGTGATTATGCCATGGATATGATTTGATAAAATATGATATGTGAATAAATTATGTAGGGGAAAAGTATATTATGGAAATAATTTCTTTGAATATTGAGCATAAAAATCTGTCTTAAGCTAGTATATAACTGTAATCATTATTGGTTAAATGATGTTCATTCTACCCCCCACCCCCCCCCCCCCCCCTCCCCTAGCTCTTTTGCATTTTATTTTATTTATCTAAAATATTTAGAGTAAAATATTTAGAGTAAAAATATGTGAAAAATACTTTTACATTAAGGCTGCATTAGAATTGAATTGCCAAACGTGTATTTCTGATTAACAGACTCCTTCTTCAGGGATTAGGAAGTCTGTTAGGACCTAAATCCCAGAGGTGCTCTGAGACGGTCGCGTGTTTCTGCCTCGGGCCCAGGCCTAACCCAACACGCAAATACACACGGCTAATTCTATGTGTCAGCCATTTTGTTTATAAACTTAACAAGAGCCCATCTGGGCTTTCACTCGGGCCACATGAGATTGAAGATGAAATTACACTTTCATTTGAAATCCTCTAGTAATAACCGAAGGGAAGAATTATTAGCTGAATTTAGCAGTCTTTAGTAGTGGCTGGTAGCGCGGTGACATTCATTCTCTGCTCCCCTAGTATATATATATATGTAATTTAATATTTTTGTTTTTCTCGTGTATATAAATTAAAGAAGTTGACCTCTACTTTAATATTCATGTTCATGTTACGCACGCTTATAGCAGAGCGCGGTAATTACGTCACAAGTCTAGACCCCCCGCCAAGACCAGCGTTTGCATCGTCACATAATAACCACCCATGGGGAAAATAATAATCCCGAGGGAAATTGTTTGAGGGCCAGCGGGATGAAGAGGAGGGAATCCTTGATGACAAGCTTGTAGTCGGGGATGGTCACCACCATAGCTTTGCCACCTCGGAAGAGCACTTTCGGTTTTATGGCATTCTTGAAGAGATACTCCAGGATGGGGTACGAGTCGTACCCCATGGCGTTGTGGGCCAGGCACACGTAGTTTTCGTGATTCCCAGAGAAGAGCCAGTCGCAGAATTGGGGGAGGGCCGTGGGGCCTCGGAACTCTACTTTCCGTGGACCGCATTGAGTGCAGGTGGGTAAGTCTGACGTCACACAGAGATTACACACTTTGGAAACCCCCACAAAGTTGACCACGTGCTGCGCTTCCAGGGGCATGGCTTCAAAATCAAAGAACAGGTACCGGAACTTGTCCTCGTGCCCCTCGTCTTCCGCGGCGGCTCTCTCTGTCTCCTCTTTTTCCGCCAGGAGGGCCGCGTAGGCATCTTCATCTTCATCTTCTTCTTCTTCTTCTCCTCCTCCCCCACTACCCCCTTCTGGGGCTAGGCGCAGGACTTGTTGGTCCGCCACTTGCATGTAGCACAAGTGGTCCGGGGGGACAATAGCTTTGCAACTCCGGCAACGGTATTCTCCGCACACGTGGACTCCGTCCCGGCCCCGAGCCAGATGGTCTACCGTCACCCCACACTGGACACAACGTATGTACCGTTCGCACGAACTCCATGTTCTGGTGTAGAGATTCCCTTGCCCCGTCCGGTGGGGTTGGTGACGGCGGTGGTTGTCGAAGCAGGCCCCACTCTTGAACCACCGACGGCACTGGTCGCATTTTCTCCAAGAAAATCTCTCCCCATGGGGAGGGGAGAGCAGTCCTTGACCCCACAACAGACACAGGTCGTGTCACAAGCGTGTTGTCTAGGATCGTTGTAGGTCTTCTGACAGTGGGGGCAGAAGTGTTTGGCGTTCAGGAGACCCCTCATGCTGTTGATGACGTCATAGTGGTGGTTCTCGGTTTGGTAGAGGTACACGCGGTATTGGGCCTCAGGGAGGTGGCCAGAGTAAATAATACCGTTCATATGCTCTCGGGAAACCAGATTGACTTCTACCCCTTGGCCTGCCAAGTACGCTTGGAATCGCTTGAGCTCCGGGATCCCACACGGTTGAATAGGGACGCCTGCCTGGCGGTGGAGCTCCAAGGCTAGAGTCCGTTGTCGGGGTCTCCCTCGTCTTATTTGGTAGTAATCAGGATGTTGCTGCTCCCGGGCCAGGGCCGTGACCAATCCTCTGGCCATGCACAGTTCATCATAATTGTGTATCCTCACGATGCTTCGTTTGATGTTTTTAAATTTTTCCAAGTCGGTCGTACAGCAACGGGCCGGACGCCCTCCTCCCGCGCTGGGTATTTTCACGTGAAACACATGGATGTGGAAGCGGCCCCTCATAATGAATTCTTGATTTGATTGTGTGATCTCCCCAATTCTGGCCATGATTAGGGTGGGGGTGAGGGTGGACCTCATCAGGTATGGAAAAGCCAATGGGTAGTCCAGATGCGGAGCGTCTAGGGTCAGGCGTACTCTGTCTTGCGGACCGGCCTCCCCTAGGGTGGTCTCCAGGACCCTCTCTATAGCGACCGTGACGTCTTGAAGGGCCTGTCCATAAAAAATAATACATAAAATAAATAAATAAAATAAAATAAAATAAAATAAATAAATAATACATAAATAAATTAAAAAAATTAAAAATAAAAAAAAATTAAAAATAAAATAATAATAAATAAAAAAGTGTAGTCCGGCTAGAGAAGATCAAGAAGAAAAAGAAAAAAAGAAAAAAAAAGAAAACATTTGGATTTCCTCACGGGGACTCGAACCCCGTGCGCTTGGCGCTTGAACCCCTGCCTCTTGCAACAGGAGATTTAACGCTAGGCGCCACCTCGCCCGCGCGTTGTGACGTCATGCCAAAATAGTGTAGTCAATCCTTACCTCGGGCAGAGTCGCGCGGGATCGCGTCCTTATTCTTAGTTCGTAGTCCTTACATGTCGTCTTGAATTTTTTGCACGCTCTGGACCGGGTTTGTAGGAGTTCAAAGACTTCCTCCTCCTCCTCCTCCTCCTCCTCTTCCTCCTCCTCCACGGCAGTGGCGGCGCTGGTTTTCTTCTTTTTCTCTCCTCCCTGCTGTTCACTCCCTCGTTTGGCTGTGGGAAACATGTCGTAGAGACATTTCTCCGGATCAAAATCGTCCTCGTTGCACTCCTCGTTGTTCTCTGTCTCGCGAAATAAACTTTCCAGGTCTTGGCCCGTCAATTCTGGAAGCACGGCGGGGAGGTTCAGCGCGACGACGAGTCTTTCTACTTCCTCCTCGGTGATATCGTCCTCTAGAGTCTCCATCTCGGGGAGTGTAAACGGTTCTTGCGAGGAGAAAGGGTAATCCACCCCCGGGGGGAAATCCACATCTTCCAGGAAGGCGTACAAATCATCCGCGTTGTAAGGATTTATTTCTTCGTACGTGAGCTCGTCCTCCGGGTCTCCCATCGGGTCTCCCCCCGGGGAGGGATGAGGCGGTGGGGCCTCTTCTTCGAGGGTAATGCTGACTGGGTTGCCTTCTTCATCTAGATAATTCCAGGAGTCCATCGTGCTAACACTAACCCAAATCAAAATGCATCGCTCCCTTATATTTTTTTTTCAATGTTCTCTGATTGGTGCCTTTTTCTCGGCCTGTGATTGGTTCCCCTAGAAGGAGCACGGCTCGTGAGTGGTGGAATTCGATCCGCTTTTGGTTCGACTTGAACGCCTGGGGTCTAAGAATACTCTGAAAAACCCCTCCCCCTACCCCTTGTTCTTCAAAATTGTCTCGCCCCACCCCGGGGGGAGCCCTTCTTCCTTCCTTCTTTAAGCCGTAATCATGTCGAGTTCTCTAAACGTCTTTTCTAAGCTCCTAAATCTAAAAACCTAAATCCCCTCGACAAACGCGCCCAACTAGGAAAACAAAAACTAGTCCAACCGGTTTATCCCAGTTTAGAGGCCTCTCGTGAATGAAGCAAAGGCGCGCGGCTCCTGATTGGCTGGTTAAGTACGGCGTCCTGCGACAAAACTAGTCCAACCGGTTTATCCCAGTTTATCTCGTGAATGGGATGGCGCGCGGCAAAGGCGCGCGGCTCCTGATTGGCTGGTTAACGTGAGGCTTCCTGTAAGACAATGGGCACGAGGTTTCGGCAGTAAAAGGAACCCTTTCCCGGGTTGCCGAAGACGAAAAAAACAGGGGGAAATGTAGAAGCCCTTGAGAGCTAAGGTCACAGAAAAAATTAGAACATTTCATGACTGTTTTGGGGGTGCCCTTGGCGATTCCAAAACCCAAAATCCACTGAACTTGAATTCGAACCAAAGCCGGATTGAAAAACCCACCAATCACAGCGCTCGCTCCGCTTAGCAAACCAATCGTAGGCCGAGCTTAGGGCACCAATCACAGCCCAGCCTTTGCCACATAAATGCTGGCCCCAAACTAACTTCGGCGCAGTTGAACCAAGCCACTCAACCGGTAAGTTTACACAAAATTTTCTCTTGGAATTCAACCTGAGGCTTGACTAATCTTTTCTTTTTTTGGTTTTTCCTTTTTATTTCCTCAGCCTTACCACAACAACAGACACAGCGACAAGAACAGGTGAGTTTTACACAAAATTCTCTCTTGAAATTCAACCTGGGGATTTACTAATCTTTTCTTCTTTGGTTTTTCCTTTTTATTTCTACAGACAAACAACAGAAACATTATGGCTGTCCAAAGGCCCATCCGGGAGATGGAGGTACTGTCCTGCAGACTTTTATTTTTGTCTTGGATCACCACCGCTAATTTTTCTTTTGTTTTTCTAGAATATCCAAGGTGCAGTGGACCCAAACCTGGCTCAAGTAAGTGTTGTTCTCCCATCTCCCTAAAACAGTGTTAGCGTTCGGTCGCTGCTTCACAGAGCCGTTCATTTTATTGGCAAACATTTCCCCATTGAGTAAAGTTTAATTTGGTTAATTTTTATAGGATTTTCTCGAGGTTCGGGACCTCCGCTCTTGTCAGAGCGCCTCTAGAAAATGTCTCTAAAACATTATTCTGCTTTTAATTTTTTTAATTGTTTTTCTTTTTTCTTTTCCGAACAGACTTTTGGACCGGTAGCGAGAAACCTTAAATACAAACACTTCTTGTGTCATGCCCTATTCCTAAGACAGTTTGGCTTACCGATGGAGATCGTCGCCAAGATTGGGCAATATGTCTGCGGACAACAGAGAATAGACAAAAGAAAAGCAAAACATGAAAAACTTTTTTTTCCATCACTCTTGATGATTATTTGCTTAAACGTATGGGAGTTCGAAAGCGTCTATTGCTGGGACAACTCCTTCAAGGAGCTCCCCCATAACAAAAAGCTTTGGGGTATTCCCCCGTCAATGACAGTAATGTTCATCGAGCCACTGACTGAATTTAAATACAGATGGTGTACTATATGTCACTGTAACAAAACCATATGCCAACGCCATTGTAGTGTGGGGATTATATACTGGCGTTGCCCCCACCACCCTGTTTTTATTGATGTGTGGGACGAGGGGTGGGGAAGAATCCCATGGCGTAAGCTTTTCTTTCATATCGAATGTTATTTTTTTCTGTTATTTTTTTTTTCTCTAGTGTTTGATATGCAATCAATTACCGGACGATCAGTTACCACCTATGCCTTGTTGCGGCGAAACAATGTGTCCAACCTGTTTTGTGAGCCTGCTATCCTATACCCTAAAGAAAGGACAAACTCCACGTTGCTATTACTGCGAAAGCAGAATTCGTCATCAATTCTATCTCAGAGCGGGGTCTATAATTATTTTCAGGCATGGAACCACCTTTGGATGCGTAGCCTTACCAATTAATGAATGTTATTGCCGACATTATCATATAGTTTACCCGCAATGTTACACTCACTAAAAGAAAAAATAACATTCACTGAAAGAAAAGTTTACGCTATCGATTTTCAACATTTTAAAAAACTTATTCGAGATATTGGCTCATTTTTCAATTTTCATACTATAATAGGGCAATTAGCCCCCTTTTCTAAAATTTCTTAAAAATAATACTAGGGCAATTAGCCCCCTTTTCTAAAATTTCTTTAAAATAATACTAGGGCAATTAGCCCCCTTTTCTCCACGGATATTTTTAGTCTCTCGGATGGGCCCCACGGATGGGCTTGTACATATGTACATATTTTTTTTTTGTTCTTTTGGTTGCAAGGATACCTCATTATTATTATTTTTTTAATTATTATTTTGGTTGCAAGGATACCTCATTAATTTTTTTATTTTATTTTATTATTTTGGTTGAAAGGATTTTCAATATACTTGTATTAATTACTGTTACCTTGGTGTGACTGAAATGGTCCACCCCATGTATTTATTTTTAATTGACGAAACAAAGTTGTTATTACTCAAACAAAAGTCTCTTTTATTGTCTCCAATTAAATAGTGGTTGAATCACATAAAGCCACAAGGGTTAACACTCCAATTTCCACATAGTCCTGGGGATTGTCTTCGTAAATCAAAGCTTGGCCTAACGCGTGCCAAATTCGGTTATTGTACGTAATGATAGGGTCTTCGATTTCTTCAAAATAATACCGTTTGTAGACCTCGTAAATCTCGGCCTCCTTTAGTTTTTGCAACTGTTCAAACACGGTATACGTAAGGGGAGCAATAATCCCCGAGAGGTGCAAACTCTGCAAAGCCCGGTGGCCCGTAGCCCGTAGAGCCTCTAGGGTAATAGGAGACCGGGCCTTCGCCACGCGCTCGGTAAAGCTTTCCTCGGAAAAAGACCATAAACAGGAATGGTAACGTTCGTCCTGTTGACTCTGTTGACTGTAGTGACACCCCTCGCAATGCCGGCCACGTTCTCGCATGCATTCCCGGATGCACATCATGACGTAAAGCGTTTTGTACAACGCCCATCCGGCTTTTAGGGCGGGTAAATCCCGGTTGTCCGGCATGTCCCCCAAATCTAGGCCTTCTTGGTTCAATAACAATAGCTCGCGTGGGGCTGGTAGCGAGCCTGAGGGGATCGGCTCGTTGTCGGGATGTCTATAGGGGGTGGGGAGGGCGGGGGACCCTCGGCCGTTGTACCAGTGGGGGGTCCGGAGGACGTCTCTGCCGGTTTCCACACATTCCCCGCCGGGGGACCCGCCGGGTGCCCCGCTGGGGGGCACTGTGGTGTCTCCGCGGGGGGACCCATAAGAGGCGTAGTGGCGTTGGGATTGATCCAAGCGACGGGTGGCGGACCTTGGGGGGCCTGTGACGTCCATGGCGACGCGTAGTATTGGGCTTTCTTAGGGGGTGGGGGTCCAATAGGTTGTGCCGGCGGGCCGGCCCACATAAATCCCAGCGGAAACTCACACTTCGGGTTGGGCGCCGGGGCCGTGCACGTGAAGAACACGCGGTTCGGATTGTTCACGCTTCGGTTCACCCCCACTTTCATCCACAAATTGTGGCCACACTTGGGAAACGTGTTGTACAACGTTCCGTACGGGATGGCCGCTTTCACCAAAGGCAGGTCTTGCTCCGTAAAATAAAAACTGCACGGCAGCACTGGGGGTTTCGACTTGTAATCCGCTGTTTGTCCACACTTGTAAACACACTCTGGCGTCCCCGCTAATCCTTTGACGGCTTTGGCGTAACACCCACAAAAGCACGTAGGGGGCATCGTTCACACTAAATTTACAAAGGAGGGTTCACTTTCTTATACGTTCCGGGGTCTTTTCCGGGACGCCAATCCCGAGCCTGGCTTTGTTCTCCCCGACAAACCCCCTCCGAACCTGGCGGGACCCCCCTAAACTTCCGACCAATCCCAGGCCTGGCTTTGGTCTCCTTTCCAACCCCTCCGAATCTGGCGGGAACCCCCTAAACTTCCGACCAATCCCAGGCCTGGCTTTGGTCTCCTTTCCAACCCCCTCCGAACCTTGCGGGACCCCCCTAAACTTCCGACCAATCCCAAGCCTGGCTTTGTGCCCCAACGGGTGACAGGCACTTGTCACGTCACGGAACTTGTGACGTCATTTTAAGCCCCGCCCCCTCTCTCGGCCAATCAGGAGGCTCGCCGTGGCACCCAAGTGAGCCCTGATACTACTGGTGTTTGTTCAATGCACAGGGTAGTGAAGAGCCGTTAGCGATCACAAGTCACGGAAAATTTGTCCGTAAATTCACGAATCACGGGTTTCTTTACCCATATTAAGGTATCAGGAGCCCTTCAAGAGCGCTTCCCGAAAACCTTTAATTGCGCGCGTTAAATTCAAGAAAACTCCTACAAAGTATATATTTTCTGAAAGCTTAATAAACATAGATTCTAGAAAACAGCTTGATTTTCATTATTATTAAATACTCTTTAATTTATTGTGATTTTAATCCAATTTCACCATACCTTATCCTGGAACTCCTGTCCCTCGGGAATTGGACGGAAATCCGCGCTGAAACGACCTTCATAAAGTAGAGAAATTGATCTAAAAAAGGCTGTCTCAGTTTTCCTGGGTTCCAGAGGCTCGAAAGAAAGTTAAGAGGGGCCTGGGGAAGAAAGTAATTTGAACGAGCCTCTGGCCTCGCGAGGCAAGAATCTCACTTTCAATAGTACAGAATCTGTACTCTTAATTTGATTGGTCAATGACGCTAACAGGGTCGCGATTGGTTGGATTTAGCAAACGGGTTCTCTAGTTTGAAAACCAGTTTTCTCTACTAATAAGAGACAGACAAAATCAAAATGGTGAGCGAAGTTAAAGAAGCAAACTTTATGCGAGAGTGCAGGAATGCAATTCTTTCTGCTTTAAAAGCATTTGCCAACGTCAAGGAATTAGCAGTGCAAGAAGAAGCTATCATAAGCTTCATAAAGCGAAGAGATGTTCTGGCTGTGCTTCCCACGCGCCAGTCTTGAACAAACTTCTTTATCGGTTGGTAGAGCTCAATGCCAGATCTTTAAACCTCTGAAGATCACCCATTGACCTCTCCAGCTTCTCCAGCTCTCTCTTACACTTTGAACAGATGATTTTCGAGAGGACATCTTCCTGGACTACGGAAATATTCAAAACACCGGAAAGTCTCTCGCCAAGCTTTTACTTAACTGACATCGAGCCTTCGAATATATTGTGTCTTCCCCTACCCGAAATTGGAATGTTGATTGAGCAGGTTTGACAAATGTTCTTTAACGAAACGTTGCGAGAACAAGTTAGCCTTTTCATCGGAGTTAGAGCATTTAACATATTCTCTCTGGGATCCATCTGTTTTGACATTTCACCTTCTCGCTTCAGTGCTCCACGTGAAAGTTCGTAATCAAAACAAGGAAACCGGTTTGATGAGGGATTTAAAGAATATAAACCAACCGTCATGCTTTGCGCGTATGGCCGCCATTTTGTCACGGTTGAAAAGTCGTTTTTTTGCACGAGTTTTCTTCCAATCTTTTGAAAATCGTTATAATTCTGTTGTTTTGTGTTAAAGTTTCAGTTAAATTCTTTTGTAGTTTTCCTGTTTTGTTTGATAGTTTTACGAAGCGAAAATAAACACATCACGGTTGGGCAATGTTCTTTAAGCTTATTTTACCCCCCATTTATGTATTCACCCTCTAATTATGTATTCACCCCCATTTTATTAATGAGTCCAAAACAATAGAACCGTGACGTCCTCTTAATTAATGAGAGCGCCACAAAATTTAACAGAACTCCACAAAAAAGGGAGTAATTCGGTGCCTCTCCTACTACTTATGTACAATAAAAAAAAAGTTTACTTCTAAGAACACGCTTAAAAGCTTGAAAGTTTCTGATGTCTCTAGTCTCGAGATATAGTTTGTTCCAGGCATCTGCGCACTGTGAACACGTTATATTTGCTCCCCATTTAGTGCGCGAGGGGGATTTTCTGCTGGTGTTATAGTCATGTATATTATATGATCAACTCCATGTTGAAAATTAAAGTCAAAGTTTTTGTTTAATTGAAAAAAGTTTACATTTCATTGAAACTCTCCCCCATCGAGTTTCAGGGTTTTTTCAGTAGTGTTTCATTGTTATAAATGAACTTTGTACACAAGCCATGGCCTCATGTCCTAGTGCATTTGGTTGTCATGGTACTCATGGCCACACGATTACCTTACCTTGTAAGTCTCTAAGTTACGGGTTTAGCGGGTGACCAGCGGGTGCGAACAACTGTTATGACTGCAGCTACATTGTGATTCAAATTATTTTCCCTATCATCGATCACAGAACGCTGTGGTGCTACACAACGTTTATCAATAAGAAATATAACAGACAAAAACAAAGGTTAAAACGAAGACAGAATCTACCTACCTATTATAAAGATAGAAAGCCTAAAGAAATCCTAACCTAGGGAGAGGGACTGATACTCAGGTTAAAGAAAACCAGGCACGAAATCTCAGTGGGCTCGAAAACAATGAAGCTGAAAAAACTGTTGTCTTGAAAGGATAAAGGGAAAATTTCTGGGAAATGCAATTCTCTTTTCGCGTAAACTGGTACAGGTGATTGTGAAATAGTAAATGTTATTGGCTATTACGCATTGACGTCATCACCAGCCTTATTAATAGTATAGTCGAGCCGTGCTTGAGGAAGCTCTCATTTCGTTTAGTCGTTCCAATCTCTCCTTTCGTTTAGTCTTGAAAGAAATTCAGCATGTCTTCGGGGAGAGGTCTTTTCACACGACGAGAACCACCGCGAGATGGTGTTAAAGAGATTAAAAAGAAACTTAGTGAACTTCCCTGCCATTTCGCTTGGGATATCATATCAAGGTACACGGCAAGTTGCAGTCTGACGATCAATATAGAAGAGCTTCAGTTGCACATTGAAGAGACGATTGAGGGATCTGAAGTGAAGTCCCACAGCCTTATGGGTTATTACAAGACCAAAGCGGGGAAATTTGAAGCAGCCAAAACACATTTACAGGCTGCCCTCGACGGCGCCACTACAGATGATGAGAAAATCGTAACGTATGCAAATTTGGCTTGGCTATCATTCGAAGAGAATTCGAACGCTTCCAGCGAAAGACTAGAGACAGCCGTTGAAGAACACATAGGGGACGTGAGAAGATTACTTAACGAAAGAAATCCAGAGGACATCCCAGAAGTGATGGCCGAGAAAGCTTTTTCGATCGCTAAGAGTGGATTTACCGAGAGCGGTTACAACGAAGCGTCTCGTTGTATCAACAAAGCCCTCGAAGGAAGGCCAGAGAGTGTTCCATACAAATTCACTAAGGCACTTGTTTACCAGCGTTTGCATCGTCACATAATAACCACCCATGGGGAAAATAAAAATCCCGAGGTAGAAGAAATTCAAAAGTTATGGGAAGAAATCATCGACACCGACCAAATTTCCTCTCAATATTATGCTACTATTCACGCACAAGCTTTGATCCAGTATGCGATATTTCTAAATAAGATCAGACAGGATTATGGCACGAGTAGTAAACAATTTGCCGAAAAGGCCATGGAAATAGGCAGAAATAACTACGCGATCTTGAGGGCTGCTGCTCAATACTATATTAATACGGCGGGTTGGAAAATAGAGGGCTTGAATAAGGCTGAAGAGATTTTGAATGAAATTCTTAAAAATCAGCCTGATTCTTGTAGGACGTTAGAAATTCAGGGTACATTATGCCTCAGGAAAAGTAACCTTAAGTACGGTTTGACAAGTGAAGAAAAAGTCAGCTATTATAACAAAGGTGAAAAATGCTTTCGAGAGAGTTGGAACGCAAATAAAGCATACATAATGCCAGCATTGAAACTTGTTGAACTTTATGTTAAGAAGTACGAAGAGGTCAAAGAAGAGTTGACGCTAAGAAAGGCGGAAATGGTTTTCAATGAAATTTCCATAGAGGTAGACAAAAAAGACCAAGTGGACAATACCCTCAAGGCTCGTTTTCATCAAACATTTGGAGCTTTCCTAAAGAACCACGCCAATGCTCTCTCATTTTATCACCTTAAACAATCTCTGGAGTACAACCCAAATCAAGACAGCAAATTCACTAAAGATCCTCTAAGAGAGCTAGCCAATGAGAAGATCCAGGAAAGCGATGAAAGAGAGCAATTCAAAGGCTATGAGACGCTTGGATGGCTCGACGATTCCGAGGACAAGGTTCAAGCTGCGATTGCAAAGTACAAAAAGGCTTTACAACTCAAGTTGGGAGATCCATCAGTGAGCAAGTGCCTCGTCAGGTTGTACATTAAAAGCAAGCAGTGGGAAGACGCGGAGTCTCTGATGAATAATTACGTAACAGATGACGAGAAGAGGGAACTTGAACAATGTCTTCGAATCGCTAAAGGCGAGGAATCACAAAGTGAAGGCAGACCATACGAGGCAGTCAATTATTTCACGCTAGCTGCCGAACGTGGTTCTCTTCTTGCTGCGGAAAAGCTTTGTGGAATGCTGCAGAAGTCAGAGACGGATGCAGGCAGCCAAGATCAGTTTTACAAGCGTTTGGCACTTGTTGAAGTTGTTAGTGGACTGGACCCAAGAGAGGTTTTGCTGTTGCCAGAAGAAGACCCGTATGATGTTCTGGTGATTGAACGACAACAAAGCTTAAAAACAAAAGTACAAACAGTCTTACATTCTGACGATGATCTAAAGAGTCTTGCCAAAAAATGCGTGGGACTGGAGGAAAATATCTACAGGAAAGAACCGGTTAGCGAGAACGTGAAGGATGTTATGACAGAAGCAAGAAACTGTTTAGACAGGTCACTTGTCAAGACAGGAAAGCACCTTGGATACGAGGTAGGAAACTGCTATTTTCCAATCCTGATGACAGACAAAAAGGACATCCAAAACAAACTGACGAACAAAATAATCAAAGGATTTGATTGGAAGACATTTCCTGCAAACAGCAAAGATGCCTTTGAGTTCTTGTTGAGGAAACAGCCTGGATACAATCCAGAGATGAGCTGGATGAAGGTGGCGGCAGATCTTGTCAACATTAACAAACACAACGAACCCTTACCTGTAGATGTTCTGGGACGATTGGTACTGAAACCTGTTCCTGACCGCATGACGGAGACGTGTGTCTTCCTGGAGAAGAACAAGGCAGCTGTCCCATGGCTGAAGGTTGTCAACGATATGTCTACAAGTGATGAAAATGAAGCTGAGAGTAGCAGCGGGTGAGTAAAGAGGTTATTTGTATCCAAGGGTACTTTGGCAGTAATAGCCCATAACCGAAATGAGAAAAGGACTGGGTTCTAATTATATGTACAGTGCATCAAAGTGCATCATGGGTAGCAGTTTGGGTAGACAGGCTCGAAAACAAACAAGAACTGGAGGGAAGGAGAGACTCGGTTATGGTCGTTTGTCTCAAGAAACTAGCCTACTTGTAATTAAATCTTGAATATTACTGAGACCTTCATATATCTCTAGAGATGCGTACTGGAAACATTCGTAAGCTTCATGAAGCTTTTTCAACCCTGAACCTGACAATAACGGGAACTAGTTCGTTGTTCGAGCTTGATCGTATCGCAATTTCGTTAAAGAATTATCATGTCATCGTGCACTTTACCACTTGGAAATCCTGCTGATAACGATGTTTTTGGCCGCCTTTTTTGCGAAAACTGCATTATTTCCTCACGACCCCATGTTGTTTACGAATGTGTCTACCCAAACCGATACCCATGGTGCACTGCGCATAGCACTGGAACCCAGTCCTTGCCTCGTTTCGGTCATGTCCAATTAAGTTTTACTTTTTCTCTAGTCACATTTTTTTTTATGTACAATACAATTATTTAAGCACGCAAAGAAGACAGGTGAAACTCGAACTCGGGTAGAGAACCTTCATCAAGGCACTACCAACACTCGCAAATGCAAGGAACATAACTTTATTTTCAAGCTAAGCACTTTGGCTTTGGCACCTAATGGTATAAATGAACGTTTTTCGTTCATTTGATTCTACTGTCCCAATTTTCAGTTAGATTAGGATTTTGATCATTATATTCACTCGTCCTCACTTCTTACTGTTTTGATAATTATTATTAACATTTCTGTTTATGGCGCGTTTTCCTTTGATCCTTCATCGGAGTGCATGTTTATGGCTCAGCGCTAATCATGTACTCAACACTTTATAAACCATTTTCCCACCCACAATTCCCTATTTTCTCTGACTAAAGCTAACCTAGAAAAAGAAGGAAAGGCGAGAGGAAAAGAGGACTAGTCAACAATCTAGTTATAATTCGTTAGATAACCTGAAATAACCGGTTAATACCAGGAGCCCATTACCAGGAGCGTTCCTGTGTCATGGGCTGGCCCCCCAGCACAGGAGTAGATGTGGCTATATTTAGAATTAGAATTCCCGCGTTGAAAGTGAGAAGAATGATAATGAATAATAATGAGAAGTGACGTATAGCTATCTGATTGGCTATGACAACATGCCTATGTTTATTTTGCGCGAAATGCAATTCTAAATATAGCCACATCTACTCCTGTGCTGGGAACAGAACCAATTGGGAAGATGGACGCTCCTGGTAATGGGCTACTGTTAATACCTGTTATTTTGTCATGAACAGCGATCATATGATAGAGCTACAAGTTACGACAACTGCGGCTGGTGCAACAACCTTTGAGCTGACAATTGATGGAGTTCAGCTGGCAAGACGAGCAAGCAACTTTGCTCACGATGTTTGTACAAAACTAAAATAATTTGTGCCGTGAAGGGGTCAGGTTTGGGAAATTGTTTATTATACGACAATAAACAGCGACTAAAATCTTATTTCCATTTTAGCTCTATATTCAGCAATAATATTTTTTTTTGACATTATTGATACCTACTTATCATAATCGAATTATCCATGTACTTAGTCATATATTTTATTAGTTTATCTGTTTATTTTATTTTTCTTGCTTGTTGTGTTTGTTATACAGTCTGATAATCAGAAGTCCATAACCAGCTAGAAGTCTCGATATCTCATACTGTCTCTTGGCCCATCAGTTTACGGTATACACCATTTACATATGTCCAACTGTAAGTATAATCAATGACATCATCCGCGTACTTCTCGTGTATCAGGACTCGAATGCCTGTTTGAAAATGTAGTTACCAGCGCCTCTGATGCATCTTGGAATGTCTGAATTAAATTGCCATCTTTCATGCAAGAAATCATGAGTTAAACATTCGCGATTTGTTTGCTTTTCCGCGATTGACGTCACTATAATTGAATTCCAACCACTTATTAAAAGGGTCTATAATATTTTGTTTAGAAAACATTCTTCCTAATTAAATCGATACCCAGCGTATGTCACCTAATGGCGCCATCAACTCTGATTGGTCCAAAACATGAACGTTTTTGTTCTAATAAGAGACTAATTTTGCATGTGTTTATAAAAGAAACTTGGCTGCCATTGTTTTCTCCGCCACGAAAGTAGTTTGAACGCCGTTCTAAAAATAGATTACACCGTAAACTGATGGGCCGCATTTCATTGCTTATCGAGACTTCTGGTTGTATAATTCATCTAGATTATACTTTATGTTTGTCTCTTCATGGAAATATTCATGAACATGTAAGTTGTATAACTATTTGTAAATATATTTTCTTATACTTTAGGTGTTGTAATATAATATTTTACAGGGCCACGTCAGCATTATTCTGCCATTGTAAGGTGCATGAGTACGCTTTGTAACCCTCTGGGATTTTAAGAATATAAACCAACCGTCATGCTTTGCGCGCTATGGCCGCCATTTTGTCACAGTTGAAAAGTCTTTTTTTTTGCACGACTTTTCTTCCAATCTTTTGAAAATCGTTACAATTCTGTTGTTTTGTGTTAAGTTTCAGTTTAATTCTTTTGTAGTTATCCTGTTTTGTTTGATAGTTTTACGAAGCAAAAATAAACACATCACGGTTGGGCCATGTTCTTTAAGCTTATGCTCCATTCCCGCATTTTCTCTCCTTATTATTCTGTACGTTATAATTTTGTGCAATGGTTAAATAAATGAATCTGAATTTACCAACTTTCTTTACCTAATAAACTATGTGTGTGTGCGTGTGTGTATGTACATATATACTATATTCGTGAGTCAGCTAGAGTATGACCGGATTCACGAGTCCCAGCCAATAGATAATTTATTCACCCCCTAATTTATGTATTCACCCCCTAATTATGTATTCACACCCCTAATTATGTATTCACCCCAAAACAATAGAACTGGGACGTCCTCTTACTTAATGAGAGCGCCACAAAAATTAACATAACGCCACAAAATAGGTAATTCGGTACCTATTCTACTACTTATGTACAATTAAAAATAAATAAAAAGTTTACTTCTAAGAACAAGCTTAAAAGCTTTAAAGTTTCGGATGTCTCTAGTCTCGAGATATAGTTTGTTCCAGGCATCTGCGCACTGTGAACACGTTATATTCGCTCCCCATTTAGTGCGCGAGGGGGATTTTCTTCTGGTGTTATAGTCATGTATATTATATGATCAACTCCATGTTGAAAATTAAAGTCAAAGTTTTCGTTTAATTGAAAAAACTCATGTCCTAGTGCATTTGGTTGTCATGGTACTCATGGCCACACGATTACCTTACCTTGTAGAAGCTAAGTCTCTAAGTTACGGGTTTAGCGGGTGACCAGCGGGTGCGAACAACTGTTATGACTGCAGCTACATTGTGATTCAAATTATTTTCCCTATCATCGATCACAGAACGCTGTGGTGCTACACAACTTTTATCAACAAGAAATATAACAGACAAAAACATAGGTTAAAACGAAGACAGAATCTACCTACCTGTTATAAAGATAGAAAGACTAAAGAAATCCTAACCTAGGAAGGGGGAGAGGGACTGATACTCAGGTTAAAGAAATCCAGGCACGAAATCTCAGTGGTCTCGAAAACAATGAAGCTGAAAAAACTGTTGTCTTGAAAGGATAAATGGAAAATTTCTGGGAAATGCAATTCTTTTTTCGCGTAAACTGGTACAGGTGATTGTGAAATAGTAATTATACTCTTATCACTCTGAACGAGCATAAAACATTTAATAGCTAAACTGCATTAAACACAAACAACAGATCAGGGGCGGGCATCTCGTTTATTGATGCCCCACCGTCGATGATAAAGAAAGACCATGATGCAAGTTAAACATTTAAACTTCTAGAAACTGAAAGCAAAGAACAAGGTTTCTTAACGTACGTATCCATCTTTTGCTCAGTCTGATTTACTTTGACGTTGAAAAAGGCGATCACTAATTCTAGCGTTAGCAGCAGCCGAGGCACCCGCGGCTCTAAAACTGTAAAAAAATGCGAAAAAATGGTTAAGAAAATAAAGTTCAGCTTCGCGGCTTGAATATTACCTAAACAATAGTGTAATGGTACTTATAATAAGGTCAGTTTCAGCCATAAACACTGTGAAACGATCCCTATAAATATCAGGTCTTACTCTTCAGTAAAGATATACAGCTCGACAGAACTGTTATCGCAAAATTTAACATCGCAGTAGTAGAAACTGGCTAACTCGGTGAAACGCGGTGTATGCTGTAACACAAATTGCAGTTTAGTGAAGATCTGAAAAATTCAGGGTAGCATTCATTTCTGAAGTAACAGGCCCCTTCTTGGAGCTAGTTCAGATTTTTTTTTTACCGGCTTCAAGAATATAACTGATATACTAATTTTGGAGCGCAAAGGCTGGTAAAGCCGTACAATTTGTACGCCCAATTATTTCCGTAAAATAAAGACTGTACTGAATATGGACAATTACATTGTTAGTAATAGATCTTCCAGATACAGCGCAACTGAAATCTCATTAGACGGCAAAGGAGAAATTTCACAGTAGGACTAGGCCCAAGTTATTGAAGGCTCTTGAATATATGTCCATTGTGTTAGCTTCCGTAACTGTGGATCCATAAAGCCACTAACCTTCAATGCAAATAAACGCTTGTTCACTTTGTAAAAGGGGATAAAAAACAATAATATATTAGAACAGGCCCAGTGGCCGCAACGTGATGCCCAAACCACATTTCTCTATAATAAACAGGCTATTCAGTGTGTCGTTCCAGTGAACATAAAGTTAATAAGCCAGTGCAGTTATACTACCGTTCTGTCTAGACCGGCTAGTTCTGATAGCGGTAAAACTATGCTCCAACAGTAACCGAGATGGTCTGCTAAAGTTTCAGAAACGAGCAATGATTTTATATTAAACCCGTGTTCAAAGACTTTTCCATTCTAAACAGACAAAATCAATAGCAAAATGTCTACCGTAAACCGTAACTAGTAGAATTAATGCCTTTACACTCCAGTCTGCAATGAGCTAGCTTGATTGTAGGCCTGAGCACAAAAATCCGGATTTTTTTTTAGGATTTTTAGAAGATCAGAAGATTTTTAGAAAATCTTGGGATTTTTAGAAAATTTGGAGATTTTTAGAAAATATTTTGAAAATTTGGGGATTTTTAAATAATTTTTAATATATTGAGACGTATTCTGATTATATATTGTAGTTTGATTTTCTTGACTACTTCTGTACTTCAGTAACTACAATGCATTGATCCAGCGGTTTCCCCCATTGTTAATGCTTCCCATGTTTCCATACTCGGTTGAGCTGAAGAAAAAACATGGCGGAGCAAGCTGCAGTCGCTGTAGCAGAACTTGTGGAGCCTGAGGCTGCAAGAGAGAGGGAAGTAGTTACGATTTTAGACAGGTTGAAAGCACCCAATGCTAGTGACTTGTCAAGGAAAAGGAAACTAGTTGTGAACACCGGAGGCAATAGACGAGCCAAGGGAAAAGTAGCAAACCCACAGTATGAACCGAAGGTTAGTGCCAAAGAACGCCTAGAAGAGTTTAAAGAAGAGTCATTGAAGATCATTAGAGGGAATACTCTGTTTTGCCAATCATGCAAGGAGGAAGTGTCTGTAAAAAAGTCGAACTTAGTCGCGCATTTATCTAGCAAGAAACACCATACCAACAAAGAAAAACGGGCGAAAGCAGCTAAAAAAGAGCAGGTTATTGCAGAGGCGTTGACTAAGTTTGATGAGAAGCATCACCCTAAAGGCGAAACACTGTCAACCTCAACAAGAGTATTTAGGATAAAGGTGGTGCGAGCATTTTTGAAGAGTGGTACCCCACTGAATCGAATTGAATACTTTCGGGAGCTGTTCGAAGAGGCTGACATCACTCTCACACACCCCTCTCACTTGCGTCAACTTATACCCTTTATTCTTGAAGAGGAGAACAAGATACTTTTCAAGGAGCTCATGGGGAAGGATGTTTCTATAATCTTTGATGGCACAACTAGAGATGGCGAAGCCCTGGTAGTTCTAGTTCGCTTTGTGGATGACTGGTATTTGAAAGTGAGACTTGTACGGTTTCAACTTGTAAAGAACTCTGTTTGTGGCGATGAGCTGGCACGAATCGTGATAGAAGTCCTCCATCGAAGGCTTGGTGTTTTACAGGGCAACCTCTTAGCTGCAATGAGAGATAGAGCACCTGTCAATACGAGTGCTCTCAGGACAGTGTCTGTGCTCTATCCAGACATGTTAGATGTGGGATGTATCTCGCATTTTCTTGATCGAGTAGGGGTTAAATGTAAAACCCCAGTCCTGAGTCCATTCATGTCTACATGGAATTTGGTTTTTACCACAAGTATGAAGGCGAGACGAGTGTGGAAAGAAATATCTGGAACAGGAATGCCGCGCTATAATTCAACCAGGTGGTGGAGTCTATGGGAGTGCATGAAAGTCGTGTTTGAAGAGTGGCAGAATGGGGCCTTGGTATTCATTGCCTTTCAGCAGCTTGAAGAGTTGAGATAATTCGTTAGGGTTCAGAACTTTCCTATTCTAGTGCGTGTGGTTCAAGAGTTATTTCCTCTGAATGTTGCCGAACAGCAAAGGTGGTATCACTATGGTGTCACAGAGTGTCTGCAGCTTGCTTTCCAATACTATTTGGGAACTTCTGCCAATGATGCTATCGTGTCACGTTCTATTCGAGTGTTTCAAGCAGCGCAGTTGTTCAACCCGAAAGTTGTCAAGATATCGAGGCCAGTTGCTGTAGATGTTGATCGAATTAGAGCTGTACCATTCCTCGATGATAACAACGTGATCCAGTCCTTGAAGGATGAACTTCCAGCATATCTGGTGAAGGTTGCCAACATCCCAGATGAATTTGATGCTCTGACAGATACCTGGCCATGGTGGAGACAAAATGCTGCCGAACTACCTTCATGGTCCTCTGCTGTTAAGAAAGTCGTGCTTATACAGCCATCATCCGCTGCTGCTGAGAGGGTCTTCTCTTTACTGGTGACAATGTTTGGAGACCAGCAGCATGATGCGTTGGAGGATTACATAGAGGCAGCGCTTATGCTCCGAGTTAACAATCGTTGAGCTCAGAAGTCAGAACCTCTCTTGAAAGTTCATAAATGTTTTTGACGCTATATCAGTCACTATGGCACGTTGTTAAATCAGGAAGGATATGCTTCTTGATATATGGAATAACTGTTACAGTTAACTCTGAGAATGTTGATGTTACTGTTTCCATGCTGCCTGAACTCTTAGAAGCAAAGTCTAGCCTGCTAGCCATCAATTTATCTAGTACTAAGTGGAGCTACACAAAGAAACACGGCTTAACACGCCTTTAAGCAATTTTCAGGTCTTTTAAAGCACCAATATATATTATTATTATTTTTATTATTTTTTATTTTTTTAAATACCCGATTAAAAAAAATTATATATGGAGATTTTTTGAGATTTTTAGAACTTTTTCGGGATTTTTAGAAGTTTTTTCGAGATTTTTAGGGGGAAAAATAGGATTATCCGGATAGATTTTTAGACCATTTTTCGGGATTTTTGTGCTCAGGCCTACTTGATTGCCTGCAATGACCTTCGGACTGTGTCAGAAGCAGTGGAGCACATACCACTGACGAACCCATTTCACGGCAAACCGAAGTGCCAATAGAAATCAAGCTAATTCGATAACTTTCAATTGAATCTCATGGCGTTCACAACAGTTTGTTTTCCGACATCAAAAATACTTTTTAAAGATAAAAACTGACCTGTATTTTAATTAGTTGCACTGAGGTTCAATCACAACTTTACCAGGAACCCGAAAGCATTATCTGGAAACAAAAGTGTGCATGTTTGTGGAAGATTTGAGTTGAAAACCTGCCGGTCGAAAATCACTTCACTTCTCAGTTGAGTGGCCGTACTTTTCTTTGTGTTTTTAGAAGCTATGTGGCTCGCTGGAAGTAGCCATTTCATCTTGAGTTCTATACCTTTGACAACTATAGATATTATTTACAAGATGTTCTTTCAATCTATCAACAGCCGGAAGAGCTCGGCTTCATCTGAGAATCCAATACAAGTTCTCTTTCCCATTCATCGGCGATTTCCCAAGGGCACCCAACGACTGGTACTTTTTGAAATTCGTTTGAAACCAGTTGTCTGCAGCTTATCTAGCCATTTTAAGGCGCCTACTATGTCTTTTGACGTATTCTAGAAAGCTATTAGCTGTTCGGATTTTCTAGGTGGAAATCGCGTCAACCGAAAATACTATGGCAAAATATTCCCGGCCTACGAATTTGTTAGTAGTCTTGAACATAAACAAGAATTTTCTAGCCCAAGTAACTTCATGTTGCAAAGTTTTGTGGAGGTACGAATTTTTTTAGGGGTTCTTTTTTCCTTTAGGCAATTCTTTTAGGTGACCTCCATTTGCTAAAGGTCCATTCTTTTGGATTTTAGATGTCAGAATTTCTTAGAGAATTAAAATGTGTTCTCGAAAAACTTTTCGTGGCCGCTTCACTAAATGATTTGTGATGATATGTGGTTTTTTTTTTTTCATTCCAACCAGTTCTTTTTCCGGATCGTTCCGACTCTATTGCCTTAGACGAATACGCACGAATATTTTAGGGAGAAACTTTTAGTCTCTCTTTTCTTCTAAAAATTTCTAGGGATTGAAAACAAATTTTCTAGCCAGTTTTTCAGAAAACATTTTTCTAGGGACAATTTTTTCAAATCCGAAAGTTTTAGGCTAACTTACTCCCCCGAACAGCGTTTTAACCGAAAACTTGGTTGGGTGCCCTTAATTTCCCGCCGTACGCTTGCCGTTACGTTTTTGCTCTGTACAAATAATAAACTATTCCGTTCAAACGGATGCAACATGTTGGCACAACATCATGCAACATTGTTGGATGCAACATGTTGGATCCGTTTGAACACCCTGTTGGACGATGTTGAATGATGTTGGATGATGTTGGACAATGTTGCATGAAGTTTGAAACTAGTCAAACTTTTCATCCAACATCGTCCAACATTTTTTTGTTGTCGTGATCGATGAAGCATGTCCCAACATGTTGGATCCGTTTGAACGGCTTTCCCAACAATGTTGGACTCGCGCACGCGCACTTCATTCGTCATTCGCGCTGTATCCATGGATATTTGATTTTGTTTACTAACAGACGATTAGGCGATCATTTCAATTTGCACCATGATGGCGGAGAGTGAAGTACTTTCAAAATATTTTGAGCAGGAAAACAGGAGCAAAACTCCTAAAAATGTTAAAAGGAAGGTTGTAAACACAGGGAAAGAAAGTGCAAGACGAGACAGTGGTCAGAGGCCGAAGTTGACGAACTGCTAGATCTGTTAGAAGTGAGAGTTTGCCTTTGGGACGTATCACATCAGGAACAAGAGAGAAAGGGCCTACGAAGAGATGGAAGAAAAATTGGATATAACTATCTCAGACATAAAAGCCAAAGTAACATGCTTACGAGCTCAAATCGGCCGAGAAATCGCGAAGACGGAGGCGAACGTAAACAGCACCGGAATCCTTTGCGATATCACAGTACTATCCAACATGTTGGATTGATGTTGGATCCGTTTGAACACCCCCGTCCAACATCGTGCAACATCGTGCAACAATGTTGGATCCAACATGTTGGACGATGTTGCATCGATCCGTTTGAACAAGTCCTGAACGATTCCTTCAAAATTAACGGATTGAGTTTCTTGTCAAGTATTATTTTCTTTCACACGATAAACCAAACTTGTCATTTTCCAGCGACACTGAAGCACCAGCTATGGCTTGCTCCGACTTTTGAACACTTTACTTCATTCATTCATGAAAACCTTTCAGGTAAACCACGAATAAATTAAAACTTATAAACAAGTGTAAGTATTAAAACTATCGGGTGGCCGGTGAACACGCATAAAACTAGTCAGGCTAGCGTAAACCGGAAGTCAAAATCGCATCTGCTCTTGCGAGCATAAGCAACGGGCCCTTAAAATAACTAACAGTAAATGCTCCATCGAGCAATAAAAACACTGTATTGTATTGAGTTGTATTATTAAACTGCCATTCTCAATAGCAAAATGTCTACCGTAAACCGTAACTAGTAGAATTAGTGCCTTTACCCTGGCTAGCAGTCTAGACTGCCGTACTCTCTAGCAGTCTAGACCGGCCAGTTAAAATAACTAACGGTAAATGCTCCATTGAGCAATAAAAACATTTTATTATAATATTATTAAACTGCCATTCTGAACAGACAAAATCAATAACAAATTGTCTAAATGTCACACCAGAAACTAATATATTGCCTTTACACTGGCAGTCGGCAGACATGCTTTACGATTCTTTTCTGTAGTGGGAAACATCGAAGGTACCAACGAGCAGCTAGAATTCACCAGCCCAACTTGCGGCCACGGAATCAATGCCTAGCATATCTGGATTTAAGTACTTTGAATTCTAGCAAAACAGTCGATTGGGAGCAAGGTCCCGGCCAGTAAGACGCACTGAAGACGTGGCTGCACAAAAATATTTGACTCTCCAGTCTTCATAAACAACAACATAAATATTTTTCTCTTTGTTGCATGTTGAATACATGCTTACATTATCCCTTTGGGATTAATTAGGAGTTCTATAAATACCACTCCCTCACACGTTCATACCACTTGACGTCGCATTTCAGCATCGTTCTCTGGAGTTATGGGTGATGAAGCATTTACCAAACAGGATTTGGTTGATTTTAAAGATTTCGTTATCGAGAAACTTGAAACTCATTCATAAGTCTGATATAGAAGCTAACTATATTTGTACTAAGCCCGGGGGGGGGGGGGGTACTCCTGTTTGTGACGTATTATGTATGTGGGTCAGGGTTTTGAGCTCAGTTTGGGCAGGTAGGGTCAGGGTTTTGACCTGATTTGGGCAGATCAGGGTCAGGATTTGAGTATAATTTGGGTGCAGTCAGGGTCGGGGTTCAGTATTTTTTAGGCAGTTAGGGTTCAGTTTTTTTTAGCTACTATGTCAAAAAAGACATTCTGTTGCCGCATTTTTATCGCCTGCCCACATGCAAGCACTGAGGTTCCCATACATCGTGACGCCGCTAATTCGTACTTCAGTACTTATCTATGTACTTCATCTGCTGATTTGTTTACCCAATGCCACGTCCCGACTTGAAATGTTCCGTATTTTGCATGCAATCCCGGTACGCGAGTATACCGGCCGGGATATATATCCGACCGTGTTTTGAAAACAATTTAAAGAAGGGGCAATCAGGGTTTTTTCCCCAAAAAGGGGGCAATCAGGGTTTTGGAGCTCGGATTGGGTCAAACAGGGTCAGGGTTTGAGCCTCTTGGCCTCACATACATACCCATTTTTCATTTAAGGCTCTTCAGAGCAGGTGTTACGTGATCATATTTTCTAGTGTTATAAACTATACGAGCTGCAAAATTTTGAATGCCTTGCAGCTTCTTTATATTAGTGTCAGTGGTGTTTGCCCAAACTGAAGAACAGTAGTATAATTTGCTAAATACTAAAGAATTAATTATAGTAATAAGTGTATCTTTCCTAAATGCATGTTTTACACGACTTATTTGTCCCAATGCGGACATGCATGAGGAGACAGTTTTAATGGTATGTTCATTGAAGGTGAGATTTTTGTCAAAAATCACTCCATCATATTCATCTACGTCATCCTACCCGGATTCAGGTGACCTCTGTGTATCACACGAATTTGAGGAGTTACTAACAGATAAGTCTCACTTTGACACAACTATGTTATATAAGGTTAATTTGTACGAATATGAACAAGACAAAGCCACCCCTATCGTTAAAGGGCGTATCAAGGCCCGGTAACCGGTCGTTTCGTTACCAGTCGCTTTCGTTACCAACCACTTCGTTACCAACTCGAGTCGTTTCGTTACCAATTCCTAGTCGTTTCGTTACCAGTCCGAGTCACTTCGTTACCAGACTCTCAATACTTAGAACTTAAGAGCTGTATATTTGGTTTCGTATATTTCTATAAGAGTAATGTCAACTTTGGAAGTAATTATTACGAAACACAAGCGAGAAGCTAATTGTGTGAAACCGGAATAAACAACAACATAAGCGAATTCTAAAGCGACTTGCGGTCGTTTCGTTTGAGTTTCACGATCAAGCGCTTATTCTTAACCGATTATTTACCGGTCGTTTTGGGCGATTATAATAAGTGGTTCTAATAAGTAAATGGGCCTTTACTTGGAAACACAGAGACATCCATACATCACATCCATATAATCATATTCATCAGTATTTATATCTGAGTGGGCTACTGAGCACTGTGCATGTTGTTGCATTGCTAACTGCACAGTGTTTTCAGTAGGCCTAACTAGGCTAGAGCAATTTGTGTGTTGTTGCATTGCCAACCACTTCTTGTTTTCAGTATGCCTAGATATTATTTTGCAGCATATGGGGTTTGCAATTTGCGGCGACATTGTGTTGTACTGTCTGCCATGCTTACCCTGCTGCGCTCATGTTGTAATTGTGAACGTCGTTATTTGTTGTTCTTGTTATATATGCCTTTTACATTGTATCCATCCATGGGCATTAACTTACATTCATAATCGTATTCATCTGTGTTTATATCTCTCCAGAGAAAATATTAAGATCAGGAATTTGCATTGCTGACATATCTGACCACCTTCCTGTATTTTGCACCATAGCAACTAAAATTCCTGAAATTAATAAGAAGCAATATTACAGAGACTTCTCAGTATTTAACAATGATCTATTTATAAATGACTTAAAAAATAAAAACTTCACATCACTTGTAAATTCAGATGTTAATGAAAGCATGAATAAAATAATTAGTATACTCCAGGATATTTCCGATAAGCATGCTCCAATTAAAAAAATAACAAATGCCAAGAAAAGACAACTAAGAAAGCCATGGATAACAGATTGTATTCTTGTCTCCATCAAAAAGAGACAAAAACTATTTAAATCACATTTTCTTAGCAGTGACTCTAAAAGAGTAAAGGAATATAAGACATATAATAATAAATTAAATAAAATTAAAGAAGCAGCAAAAAAAAATTATTTTACTTCTCAATTTAATATGAACAAAGAAAATATCAAAACAACCTGGAAGTTAATCGGTATGCTGACAAATAGGAAAAGAGCATATCAGACAACAATAACAAAACTCATCTGTAATAATAAATGTTACATAGATAAGCAAAGCATCTGCAATGAATTAAATACTTATTTTATAAATGTTGGCCCTAAATTATCTTCACAACTTCCTCAACACGACAATACCGATCCAACCAAATATATAAACACCTCATTTCAAAAAAGTTTTATGTTCCGTGGTATCCTTATACATGAAGTTCGTGATTTAATAATGGGAATAAAAATAAACAAAGCTTCAATAGGAATTCCCCAAAGGTGTATTAAATTAGCATGTGATCAAATAAGTGAAGCCTTGTGTTTAGTATTCAATTATTCCTTACTTCAAGGTATAATGCCTGATATTTTAAAAATATCAAAAGTAACTCCTGCTGACAAAGGCGGTGAAATCACAAATCCTACAAATTTCCGACCAATATCTACACTATCATCACTTACTCAAATATTTGAAAAGCTTGTCTACAAACAACTTATCATTTATATTGAAAAACATCAAATACTAAATAAATATCAGTTTGGTTTTAGAAAGGGAAGATCTACAGCACAAGCGATAACTGAAATTACAGATAACTTAAAAAAAGCAATTGATAATAACTTAATCACGTGTGGTGTATTCTTAGATTTTTCAAAAGCATTTGATACTGTTAATCATAAAATTTTAATACAGAAAATGGAAAAATATGGTATAAGAGGAATTCCTTTAGCATGGTTCACTGACTATTTGATAAATAGACAACAGTACGTTTCTATAGATAATGTTGAGTCAGAAAAACAAAAAATGATTTGTGGTATTCCTCAAGGTTCCTCCTTGGGACCACTATTGTTTTTAATATATATTAATGATCTTCCAAGCTCGTCAGAAATATTTTCCTTTAGAATCTTCGCTGATGATACAAATGTATTCACCTCATCTCGTAATGCCTCTGACCTAGAAACTTTAGTAAATTCCGAACTAATAAAAGTTAAGAAATGGTGTGACTTAAATAAGTTATCAATAAACTTTACAAAAACGAATTTTATGATCATAAAATCAAAAAGAAAAAAGCAAGTGAATATTGACATAAAGATAACGAATAGTGATGGGACGAGTCATTCCCTGCAAAGAAAAGATCATATTAAATACCTTGGTGTGAAGATTGATGATGCAATTTCCTGGAAGTACCATATATCCTATGTTTGCTCACGTATTGCAAAAAATACTGGTATGATTTATAAACTAAGACACTATCTATCCCTACAACAATTAAGACAACTATATTACACTATTATTTACCCATACATATCATATGCAATATTAGCATGGGGTAGTGCCTACAAATCACATATTAAAAAAATCCAAACAAAGCAAAACCAAGTTATAAGAGCGATATTCTTTGCATGCTCATATGGGGAAAATACGGAAAGTGCTCTGCCCCTAATCAACCTGTTAGATATTCTTACAGTGAATAATGTTTATAAACTTCAAGCTCTCAAATTTACCCATCTTTGGCATAGGAAGCAATTACCAAATGTATTTGATAACTATTTCCAATATGCCAGTGATGTACATTCCCATAACACTAGATATGCTGTCAAACAAAATTTATATAAAACTTGTGCTAGAACAAATATTGGTAAACAAACTATCTCTTCCATGGCAATTGAATATTGGAAACAGATTCCTGATGATCTAAAGAACCTTAAAGTATTCTCCTTCTCAAAAAAAGTGAAACATTATTTATTGGCAGAACAATATAAGTATTAATAAATTATAATGTTACCAATTATCTGCTTTTTCCATAATTTATTTATTTCATTTCTTCTTTTTCACTATACTCTCGTTTGAACGTTGAGCTAATCAATCCCAAATACGAAATCTATCTAGATTCATCTCCTTCATTTTTCCCTTCTCTCCATATATAATTCTAAATACGAAATCTATCTAGATTCATCTCCTTCATTTTTCCCTTCTCTCCATATATAATTCTCGTTAGAAAGCTGAGCTTATTTCAAAACTAAACTTTAAAAGGCTAGCGGCTAACCAGAAAACCTTACGGTTTATTTAGCCACTAGGCATAATTACCTTTCAATCAATAATTAATTACGTATTTTTATTATAAAATATATATATACTCATAATGCTTAAAAAAAAATGGATGAAATTATGCGAATAAAAAAGTTGTTGTTGTTGTTGTTGTTAGACATTCACCTATCCATTTGCATCACTTAATAGTTTTAAAATTAATCTTAAAACAAACACTGAACTGCTGTAAATAACTGAATAGAGTAAGTATAAGTTAATTAGTTTTGTTATTACTATTATCATTATTATTATTATTATTATTATTATTAGGGTAGAATAGCATAGTTATAAGCATACCCACATCAGCAACGCTGTAAATTTATTGTGGGTAAATAAATATTATTAGTATTATTATTATACCTACATGTACTCACATTAAGTTCCTCGAATTAAGGTATTAGGGAATTAGTTAGTCACTCAACCAGTAAGTCAGTCACATGTACTTTGTAGTAGCTTAGCTAGTCTAATTTCCATCAACATCTTATAATTTACATAATCAATAAGGTTATATAGCTAAACAATTTTGTTTTAATCGTTCCTTTTGTATTGCGGCCACATCAGCTTTGAATGCCGCAGTATCTCCAATACTGTGTTTAAATAAATGCTATTATTATTATTATTGTATTCATCAGTGTTTATCACTCTGTTGGCTAGAGCAATGCAGTGCATGTTGTTGCATTGCCAACTGCACTGTGTTTTCATTAGGCCAAACTAGGCTAGAGCAACTTGTGTGTTGTTGCATTGCCAACCACATGTTGTTTTCAGTATGCCTAGATATTATTTTGCAGCATATGGGGTTTGCAATTTGCGGCGACATTGTGTTGTACTGTCCGCCATGCTTACCCTGCTGCGCTCATGTCGTAATTGTGAATATATGTGCATTGTGGTTATGTATGGTTATGTTTTGTTACATGTTTTGTACCTGTCTATACAAATGTAGCTTACAATACTCGATTTTAACTAATTCTTGGAGTGGTGGACCGGGTGCCCCCTCTTTTTGTTTTTATTTTGTAGAATGCCTCCTGGATGTTAATGCCATGCTGCTTCCAATTCCCAGCTGCCATGCTGTGGTACCAGGGCTAGGTGCCAGCCATTATTCTTATCAATATTGTTAGTGTTATTATTATAGTTGTTATGATTATTGATTTTATTATTATTATTTTATTGTTAATATTATTATTAAGTGGTGGTTTGCCAAAGAACAGGAGCAAACAACAATAGGGTGCAGGAATGAGCAATCCTTAATAAGACAATTATTACTCTTGCTGTTCTTACAGTTATTGCTCGTACTACCACTATCTTTATAATTTACTTAGACATACATTGTAGGAAACCTAAGGGATGTAAGTAATAATTTTGTCATTGCCAGCAACATTTGCAATCAGTTTGAAGAAGATTGCATTTATTTCAAACTTGAGTGTTACATTAATCACTCAGAGTGATTTTGGTGTTGTCATATAATTTAGTGCTTACTGTGAATTCATTGGTGCTGTTGCAATTCAGCTGAAAGACATGTTCATAACACTGTTATAATGATCACTCATTATTATTATTAGTTGTTGTTATTACTATTTTCATTATATTGCCATCATCACTATACCAGTAAATTATTATTGGTACAATGTATTGTTATTAATATTGTTCTTACTACTAAGCTATTATTGCTGCTACTGCTATGCTATTATATTATCATTATATTGCTTTTACTATTATTAATGTGATGGCTCATGACTGTTATAATGATCACTCATTATTATTAGTTATTATTATTGTTATCACTATTTTCATTATTGTCATCATCACTATACCAATAAATTATTATTGGTACAATGTATTGTTATTATTACTATTGTTCTTACTATTATTGCTGCTACTGCTATGTTAGTATATTATCATTATATTGCTTTTACTATTATTAATGTGATGGCTCATGACTGTTATAATGATCACTCATTATTATTAGTTATTATTATTGTTATCACTATTTTCATTATTGTCATCATCACTATAACAATAAATTATTATTGGTACAATGTATTGTTATTAATATTGTTCTTACTACTAAGCTATTATTGCTGCTACTGCTATGTTATTATATTATCATTATATTGCTTTTACTATTATTAATGTGATGGCTCGATCATAACTGTTATAATGATCACTCATTATTATTAGTTATTATTATTGTTATCACTATTTTCATTATTGTCATCATCACTATACCAATAAATTATTATTGGTACAATGTATTGTTATTATTACTATTGTTCTTACTATTATTGCTGCTACTGCTATGTTATTATATTATCATTATATTGCTTTTACTATTATTAATGTGATGGCTCATGACTGTTATAATGATCACTCATTATTATTAGTTATTATTATTGTTATCACTATTTTCATTATTGTCATCATCACTATACCAATAAATTATTATTGGTACAATGTATTGTTATTATTACTATTGTTCTTACTATTATTGCTGCTACTGCTATGTTATTATATTATCATTATATTGCTTTTACTATTATTAATGTGATGGCTCATGACTGTTATAATGATCACTCATTATTATTAGTTATTATTATTGTTATCACTATTTTCATTATTGTCATCATCACTATACCAATAAATTATTATTGATACAATGTATTGTTATTATTACTATTGTTCTTACTATTATTGCTGCTACTGCTATGTTATTATATTATCATTATATTGCTTTTACTATTATTAATGTGATGGCTCATGACTGTTATAATGATCACTCATTATTATTAGTTATTATTATTGTTATCACTATTTTCATTA
The DNA here is from genome assembly GCA_030867875.1 of Actinernus sp. WN-2022. Lineage (NCBI taxonomy): Eukaryota > Metazoa > Cnidaria > Anthozoa > Actiniaria > Actinernidae > Actinernus > Actinernus sp. WN-2022. Next base: position 35,190,091 of record JAOWCC010001501.1, read on the forward strand.
TTGTCATCATCACTATACCAATAAATTATTATTGGTACAATGTATTGTTATTATTACTATTGTTCTTACTATTATTGCTGCTACTGCTATGTTATTATATTATCATTATATTGCTTTTACTATTATTAATGTGATGGCTCATGACTGTTATAATGATCACTCATTATTATTAGTTATTATTATTGTTATCACTATTTTCATTATTGTCATCATCACTATACCAATAAATTATTATTGGTACAATGTATTGTTATTATTACTATTATTGCTGCTACTGCTATGTTAGTATATTATCATTATATTGCTTTTACTATTATTAATGTGATGGCTCATGACTGTTATAATGATCACTCATTATTATTAGTTATTATTATTGTTATCACTATTTTCATTATTGTCATCATCACTATACCAATAAATTATTATTGGTACAATGTATTGTTATTATTACTATTATTGCTGCTACTGCTATGTTAGTATATTATCATTATATTGCTTTTACTATTATTAATGTGATGGCTCATGACTGTTATAATGATCACTCATTATTATTAGTTATTATTATTGTTATCACTATTTTCATTATTGTCATCATCACTATACCAGTAAATTATTATTGGTACAATGTATTTTTATTAATATTGTTCTTACTAGCTATTATTGCTGCTACTGCTATGTTATTATATTTATCATTATATTGCTTTTACTATTATTAATGTGATGGCTCATAACTGTTATAATGATCACTCATTATTATTAGTTATTATTATTGTTATCACTATTTTCATTATTGTCATCATCACTATACCAATAAATTATTATTGGTACAATGTATTGTTATTATTACTATTGTTCTTACTATTATTGCTGCTACTGCTATGTTATTATATTATCATTATATTGCTTTTACTATTATTAATGTGATGGCTCATGACTGTTATAATGATCACTCATTATTATTAGTTATTATTATTGTTATCACTATTTTCATTATTGTCATCATCACTATACCAATAAATTATTATTGGTACAATGTATTGTTATTATTACTATTGTTCTTACTATTATTGCTGCTACTGCTATGTTATTATATTATCATTATATTGCTTTTACTATTATTAATGTGATGGCTCATGACTGTTATAATGATCACTCATTATTATTAGTTATTATTATTGTTATCACTATTTTCATTATTGTCATCATCACTATACCAATAAATTATTATTGGTACAATGTATTGTTATTATTACTATTATTGCTGCTACTGCTATGTTAGTATATTATCATTATATTGCTTTTACTATTATTAATGTGATGGCTCATGACTGTTATAATGATCACTCATTATTATTAGTTATTATTATTGTTATCACTATTTTCATTATTGTCATCATCACTATACCAATAAATTATTATTGGTACAATGTATTGTTATTATTACTATTATTGCTGCTACTGCTATGTTAGTATATTATCATTATATTGCTTTTACTATTATTAATGTGATGGCTCATGACTGTTATAATGATCACTCATTATTATTAGTTATTATTATTGTTATCACTATTTTCATTATTGTCATCATCACTATACCAGTAAATTATTATTGGTACAATGTATTTTTATTAATATTGTTCTTACTAGCTATTATTGCTGCTACTGCTATGTTATTATATTTATCATTATATTGCTTTTACTATTATTAATGTGATGGCTCATAACTGTTATAATGATCACTCATTATTATTAGTTATTATTATTGTTATCACTATTTTCATTATTGTCATCATCACTATACCAATAAATTATTATTGGTACAATGTATTGTTATTATTACTATTGTTCTTACTATTATTGCTGCTACTGCTATGTTATTATATTATCATTATATTGCTTTTACTATTGTTGTTAATGTGATGGTTATAAATATTAAAATTCAGGTTTTGTTAAATTGATAGGCCTTTTGTTATCAAGGTCACTTCACCCTTGTACTAAGCTTTTTAGAGGGGTTGCCTCTTTTTATTTTCCTCCACAGAGTGTCACATTCTGCCAGGCCCCATCAACTCATGGTGTCAGGGTGAAGCTGTGCCTTTGTTTCTGCTGTAAATTGGTTACACATGTGACAACGAAGAACCTTGGTGTCCAGGGAAAGAGAGCAATCCCTACTACTGGTAATTACCAACAACCCATTGTACAATCCATTGATGGTCAGCAACTGGCATGGTAGCTGTGGTTTCACAGGCAGTTGTACATGCAAAGTCTGCCCTGTCAGTACTAGCTTCTGGTCTTCCTGCACTACCAGTTTACAAGCAACATGATGAATCCTGGGTCATCGCAGGGGCGGTTTCTTATATTTCTCAGTCAACTTACAATAAATAATTAAGTTTTGTGCCCTGTGGAGGGACTGGAGAAATTTATTGCTTTGGCTCCACCCAGATTTCCTTTTATCCCAAAGGGTTTTTGAGAGTTTTTTTCTGGCCTCCCTGGCATTCTCCCATATGACGTGTAGGAGTAGAGTAACAGTTATGATAAGACAGTAACATGGGATCTGTTCTGCACCAAAATGTTGTTCATGTTAGTAACATGCTTAGTTTATCAATTCAAAGTCGGACAGTAGCAGGGGTAATGTTCTGCACGATCATATTAGTGACAAGATCAGTTTATCAGTTACTAGTTGGACATGAGCACTATTAGCTGTTCTGCATCAGATGTTGTTCATATTAGTGACACAGTCAGTTTGTCAGTTCATAGTCAGACAGTAGCAGGGGCACTGTTCTGCACCATTGTGTTGTTAACTTTATAAAGTATGCTGTGTACATAAGTATGAGTACATCAATGTACATTAATTTATAGTTGGACAGTAGCAAGGGCACTGTTCAGCACCATTGTTTTGTTAACTTTATAAAGTATGCTCTACATACATGTATATATCAGTACATCGATGTACATTAATTTATAGTCGGACAGTAGCAGGGGCACTGTCCTACACCATTTAATGGAGTTGCTGTTCAAATTCATAGCCTGACAATAGCTAGCAAGCATGCTATTCTGCCAGGTGGAACTGCTGTCATGTTGGGGTGGGGTACCTCCTTTGTCACAAGAAGGTCCTTGGCGCTTTTAAGTCCCCACCTTTGCTGGGCAAATTATATTTTTCTTAAAATAAGATCTGTAATGATATAAATATTAATGAGTTATTAAAGCGGCTATGTGCTCAGAATTTGCACATAGCCAGATTAATCCAACTCAGTAGTTTTGTGTTTCTGTCCCGCAAACCGAGCTCAACATTGACAGCAGGTCCATCATATATAATCACAATTCAGGGAAGGACATAAGCCTATTTTCACCACTTGACTGAATCGAAATATACAATGGATTACCACCGTAGGGGCGGAGCTGCATTCCACTACTGAATCGACAGCTACTCATATCAATAGTAGCCTTCTGTACGATTTCACTGTTTTCAATTGCTGACTTATTGTTACTAAACCACGCCAGAGCGGGAGTAGTACAAAACGGAATGTTGTATTGCTCGAGAACAGTGAGCTCCTATAAAGCGCTTAAAAACACAACATGTGACCTTAGACCTTTTTGATATCACAATTTCCGCTATATTACGCGTCGTTACACTGCGCTCAGGCGTGCTCATTGTCAAAGAATTGGAAATGTCAGACAGATTATACTTAGCTTTTCCTAGCCTGTGCACAGTATCTTCGTACTTCTTGTCCATCCACCACACTTTCAATTGATTGTGGTCGTACTTGTCGAGGCACGGCTATTGGTTCTGTAATGGTTTTAACATACTGTAAAACTGATTTCGCCCAGTGTCAAAGCTTCCCGGAGCTGAACACTTGTCCTTTGTCTGAAGACTCGTAGAGTAGCGAAACGGTTTGATACCGCGGTGAGAGACATTCCTGTACTGTTTATTCCCTCTGATCCTCGCACGTGGCTCTCTTTTCTGCGACAGGACGTAGCTTCTTTCCAGCACTAAAATCTTTGGCTAGCCACCAGACTCTGTATTCTACAGGAACTGTCCAGCCAGCAAAGCTACCAAATTCGAAGAACCATGCAGTTAGAAGAGACTACGGGAGTTTCGGTTTCGCTTACCAGTTCTGGGTCCGCGGACATCATAAATTTAGGTATCAAGGTAGAGAAACGCCTTCGAATGATTCTTACATATTATCACTCCTCTTTATACACCCTCAACGTTATCCCAACGGGATTATGTAAGTTGTTTATATAACATAACAACATACTGCAATAATTCCTACCCACTTGTGTACATTCCGTAACGCTACTAAATATATATGTTATTGGCTATTACGTATACGCATTGACGTCATCACCAGCGTTTAGTCGCTCCAATCTCTCCTTTCGTTTAGTCTTGAAAGAAATTCAGCATGTCTTCGGGGAGACGTATTTTTACACGACGAGAACAACCGCGAGATGGTGTTAAAGAGATTAAAAAGAAACTCGGTGAACTTCCGTGTCATTTCGCTTGGGATATCATATCAAGGTACAAGGCAAGTTGCAGTCTGCCGACGAATACAGAAGAGCTTCAGTTGCACATTGACGAGACAATTGAGGGATCTGAAGTGAAGTCCCACAGCCTTATGGGTTATTACAAGACCAAAGCGAGGAAATTTGAAGAAGCCAAAACACATTTACAGACTGCCCTCGACGACGCCACTACAGATGATGAGAAAATCGTAACGTATGCAAATTTGGCTTGGCTATCATTCGAAGAGAATTCGAACGCTTCCAGCGAAACACTAGAGACAGCCGTTGAGGAACGCATAGGGGAGGTGAGAAGATTACTTAACGAAAGAAATCCAGAAGTTATCCCAGAAGTGATGGCCGAGAAAGCATTTTCGATCGCTAAGAGTGGATTTACCGAGAGCGGTCACAAAGAAGCGTATCGTTGTATCAACAAAGCCCTCGAAGGAAGGCCAGACAGTGGTCCATTCAAATTCACTAAGGCACTTGTTTATCAGCGTTTGCATCGTCACATAATAACCACCCATGGGGCAAATAAAAATCCCGAGGTAGGAGAAATTAAAAAGTTATGGGAGGAAATCATCGACACCGACCAAAATTCCTCCCAATATTATGCTACTATTCACGCACAAGCTTTGATCCAGTATGCGCTATTTCTTAATAAGATCGAACAGGATTATGGCGTGAGTAGTAAACGATTTGCCGAAGAGGCCATGGAAATAGGCAAAAATAACTACGCGATCTTGAGGAATGCTGCTGAATATTTTTGTGACATCGCCGGTTGGGAAATGAAGAGTTTGAATAGGGCTGAAGATATTCTAAAAGAAATTCTGCTAAAGCGGCCAAATTCCTGCAGGACATTAGCAGTACAAGGCATATTATATCTGAAAAAAAGTGACCATAAAGCTTTGACAAGCGAAGAAAGAACCCGTTATTATAACGAGGGAGAAGAGAGTCTTCAAAAGAGTTGGAACTTGAATAAAGGGTACATAAATCCAGCTTTGGCCCTAGTTCGCTTTTATGCTAAAAAGTACAAAGAAAACAAAGAAAAATATGAACTTGAAAAGGCTGAAATGCTTTACAGTGAGATGCTAGTAGAGGTAGACAAGGACAATGAAGTGGACAATACTTTCAAGGGTCGTTTTTACCAGAATTATGCAACTTTCTTAATGGCTAATGCAAAGGATTTATCCTTATATTATCTTCAAAAATCTCTGCAATGTAACCCAAATCAAGACAGCAAATTCACTAAAGATCCTCTAAGAGAGCTAGCCAACGAGAAGATCCAGCAAAGTGATGAAAGAGAGCAATTCAAAGGCTATGAGACGCTTGGATGGCTCGACGATTCCGAGGACAAGGTTCAAGATGCGATTGCAAAGTACAAAAAGGCTTTACAACTCAAGTTGGGAGATCCATCAGTGAGCAAGTGCCTCGTCAGGTTGTACATTAAAAGCAAGCAGTGGGAAGACGCGGAGTCTATGATGAATAAGGTAAGAGATGACGAGAAGAGGGAACTTGAACAATGGCTTCAAATCGCTAAAGGTGAGGAAGCACAAAGTGATGGCAGGCCACACGAGGCAGTCAATTATTTCACGCTAGCTGCCGAACGTGGTTCTCTTCTTGCTGCGGAAAAACTTTGTGGAATGCTGCAGAAGTCAGAGATGTATGCAGGCAGCCAAGATCAGTTTTACAAGCGTTTAGCACTTGTTGAAGTTGTTAGTGGATTGGACCCAAGAGAGGTTTTGCTGTTGCCAGAAGACCCGTATGATGTTCCGGTGATTGAACGACAACAAAGCTTAAAAACAAAAGTACAAACAGTCTTACATTCTGACGATGATCTAAAGAGTCTTGCCAAAAAATGCGTGGTACTGGAAGAGAATATGTACAGGAAAGAACCGGTTAGCGAGAACGTGAAGGATGTTATGACAGAAGCAAGAAACTGTTTAGACAGGTCACTTGTCAAGACAGGAAAGCACCTTGGATACGAGGTAGGAAACTGCTATTTTCCAATGCTGATGACAGACAAAAAGGACATCCAAAACAAACTGACGAACAAAATAATCAAAGGATTTGATTGGAAGACATTTCCAGCAAACAGCAAAGATGCCTTTGAGTTCTTGTTGAGGAAACAGCCTGGAAACAATCCAGAGATGAGCTGGATGAAGGTGGCGGCAGATCTTGTCAACATTAACAAACACAACGAACCCTTAGCTGTAGATGTTCAGGGACGATTGGTACTGAAACCTGTTCCTGACCGCATGACGGAGACGTGTGTCTTCCTGGAGAAGAACAAGGCAGCTGTCCCATGGCTGAAGGTTGTCAACGATATGTCTACAAGTGATGACAATGAAGCTGAGAGCAGCAGCGGGTGAGTAAAGAAGTTATTTGTATCCAAGGGTACTTTGGCAGTAATAGCCCATAACCGAAATGAGAAAAGGACTGGGTTCTAATTATATGTACAGTGCATCAAAGTGCATCATGGGTAGCAGTTTGGGTAGACAGGCTCGAAAATAAACAAGAACTGGAGGGAAGGAGAGACTCGGTTATGGTCGTTTGTCTCAAGAAACTAGTATACTTGTAATTAAATCTTGAATATTACTGAGACCTTCATATATCTCTAGACATGCGTACTGGAAACATTCGTAAGCTTCATGAAGCTTTTTCAACCCTGAACCTGACAATAACGGGAACTAGTTCGTTGTTCGAGCTTGATCGTATCGCAATGTCGTTAAAGGATTATAATGTCGTCGTGCAGTTTACCACTTGTTTTTGGCCACCTTTTTTGCGAAAACTGCAGTATTTCCTCACGACCCCATGTTGTTTACGAATGTGTCTACCCAAACCGATACCCACGGTGCACTGCGCATAGCACTAGAACACAGTCCTTGCCTCGTTTCGGTCATGTCCAATTAACTTTTACTTTTTCTCTAGTCACAAAAATGTTTTATGTACAATACAATTATTTAAGCAAGCAAAGAAGACGGGTGAAACTCGAACTTGGGTAGAGAACCTTCATCAAGGCACTACCAACACTCGCAAATGCAAGGAACATTTATTTTCAAACTAAGCACTTTGGCTTTGGCACCTAATGGTATAAATGAACGTTTTTCGTTCATTTGATTCTACTTTCCCAATTTTCAGTTAGATTAGGATTTTGATCATTATATTCACTCGTCCTCACTTCTTACTGTTTTGATAATTATTATTAACATTTCTGTTTATGGCGCGTTTTCCTTTGATCCTTCATCGGAGTGCATGTTTATGGCTCAGCGCTAATCATGTACTCAACGCTTTATAAACCATTTTCCCACCCACAATTCCCTATTTTCTCTGCCGAAGGCTAACCTAGAAAAAGAAGGAAAGGCGAGAGGAAAGGAGGACTAGTCAACAATCTAGTTATAATTCGTTAGATAACCTGAAATAACCGGTTGATACCAGGAGTCCATTACCAGGAGCGTTCCTATGTCATGGTCTGGCCCCTCAGCACGGGAGTAGATGTGGCTATATTTAGAATTAGAATTTCCGCGTTGAAAGCTAAGTGAGAAGAATGATAATGAATAATAATGAGAAGTGACGTTAGCTATGACAACATGGCCTTTGCTTATTTCGTGCGACATGCAATTCTAAATATAGCCACATCTACTCCTGTGCTGGGAACAGAACCAATGGGGAAGATGGACGCTCCTGGTAATGGACTCCTGTTAATACCTGTTATTTTGTCATGAACAGCGATCACATGATAGAGCTACAAGTTACGACAACTGCGGCTGGTGCAACAACCTTTGAGATGACAATTGATGGAGTTCAGCTGGCAAGACGAGCAAGCAACTGTGCTCACGAAGTTTGTACAAAACTGAAGGAGTTGGTGGCGTGAAGTGGAAGCGGAGTTCTGTGCTCGTTTGCTATAATGTTAGTGTGCTTGTGCAAGCAAGCACCACCAATTCATACTTATTTTATTTTAAAAATGATTATGAAATATATAAATAGTGGTATGATATTGATTAACGTGATTATGCCATAGATATGATTTGATAAAATATGATATGTGAATAAATTATGTAGGGGAACAATATATTATGGAAATGATTTCTTTGAATATTGAGTATAAAAATATGATTTAAGCTAGTATATAACTGTAATCATTATTGGTTAAATGATGTTCACTCTACCCCCTCCCCCCCTCCCCCTTAGCATTTTATTTTATTTATCTAAAATATTTAGAGTAAAATATTTAGAGTAAAAATATGTGAAAAATACTTTTACATTAAGGCTGCATTAGAATTGAATTTCCAAGCGTGTATTTCTGATTAACAGACCCCTTCTTCAGGGATTAGGAAGTCTGTTAGGACCTAAATCCCAGAGGTGCTCTGAGACGGTCGCGTGTTTCTGCCTCGGGCCCAGGCCTAACCCAACACGCAAATACACACGGCCAATTCTATGTGTCAGTCATTTTGTTTATAAACTTAACTAGTGTAAGTTAGGTCGCCGAATTTTATTGAATGAACCGGTAGGATTATTTGGCTTGGTTATATTAAGTTGACAAGGGAGATGAAGTTGACAAGGGAGATAAAGTTAAGTATGCTAACATATGTTTTACTTACTTTTTCATGTTTTTCGCTCGTAGTCTGGTTATGTTTACTCTTTGCTCTTGACTCCCTTGAGTTTTGGGCTTTACTCTTGGACGTAAATTAGTGTAATATGGGTCTAAAAGTTTTATATATAGTTAGTTATGTGACCTAATAAGAGATAACAATGAGAGCAATAAGTTAAGAGTCAGAAAATTAGGAATTTTAGCTTACCGTAAACAAGAGCTGTTGATCAAAACAAAACGGCTGATTCCGATGACGATTATAAATGCGAGGATAAAACGTTATTTTTGTAATGAAAAAGCTGATGTCATAGGAAAATGGCCGTTACAAATAGAGCGAGCAAGATTATTTGTATTTAAAGTAGAGCGGTTGATAGGTTAATTAAATAAAACTGTTTTAATACAATGAGATGTTGGCTATTTTTTATTTTAGTTTAGCAATAAAAACGTACTGTTTCATTATTCATAATTTAGTATCTGGTCTCCAAACATAAGGCTAAACTGACTTATTTAACGTCAGTAGATCGGACATACTTGAAAAGACAACAAACTCGAGACCGACAGCAGGATATTTTATCACTGAAGTTAGTATTTATTTTATCCAAGATATTAATTTTAACTTTGTCACTTAATGGTTGTTAAAAGAAACCTTTTTATTGATAATTTAATGATGTTAGGCAAACAAAGAAGCATTATGTGGATTTGTAATAAAATTGCAATATAATTACTTGTTAGTTTCGCAAATCAAAAACACCCTGAATTTTTTTTAATGGGACCTGAAACCGACCATAGGGGCTGATCAAAGTCAGGTCCCGACTAAATCACAGATCGAATTGGAATTTAGTGTGTTGGTTTTTGTGGAGGGCCAGAAAACCGGAGACCCTCGGAGCAAGTGCTTCCGGGCTCTCCCAAATCAAGGCTTTGAGTAAAAAGCCAGTGCTCGGACTTTTTCTTAAAATATGAATAAAATGATGGATTTTACTACACCGCATTTGGTAAAAAACGAAAACGCACAAAGCTTAGTAAAAAAAGAGGACATCCAAAAACCAAAATATGACATGAAAAGACGATTGAGAATTGGAATTGATGGTGGTGGATTATATTCGAAGATGTTTTAATGAAAATAGGAAAACATAAACATCTGAGTTGTATGAAAGATCAAAAAAGTATATAAAAGTAGCTACCTTAGGTTTTCTTCTGTTTCGACTTCACCTTTCTCTCGGCTTCTGTGCTGATGGGAAAAAAGAAACACATAGCCTCGTCTCCAGGCTACTACTCGGTCGTCCCATCATGCAAAGCGTTTGTTCCACAATGCCGGCCGTTTTGACTCCCTAGTGCGAAGCCTGGCAATACCTTCGGGGTTAACTCTCGCAAAGTGAAATATGTGTATTTTTGTAGTCGGTTTACATTTGTGACCAACATAAAGTACCTTGGCATAAAATTTCGACTTACGTTTCACATGTATACTTCATAGACTAATCTCGTACTCAGATCTCCCACGGGCACGAGGAAGCCGGGGAGACCTGGTAAAGTTCGATTCCGCACATGCGCAGTAATCGCAAGGCCGAATATACCGGCCTGTTGCGAAATCGTAGTTGGATTGCTGTGGAAGTGAATTTAGAAATGTAAAGAACTGGACAAAAAAAGTTCAAGGACACTTTAAAGAAAGCTCCGGAGTCTAGAAATTCTGCGGTTGAAAAGCAAAACCGAAACAAAAGGAGGCGACAGCTGGAGACAGTTAAATTGTTAGGTCACAGCAACAGCTACGAAGGATTACCAGCAGATCATAAATTATTATAAATTGATTCTCCAAAAACGAGCGCTTAATAGACTTATATTTTTCGCGAAACCTCGAGACCATGTTGCCTCTAACATTTTTGTACTTCGAACAAGTCTGCCTGATGATGCACGATGTTTTCCACCAAGTCATAACTTAATTATAATACTAGATCTTATCTGCAACATTGTTTCTATACTGAACATTCTAGAACTGAAATAGTAAGAAAATCTTTTGCGCGAATTGGACCCGCAATTTGACTTGCTCAAGCCGGTAACTTCCGAATGAAGAAAATCACATGGGATGTGCTAGGATTTATACTCTGGGATGCTTTAGTTTCGTTTTGCAATGACTGTGTTACTTCTCGTTGGCCCCGATTTCAGTAATAACACTGTAACATTAATTTACTCTTATCCTTTTTTAGGAAAGCTCATTCCTGTTTAGGCTGTCCCTCAGCACATTACATGTAATAGCATCATGATATTTATCCCTGGAATTATCCCAATCCTGTAATCTATGTAAAGTGACTACAACTGGATATTTTTTTCCTGAGAGACTGCTGGCATCCAAAATCCCAGGAAACAGACTCTGCCGAATTTCATTCTCCACAAAGTGAGAACATGAAAAATGAATTGATTTTGTCTGAATCTTGTCAGGACCCAGAGTGTGTTATTTGATTTAACTTTTCGTATGGTATTGACTCCATGTATTGGGAAGGTTTAATTCATTTTAGTATGGAAGGGCAGACATGCAGGGATCGATGGACAATCCATGCACTACCACCATTCGATTTTGCAAAACGTAGCGTATACGTACGTAATGTAAGTTCTAATGCAAATTGTATATATTTTAGCTTTTTAGGCTTAATTCTATTAAGTATACCAATACGCTTCGATACCTTAATATATAAGCCTTCGACATGGTTGTCAAAATTTAAATCTTCGTCTAGTTCTAAACAATAAGTATGCACAGAGTCACCGGAAGTCCGTGATTCGCGGACTTCCGGATCGGACTATTCCAGAGCCCTATGTTTTCGTCGAGCATGCGCAGTAAGAAACAATTGGGGTCTGCGTACGAGATTGATTGAATCGCTCTTAACACACACCTCTTCGTGTGTTTTACTGTGTTAGGTTCGCAAGGGATTGTGGTCAATCATTTTCGGTACGGTGGATGATTGGTTAGTTATCCCGCAGGCAGCCCAAGCTGAAAAGTTACTAAAATATAACTTTATAAGAGCGTAACGAACTCCGTTTACTAGCCACAAATACTGTAAAAAAAATTGAATAAAAATGACTTACGTCTTCCGTCATGTTTCTCTCTTTGTTGGGTGGTTTTAAGCTGATTTTAGCCGGGTTTTTTTTCGGAGCCCCTTCACAGTGGCAAGGTAAGCCATTTTTATTCAAAAGTTTTTTACAGTATTTCTGGCTTGTAAACGAAGTTCGTTACGCTCCCATACAAACCCTTATGACGTTATATTTTCGTAACTTGTCAGCTTGGGCTGCCTGTGGTTATCCACGATTTTGTTTACTTTTCCTCGTGATTAGTTCAAGTAAAACCAATCGTGAGTTACTTCAGTTCCTGATTGGCTCATTGTATTTTTACTTGCTCGTGATTGGTTCTCTGGTTTTGGATTTACGACACTCAATTCTCAAACTCATTAATAATTCATGAGATAGTCATCCAATGGAGGAACTGCATTTGGTCACATGCATGGGTCTTGATACCGGGTGAAACCCTTGTTCGAAGCTTCGTCAGGTGGATGCATCTTGACATCCAATGAAACACCAGTTCCAAACGCACTAGTGTTTGATCATATTTCCAACCCTAGTGATCAATATTTCTTAATCATCATATTCATGACCACTAACTAATTACATACTGATAAACTACAAGTAAGGAGCGAAGAAGTAAAGAAATAAAGAATGACATAGAAAGAAAATGTCTGCCTCCACTGGAGTTCGAACCACGGCCCTTCCGACTGCTTGTACTAACTCTTGTCCACTACTCTACTAGTACGCTAGTTGAAATCACTGCCATCAAAAAAGAATAATAAACCATCTATTGAATAATTAGATACAACAGTCAAACGGTAAACAATACTTGCTAATGAAGTTTGAAAAGAAACGTATGTAAATTGTCGGTTTTGCATTCGCATGAGAAGACATATCAAACACTCATTGTTCGTCTTTCATCAGGGCATTCTCAATATTTGGAACCCCTGATGAAAGACTCCAATTCGTGTTTGACATAGTACTTGAAAGCCGCTCTAGACTAACAATCTCTGACTCGTAAACAGATCTTTGTTTAGATGCTTTGTATTTGCAAGTGTCTCTGTGCTCCCGAATCCATTTCCAGGTTCATTGCAATAATTGCAAAACTACGTTGCCTTTTCAAACAACACTGACTTTTTGAACTTCCAAGCGAGCAAAGTTGTTTGTGGAACACGCTTCTCCCTTCGCTTTTCGCTGATAGCAGAGTTTACTTCTTTCCCTTCGGCTTTCGCTTTTCCCTTCACAGATCGAGACTTCTGATTATGTTTATATTTGTGCTAGGAAAAGGCATTTCACGATTTTAGAAAAAATTATACTTCAGGAAAAACATCATAAATTATACAGTTCTAGTTTAGCCCACGCTTGACGTGTCCATATTTGAGTTACTTTAATTAAAATTTTCTTTTGTTGAATTGGTTGGATTTATATGAGAATAGTTCGGTACGAACCTCAATTCACTAAGGCTACTTTTGATCAATTGATAACATTGAATAGAACTTATTTTCCAAGAGCCTTTGTCACTTGCCGACATTCATTAAGTTTTACATATCGTAAGCTTATTGCTATTTAGAGATCATAACAACAAGCCAATAAGATTTGAGTATTTTAATTACAGTCCTGTACGTTAATGGTACTATACAAATTGAGCTAAGATGTAAACGATCCAATTCCTGGACGTATATTGCTTTTCATTAAGTTGTATTGAAAAAGCCATGTGTTGATCATTCCGAATAGAGATCAGATCCCAATTTTAAGTAAGATTTCTACGGAAAATCTATAAAGGCTTATATGTTTTACGCTCAATTACTGATAGCATTTGATCTCTAGTTTCACCTTTGACATTTCTCATTCAAGTTGACGTCGTTTAAATCAGTTTTCCTTTAATCAGGCCACGACCTTAATTACAAATATTGTACAAAAAATTGTACATATTAACTTTATCTTTCGAATATCGTAAATACACCTGTGCAAATATACGTCTGGGAAGCCTGTGATGATTGCTTATTAGTCTGTTGGGTTCCCTGTGGTATATCTGTTTAGTTTCATAAGCGGTCTCGGAAGAGTTTATATAGTTGCTCCGTGTGAATTCTCTTTTCCGATACTTACGAAATAAATCTTCGAAAATAAAAGATTGATACTTGACAAAGTTGTGTGAGCGTTTTTTTTGTGGCGATTTTCGGCCTTCTTCAGATATTAGGCACCGATGTTTTGACGCGTTGGCCAGCGTGTGTAAATATTTAGAAAGGTGGGTAACTCGACCTCGCCAAAGTACAGACTTACCTCAAAGATAACCCAAAAATCGGCACTTTTCTTCATCGCTCGCTATTCAGTAAGTAAGGTAAGTAACGGTGACTTTATTTTGTTTAAATGTAATGTATTTAGCTTTGCAGGTAATTGGGGACACTAGTCCTACGATTTTACGTCCTTATCCGAGAAGACGTGAAGGTCTAACTATTTACTGTATTATGTAAATTATGTATGTTTTACTATCGTATAAAACATGTCATCGATTTTGTAATTTCCGCTCATAGTTACGTAATTAACAATTTATATAAGCCTTGTACCCATTTGTGACCTCCACTGTAAAATAAACCTGAAGAAGGCTGGTACTGGCCAGCCGAAATATCGTATAAACCTCGACAAGCGTTGTATTTGATCAGCATTGCAGTAGTCTTCGGACACTTTATCATTATATTTTCTTCTTGCTGATCAAGATCTGTTTTTTGATCCAACGTCTGGCAGGATTGATTGTACACGGTTTTTGCTGTGGTTTTCTAACCTTAATTATATGAGGCATGTCAACACAAAAGGCGCCTTAGCAAGGTACACTCTTTTTGTGTTAACATGCCTCATCTTGTGTGGAATTCTCGATTTCCTCAGTTTAAAGCGCTGATAACTGATAGTCTAGGTTTCAATGGTTGTAAAATGACACTTGCTTCCATGTATAGCCTTTCTATCCCATAATTTCCTTGTTTGAGATTTGGAATTTTTCGAGATTTTCTACCTTATCACCTTTTTCCAGTTGATCAACTAAAAGTGACATTTTGGGGTGTTTCCAATGCCCAGGTGCGGCTAAAACGCAGTCAACAGTTGTTCTATAGACAAAGACGGTTCTTTTGCTGCAAACCGCATTAAAATCCATCAAGATGTCGAGCAACAGCGGCCAGTTGAAACTGAAACGGTGCACATATTGAGGCATGTCAACACAAAAGGCGCCTTAGCAAGGTACACTCTTTTTGTGTTAACATGCCTCATCTTGTGTGGAATTCTCGATTTCCTCAGTTTAAAGCGCTGATAACTGATAGTCTAGGTTTCAATGGTTGTAAAATGACACTTGCTTCCATGTATAGCCTTTCTATCCCATAATTTCCTTGTTTGAGATTTGGAATTTTTCGAGATTTTCTACCTTATCACCTTTTTCCAGTTGATCAACTAAAAGTGACATTTTGGGGTGTTTCCAATGCCCAGGTGCGGCTAAAACGCAGTCAACAGTTGTTCTATAGACAAAGACGGTTCTTTTGCTGCAAACCGCATTAAAATCCATCAAGATTTCGAGCAACAGCGGCCAGTTGAAACTGAAACGGTGCACATATTGAGGCATGTCAACACAAAAGGCGCCTTAGCAAGGTACACTCTTTTTGTGTTAACATGCCTCATCTTGTGTGGAATTCTCGATTTCCTCAGTTTAAAGCGCTGATAACTGATAGTCTAGGTTTCAATGGTTGTAAAATGACACTTGCTTCCATGTATAGCCTTTCTATCCCATAATTTCCTTGTTTGAGATTTGGAATTTTTCGAGATTTTCTACCTTATCACCTTTTTCCAGTTGATCAACTAAAAGTGACATTTTGGGGTGTTTCCAATGCCCAGGTGCGGCTAAAACGCAGTCAACAGTTGTTCTATAGACAAAGACGGTTCTTTTGCTGCAAACCGCATTAAAATCCATCAAGATGTCGAGCAACAGCGGCCAGTTGAAACTGAAACGGTGCACATATTGAGGCATGTCAACACAAAAGGCGCCTTAGCAAGGTACACTCTTTTTGTGTTAACATGCCTCATCTTGTGTGGAATTCTCGATTTCCTCAGTTTAAAGCGCTGATAACTGATAGTCTAGGTTTCAATGGTTGTAAAATGACACTTGCTTCCATGTATAGCCTTTCTATCCCATAATTTCCTTGTTTGAGATTTGGAATTTTTCGAGATTTTCTACCTTATCACCTTTTTCCAGTTGATCAACTAAAAGTGACATTTTGGGGTGTTTCCAATGCCCAGGTGCGGCTAAAACGCAGTCAACAGTTGTTCTATAGACAAAGACGGTTCTTTTGCTGCAAACCGCATTAAAATCCATCAAGATTTCGAGCAACAGCGGCCAGTTGAAACTGAAACGGTGCACATATTGAGGCATGTCAACACAAAAGGCGCCTTAGCAAGGTACACTCTTTTTGTGTTAACATGCCTCATCTTGTGTGGAATTCTCGATTTCCTCAGTTTAAAGCGCTGATAACTGATAGTCTAGGTTTCAATGGTTGTAAAATGACACTTGCTTCCATGTATAGCCTTTCTATCCCATAATTTCCTTGTTTGAGATTTGGAATTTTTCGAGATTTTCTACCTTATCACCTTTTTCCAGTTGATCAACTAAAAGTGACATTTTGGGGTGTTTCCAATGCCCAGGTGCGGCTAAAACGCAGTCAACAGTTGTTCTATAGACAAAGACGGTTCTTTTGCTGCAAACCGCATTAAAATCCATCAAGATGTCGAGCAACAGCGGCCAGTTGAAACTGAAACGGTGCACATATTGAGGCATGTCAACACAAAAGGCGCCTTAGCAAGGTACACTCTTTTTGTGTTAACATGCCTCATCTTGTGTGGAATTCTCGATTTCCTCAGTTTAAAGCGCTGATAACTGATAGTCTAGGTTTCAATGGTTGTAAAATGACACTTGCTTCCATGTATAGCCTTTCTATCCCATAATTTCCTTGTTTGAGATTTGGAATTTTTCGAGATTTTCTACCTTATCACCTTTTTCCAGTTGATCAACTAAAAGTGACATTTTGGGGTGTTTCCAATGCCCAGGTGCGGCTAAAACGCAGTCAACAGTTGTTCTATAGACAAAGACGGTTCTTTTGCTGCAAACCGCATTAAAATCCATCAAGATTTCGAGCAACAGCGGCCAGTTGAAACTGAAACGGTGCACATATTGAGGCATGTCAACACAAAAGGCGCCTTAGCAAGGTACACTCTTTTTGTGTTAACATGCCTCATCTTGTGTGGAATTCTCGATTTCCTCAGTTTAAAGCGCTGATAACTGATAGTCTAGGTTTCAATGGTTGTAAAATGACACTTGCTTCCATGTATAGCCTTTCTATCCCATAATTTCCTTGTTTGAGATTTGGAATTTTTCGAGATTTTCTACCTTATCACCTTTTTCCAGTTGATCAACTAAAAGTGACATTTTGGGGTGTTTCCAATGCCCAGGTGCGGCTAAAACGCAGTCAACAGTTGTTCTATAGACAAAGACGGTTCTTTTGCTGCAAACCGCATTAAAATCCATCAAGATGTCGAGCAACAGCGGCCAGTTGAAACTGAAACGGTGCACATATTGAGGCATGTCAACACAAAAGGCGCCTTAGCAAGGTACACTCTTTTTGTGTTAACATGCCTCATCTTGTGTGGAATTCTCGATTTCCTCAGTTTAAAGCGCTGATAACTGATAGTCTAGGTTTCAATGGTTGTAAAATGACACTTGCTTCCATGTATAGCCTTTCTATCCCATAATTTCCTTGTTTGAGATTTGGAATTTTTCGAGATTTTCTACCTTATCACCTTTTTCCAGTTGATCAACTAAAAGTGACATTTTGGGGTGTTTCCAATGCCCAGGTGCGGCTAAAACGCAGTCAACAGTTGTTCTATAGACAAAGACGGTTCTTTTGCTGCAAACCGCATTAAAATCCATCAAGATGTCGAGCAACAGCGGCCAGTTGAAACTGAAACGGTGCACATATTGAGGCATGTCAACACAAAAGGCGCCTTAGCAAGGTACACTCTTTTTGTGTTAACATGCCTCATCTTGTGTGGAATTCTCGATTTCCTCAGTTTAAAGCGCTGATAACTGATAGTCTAGGTTTCAATGGTTGTAAAATGACACTTGCTTCCATGTATAGCCTTTCTATCCCATAATTTCCTTGTTTGAGATTTGGAATTTTTCGAGATTTTCTACCTTATCACCTTTTTCCAGTTGATCAACTAAAAGTGACATTTTGGGGTGTTTCCAATGCCCAGGTGCGGCTAAAACGCAGTCAACAGTTGTTCTATAGACAAAGACGGTTCTTTTGCTGCAAACCGCATTAAAATCCATCAAGATTTCGAGCAACAGCGGCCAGTTGAAACTGAAACGGTGCACATATTGAGGCATGTCAACACAAAAGGCGCCTTAGCAAGGTACACTCTTTTTGTGTTAACATGCCTCATCTTGTGTGGAATTCTCGATTTCCTCAGTTTAAAGCGCTGATAACTGATAGTCTAGGTTTCAATGGTTGTAAAATGACACTTGCTTCCATGTATAGCCTTTCTATCCCATAATTTCCTTGTTTGAGATTTGGAATTTTTCGAGATTTTCTACCTTATCACCTTTTTCCAGTTGATCAACTAAAAGTGACATTTTGGGGTGTTTCCAATGCCCAGGTGCGGCTAAAACGCAGTCAACAGTTGTTCTATAGACAAAGACGGTTCTTTTGCTGCAAACCGCATTAAAATCCATCAAGATGTCGAGCAACAGCGGCCAGTTGAAACTGAAACGGTGCACATATTGAGGCATGTCAACACAAAAGGCGCCTTAGCAAGGTACACTCTTTTTGTGTTAACATGCCTCATCTTGTGTGGAATTCTCGATTTCCTCAGTTTAAAGCGCTGATAACTGATAGTCTAGGTTTCAATGGTTGTAAAATGACACTTGCTTCCATGTATAGCCTTTCTATCCCATAATTTCCTTGTTTGAGATTTGGAATTTTTCGAGATTTTCTACCTTATCACCTTTTTCCAGTTGATCAACTAAAAGTGACATTTTGGGGTGTTTCCAATGCCCAGGTGCGGCTAAAACGCAGTCAACAGTTGTTCTATAGACAAAGACGGTTCTTTTGCTGCAAACCGCATTAAAATCCATCAAGATTTCGAGCAACAGCGGCCAGTTGAAACTGAAACGGTGCACATATTGAGGCATGTCAACACAAAAGGCGCCTTAGCAAGGTACACTCTTTTTGTGTTAACATGCCTCATCTTGTGTGGAATTCTCGATTTCCTCAGTTTAAAGCGCTGATAACTGATAGTCTAGGTTTCAATGGTTGTAAAATGACACTTGCTTCCATGTATAGCCTTTCTATCCCATAATTTCCTTGTTTGAGATTTGGAATTTTTCGAGATTTTCTACCTTATCACCTTTTTCCAGTTGATCAACTAAAAGTGACATTTTGGGGTGTTTCCAATGCCCAGGTGCGGCTAAAACGCAGTCAACAGTTGTTCTATAGACAAAGACGGTTCTTTTGCTGCAAACCGCATTAAAATCCATCAAGATGTCGAGCAACAGCGGCCAGTTGAAACTGAAACGGTGCACATATTGAGGCATGTCAACACAAAAGGCGCCTTAGCAAGGTACACTCTTTTTGTGTTAACATGCCTCATCTTGTGTGGAATTCTCGATTTCCTCAGTTTAAAGCGCTGATAACTGATAGTCTAGGTTTCAATGGTTGTAAAATGACACTTGCTTCCATGTATAGCCTTTCTATCCCATAATTTCCTTGTTTGAGATTTGGAATTTTTCGAGATTTTCTACCTTATCACCTTTTTCCAGTTGATCAACTAAAAGTGACATTTTGGGGTGTTTCCAATGCCCAGGTGCGGCTAAAACGCAGTCAACAGTTGTTCTATAGACAAAGACGGTTCTTTTGCTGCAAACCGCATTAAAATCCATCAAGATTTCGAGCAACAGCGGCCAGTTGAAACTGAAACGGTGCACATATTGAGGCATGTCAACACAAAAGGCGCCTTAGCAAGGTACACTCTTTTTGTGTTAACATGCCTCATCTTGTGTGGAATTCTCGATTTCCTCAGTTTAAAGCGCTGATAACTGATAGTCTAGGTTTCAATGGTTGTAAAATGACACTTGCTTCCATGTATAGCCTTTCTATCCCATAATTTCCTTGTTTGAGATTTGGAATTTTTCGAGATTTTCTACCTTATCACCTTTTTCCAGTTGATCAACTAAAAGTGACATTTTGGGGTGTTTCCAATGCCCAGGTGCGGCTAAAACGCAGTCAACAGTTGTTCTATAGACAAAGACGGTTCTTTTGCTGCAAACCGCATTAAAATCCATCAAGATGTCGAGCAACAGCGGCCAGTTGAAACTGAAACGGTGCACATATTGAGGCATGTCAACACAAAAGGCGCCTTAGCAAGGTACACTCTTTTTGTGTTAACATGCCTCATCTTGTGTGGAATTCTCGATTTCCTCAGTTTAAAGCGCTGATAACTGATAGTCTAGGTTTCAATGGTTGTAAAATGACACTTGCTTCCATGTATAGCCTTTCTATCCCATAATTTCCTTGTTTGAGATTTGGAATTTTTCGAGATTTTCTACCTTATCACCTTTTTCCAGTTGATCAACTAAAAGTGACATTTTGGGGTGTTTCCAATGCCCAGGTGCGGCTAAAACGCAGTCAACAGTTGTTCTATAGACAAAGACGGTTCTTTTGCTGCAAACCGCATTAAAATCCATCAAGATTTCGAGCAACAGCGGCCAGTTGAAACTGAAACGGTGCACATATTGAGGCATGTCAACACAAAAGGCGCCTTAGCAAGGTACACTCTTTTTGTGTTAACATGCCTCATCTTGTGTGGAATTCTCGATTTCCTCAGTTTAAAGCGCTGATAACTGATAGTCTAGGTTTCAATGGTTGTAAAATGACACTTGCTTCCATGTATAGCCTTTCTATCCCATAATTTCCTTGTTTGAGATTTGGAATTTTTCGAGATTTTCTACCTTATCACCTTTTTCCAGTTGATCAACTAAAAGTGACATTTTGGGGTGTTTCCAATGCCCAGGTGCGGCTAAAACGCAGTCAACAGTTGTTCTATAGACAAAGACGGTTCTTTTGCTGCAAACCGCATTAAAATCCATCAAGATGTCGAGCAACAGCGGCCAGTTGAAACTGAAACGGTGCACATATTGAGGCATGTCAACACAAAAGGCGCCTTAGCAAGGTACACTCTTTTTGTGTTAACATGCCTCATCTTGTGTGGAATTCTCGATTTCCTCAGTTTAAAGCGCTGATAACTGATAGTCTAGGTTTCAATGGTTGTAAAATGACACTTGCTTCCATGTATAGCCTTTCTATCCCATAATTTCCTTGTTTGAGATTTGGAATTTTTCGAGATTTTCTACCTTATCACCTTTTTCCAGTTGATCAACTAAAAGTGACATTTTGGGGTGTTTCCAATGCCCAGGTGCGGCTAAAACGCAGTCAACAGTTGTTCTATAGACAAAGACGGTTCTTTTGCTGCAAACCGCATTAAAATCCATCAAGATGTCGAGCAACAGCGGCCAGTTGAAACTGAAACGGTGCACATATTGAGGCATGTCAACACAAAAGGCGCCTTAGCAAGGTACACTCTTTTTGTGTTAACATGCCTCATCTTGTGTGGAATTCTCGATTTCCTCAGTTTAAAGCGCTGATAACTGATAGTCTAGGTTTCAATGGTTGTAAAATGACACTTGCTTCCATGTATAGCCTTTCTATCCCATAATTTCCTTGTTTGAGATTTGGAATTTTTCGAGATTTTCTACCTTATCACCTTTTTCCAGTTGATCAACTAAAAGTGACATTTTGGGGTGTTTCCAATGCCCAGGTGCGGCTAAAACGCAGTCAACAGTTGTTCTATAGACAAAGACGGTTCTTTTGCTGCAAACCGCATTAAAATCCATCAAGATTTCGAGCAACAGCGGCCAGTTGAAACTGAAACGGTGCACATATTGAGGCATGTCAACACAAAAGGCGCCTTAGCAAGGTACACTCTTTTTGTGTTAACATGCCTCATCTTGTGTGGAATTCTCGATTTCCTCAGTTTAAAGCGCTGATAACTGATAGTCTAGGTTTCAATGGTTGTAAAATGACACTTGCTTCCATGTATAGCCTTTCTATCCCATAATTTCCTTGTTTGAGATTTGGAATTTTTCGAGATTTTCTACCTTATCACCTTTTTCCAGTTGATCAACTAAAAGTGACATTTTGGGGTGTTTCCAATGCCCAGGTGCGGCTAAAACGCAGTCAACAGTTGTTCTATAGACAAAGACGGTTCTTTTGCTGCAAACCGCATTAAAATCCATCAAGATGTCGAGCAACAGCGGCCAGTTGAAACTGAAACGGTGCACATATTGAGGCATGTCAACACAAAAGGCGCCTTAGCAAGGTACACTCTTTTTGTGTTAACATGCCTCATCTTGTGTGGAATTCTCGATTTCCTCAGTTTAAAGCGCTGATAACTGATAGTCTAGGTTTCAATGGTTGTAAAATGACACTTGCTTCCATGTATAGCCTTTCTATCCCATAATTTCCTTGTTTGAGATTTGGAATTTTTCGAGATTTTCTACCTTATCACCTTTTTCCAGTTGATCAACTAAAAGTGACATTTTGGGGTGTTTCCAATGCCCAGGTGCGGCTAAAACGCAGTCAACAGTTGTTCTATAGACAAAGACGGTTCTTTTGCTGCAAACCGCATTAAAATCCATCAAGATGTCGAGCAACAGCGGCCAGTTGAAACTGAAACGGTGCACATATTGAGGCATGTCAACACAAAAGGCGCCTTAGCAAGGTACACTCTTTTTGTGTTAACATGCCTCATCTTGTGTGGAATTCTCGATTTCCTCAGTTTAAAGCGCTGATAACTGATAGTCTAGGTTTCAATGGTTGTAAAATGACACTTGCTTCCATGTATAGCCTTTCTATCCCATAATTTCCTTGTTTGAGATTTGGAATTTTTCGAGATTTTCTACCTTATCACCTTTTTCCAGTTGATCAACTAAAAGTGACATTTTGGGGTGTTTCCAATGCCCAGGTGCGGCTAAAACGCAGTCAACAGTTGTTCTATAGACAAAGACGGTTCTTTTGCTGCAAACCGCATTAAAATCCATCAAGATTTCGAGCAACAGCGGCCAGTTGAAACTGAAACGGTGCACATATTGAGGCATGTCAACACAAAAGGCGCCTTAGCAAGGTACACTCTTTTTGTGTTAACATGCCTCATCTTGTGTGGAATTCTCGATTTCCTCAGTTTAAAGCGCTGATAACTGATAGTCTAGGTTTCAATGGTTGTAAAATGACACTTGCTTCCATGTATAGCCTTTCTATCCCATAATTTCCTTGTTTGAGATTTGGAATTTTTCGAGATTTTCTACCTTATCACCTTTTTCCAGTTGATCAACTAAAAGTGACATTTTGGGGTGTTTCCAATGCCCAGGTGCGGCTAAAACGCAGTCAACAGTTGTTCTATAGACAAAGACGGTTCTTTTGCTGCAAACCGCATTAAAATCCATCAAGATGTCGAGCAACAGCGGCCAGTTGAAACTGAAACGGTGCACATATTGAGGCATGTCAACACAAAAGGCGCCTTAGCAAGGTACACTCTTTTTGTGTTAACATGCCTCATCTTGTGTGGAATTCTCGATTTCCTCAGTTTAAAGCGCTGATAACTGATAGTCTAGGTTTCAATGGTTGTAAAATGACACTTGCTTCCATGTATAGCCTTTCTATCCCATAATTTCCTTGTTTGAGATTTGGAATTTTTCGAGATTTTCTACCTTATCACCTTTTTCCAGTTGATCAACTAAAAGTGACATTTTGGGGTGTTTCCAATGCCCAGGTGCGGCTAAAACGCAGTCAACAGTTGTTCTATAGACAAAGACGGTTCTTTTGCTGCAAACCGCATTAAAATCCATCAAGATGTCGAGCAACAGCGGCCAGTTGAAACTGAAACGGTGCACATATTGAGGCATGTCAACACAAAAGGCGCCTTAGCAAGGTACACTCTTTTTGTGTTAACATGCCTCATCTTGTGTGGAATTCTCGATTTCCTCAGTTTAAAGCGCTGATAACTGATAGTCTAGGTTTCAATGGTTGTAAAATGACACTTGCTTCCATGTATAGCCTTTCTATCCCATAATTTCCTTGTTTGAGATTTGGAATTTTTCGAGATTTTCTACCTTATCACCTTTTTCCAGTTGATCAACTAAAAGTGACATTTTGGGGTGTTTCCAATGCCCAGGTGCGGCTAAAACGCAGTCAACAGTTGTTCTATAGACAAAGACGGTTCTTTTGCTGCAAACCGCATTAAAATCCATCAAGATTTCGAGCAACAGCGGCCAGTTGAAACTGAAACGGTGCACATATTGAGGCATGTCAACACAAAAGGCGCCTTAGCAAGGTACACTCTTTTTGTGTTAACATGCCTCATCTTGTGTGGAATTCTCGATTTCCTCAGTTTAAAGCGCTGATAACTGATAGTCTAGGTTTCAATGGTTGTAAAATGACACTTGCTTCCATGTATAGCCTTTCTATCCCATAATTTCCTTGTTTGAGATTTGGAATTTTTCGAGATTTTCTACCTTATCACCTTTTTCCAGTTGATCAACTAAAAGTGACATTTTGGGGTGTTTCCAATGCCCAGGTGCGGCTAAAACGCAGTCAACAGTTGTTCTATAGACAAAGACGGTTCTTTTGCTGCAAACCGCATTAAAATCCATCAAGATGTCGAGCAACAGCGGCCAGTTGAAACTGAAACGGTGCACATATTGAGGCATGTCAACACAAAAGGCGCCTTAGCAAGGTACACTCTTTTTGTGTTAACATGCCTCATCTTGTGTGGAATTCTCGATTTCCTCAGTTTAAAGCGCTGATAACTGATAGTCTAGGTTTCAATGGTTGTAAAATGACACTTGCTTCCATGTATAGCCTTTCTATCCCATAATTTCCTTGTTTGAGATTTGGAATTTTTCGAGATTTTCTACCTTATCACCTTTTTCCAGTTGATCAACTAAAAGTGACATTTTGGGGTGTTTCCAATGCCCAGGTGCGGCTAAAACGCAGTCAACAGTTGTTCTATAGACAAAGACGGTTCTTTTGCTGCAAACCGCATTAAAATCCATCAAGATGTCGAGCAACAGCGGCCAGTTGAAACTGAAACGGTGCACATATTGAGGCATGTCAACACAAAAGGCGCCTTAGCAAGGTACACTCTTTTTGTGTTAACATGCCTCATCTTGTGTGGAATTCTCGATTTCCTCAGTTTAAAGCGCTGATAACTGATAGTCTAGGTTTCAATGGTTGTAAAATGACACTTGCTTCCATGTATAGCCTTTCTATCCCATAATTTCCTTGTTTGAGATTTGGAATTTTTCGAGATTTTCTACCTTATCACCTTTTTCCAGTTGATCAACTAAAAGTGACATTTTGGGGTGTTTCCAATGCCCAGGTGCGGCTAAAACGCAGTCAACAGTTGTTCTATAGACAAAGACGGTTCTTTTGCTGCAAACCGCATTAAAATCCATCAAGATGTCGAGCAACAGCGGCCAGTTGAAACTGAAACGGTGCACATATTGAGGCATGTCAACACAAAAGGCGCCTTAGCAAGGTACACTCTTTTTGTGTTAACATGCCTCATCTTGTGTGGAATTCTCGATTTCCTCAGTTTAAAGCGCTGATAACTGATAGTCTAGGTTTCAATGGTTGTAAAATGACACTTGCTTCCATGTATAGCCTTTCTATCCCATAATTTCCTTGTTTGAGATTTGGAATTTTTCGAGATTTTCTACCTTATCACCTTTTTCCAGTTGATCAACTAAAAGTGACATTTTGGGGTGTTTCCAATGCCCAGGTGCGGCTAAAACGCAGTCAACAGTTGTTCTATAGACAAAGACGGTTCTTTTGCTGCAAACCGCATTAAAATCCATCAAGATTTCGAGCAACAGCGGCCAGTTGAAACTGAAACGGTGCACATATTGAGGCATGTCAACACAAAAGGCGCCTTAGCAAGGTACACTCTTTTTGTGTTAACATGCCTCATCTTGTGTGGAATTCTCGATTTCCTCAGTTTAAAGCGCTGATAACTGATAGTCTAGGTTTCAATGGTTGTAAAATGACACTTGCTTCCATGTATAGCCTTTCTATCCCATAATTTCCTTGTTTGAGATTTGGAATTTTTCGAGATTTTCTACCTTATCACCTTTTTCCAGTTGATCAACTAAAAGTGACATTTTGGGGTGTTTCCAATGCCCAGGTGCGGCTAAAACGCAGTCAACAGTTGTTCTATAGACAAAGACGGTTCTTTTGCTGCAAACCGCATTAAAATCCATCAAGATGTCGAGCAACAGCGGCCAGTTGAAACTGAAACGGTGCACATATTGAGGCATGTCAACACAAAAGGCGCCTTAGCAAGGTACACTCTTTTTGTGTTAACATGCCTCATCTTGTGTGGAATTCTCGATTTCCTCAGTTTAAAGCGCTGATAACTGATAGTCTAGGTTTCAATGGTTGTAAAATGACACTTGCTTCCATGTATAGCCTTTCTATCCCATAATTTCCTTGTTTGAGATTTGGAATTTTTCGAGATTTTCTACCTTATCACCTTTTTCCAGTTGATCAACTAAAAGTGACATTTTGGGGTGTTTCCAATGCCCAGGTGCGGCTAAAACGCAGTCAACAGTTGTTCTATAGACAAAGACGGTTCTTTTGCTGCAAACCGCATTAAAATCCATCAAGATGTCGAGCAACAGCGGCCAGTTGAAACTGAAACGGTGCACATATTGAGGCATGTCAACACAAAAGGCGCCTTAGCAAGGTACACTCTTTTTGTGTTAACATGCCTCATCTTGTGTGGAATTCTCGATTTCCTCAGTTTAAAGCGCTGATAACTGATAGTCTAGGTTTCAATGGTTGTAAAATGACACTTGCTTCCATGTATAGCCTTTCTATCCCATAATTTCCTTGTTTGAGATTTGGAATTTTTCGAGATTTTCTACCTTATCACCTTTTTCCAGTTGATCAACTAAAAGTGACATTTTGGGGTGTTTCCAATGCCCAGGTGCGGCTAAAACGCAGTCAACAGTTGTTCTATAGACAAAGACGGTTCTTTTGCTGCAAACCGCATTAAAATCCATCAAGATTTCGAGCAACAGCGGCCAGTTGAAACTGAAACGGTGCACATATTGAGGCATGTCAACACAAAAGGCGCCTTAGCAAGGTACACTCTTTTTGTGTTAACATGCCTCATCTTGTGTGGAATTCTCGATTTCCTCAGTTTAAAGCGCTGATAACTGATTAGTCTAGGTTTCAATGGTTGTAAAATGACACTTGCTTCCATGTATAGCCTTTCTATCCCATAATTTCCTTGTTTGAGATTTGGAATTTTTCGAGATTTTCTACCTTATCACCTTTTTCCAGTTGATCAACTAAAAGTGACATTTTGGGGTGTTTCCAATGCCCAGGTGCGGCTAAAACGCAGTCAACAGTTGTTCTATAGACAAAGACGGTTCTTTTGCTGCAAACCGCATTAAAATCCATCAAGATGTCGAGCAACAGCGGCCAGTTGAAACTGAAACGGTGCACATATTGAGGCATGTCAACACAAAAGGCGCCTTAGCAAGGTACACTCTTTTTGTGTTAACATGCCTCATCTTGTGTGGAATTCTCGATTTCCTCAGTTTAAAGCGCTGATAACTGATAGTCTAGGTTTCAATGGTTGTAAAATGACACTTGCTTCCATGTATAGCCTTTCTATCCCATAATTTCCTTGTTTGAGATTTGGAATTTTTCGAGATTTTCTACCTTATCACC
>JAOWCC010001501.1:35218201-35617289 GCA_030867875.1 Actinernus sp. WN-2022
AGTCTAGGTTTCAATGGTTGTAAAATGACACTTGCTTCCATGTATAGCCTTTCTATCCCATACATTTCCTTGTTTGAGATTTGGAATTTTTCGAGATTTTCTACCTTATCACCTTTTTCCAGTTGATCAACTAAAAGTGACATTTTGGGGTGTTTCCAATGCCCAGGTGCGGCTAAAACGCAGTCAACAGTTGTGTTCTATAGACAAAGACGGTTCTTTTGCTGCAAACCGCATTAAAATCCATCAAGATTTCGAGCAACAGCGGCCAGTTGAAACTGAAACGGTGCACATATTGAGGCATGTCCAACACAAAAGGCGCCTTAGCAAGGTACACTCTTTTTGTGTTAACATGCCTCATCTTGTGTGGAATTCTCGATTTCCTCAGTTTAAAGCGCTGATAACTGATAGTCTAGGTTTCAATGGTTGTAAAATGACACTTGCTTCCATGTATAGCCTTTCTATCCATAATTTCCTTGTTTGAGATTTGGAATTTTTCGAGATTTTCTACCTTATCACCTTTTTCCAGTTGATCAACTAAAAAGTGACATTTTGGGGTGTTTCCAATGCCCAGGTGCGGCTAAAACGCAGTCAACAGTTGTTCTATAGACCAAAGACGGTTCTTTTGCTGCAAACCGCATTAAAATCCATCAAGATTTCGAGCAACAGCGGCCAGTTGAAACTGAAACGGTGCACATATTGAGGCATGTCAACACAAAAGGCGCCTTAGCAAGGTACACTCTTTTTGTGTTAACATGCCTCATCTTGTGTGGAATTCTCGATTTCCTCAGTTTAAAGCGCTGATAACTGATAGTCTAGGTTTCAATGGTTGTAAAATGACACTTGCTTCCATGTATAGCCTTTCTATCCCATAATTTCCTTGTTTGAGATTTGGAATTTTTCGAGATTTTCTACCTTATCACCTTTTTCCAGTTGATCAACTAAAAGTGACATTTTGGGGTGTTTCCAATGCCCAGGTGCGGCTAAAACGCAGTCAACAGTTGTTCTATAGACAAAGACGGTTCTTTTGCTGCAAACCGCATTAAAATCCATCAAGATGTCGAGCAACAGCGGCCAGTTGAAACTGAAACGGTGCACATATTGAGGCATGTCAACACAAAAGGCGCCTTAGCAAGGTACACACTCTTTTTTGTGTTAACATGCCTCATCTTGTGTGGAATTCTCGATTTCCTCAGTTTAAAGCGCTGATAACTGATAGTCTAGGTTTCAATGGTTGTAAAATGACACTTGCTTCCATGTATAGCCTTTCTATCCCATAATTTCCTTGTTTGAGATTTGGAATTTTTCGAGATTTTCTACCTTATCACCTTTTTCCAGTTGATCAACTAAAAGTGACATTTTGGGGTGTTTCCAATGCCCAGGTGCGGCTAAAAACGCAGTCAACAGTTGTTCTATAGACAAAGACGGTTCTTTTGCTGCAAACCGCATTAAAATCCATCAAGATGTCGAGCAACAGCGGCCAGTTGAAACTGAAACGGTGCACATATTGAGGCATGTCAACACAAAAGGCGCCTTAGCAAGGTACACTCTTTTTGTGTTAACATGCCTCATCTTGTGTGGAATTCTCGATTTCCTCAGTTTAAAGCGCTGATAACTGATAGTCTAGGTTTCAATGGTTGTAAAATGACACTTGCTTCCATGTATAGCCTTTCTATCCCATAATTTCCTTGTTTGAGATTTGGAATTTTTCGAGATTTTCTACTCCTTATCACCTTTTTCCAGTTGATCAACTAAAAGTGACATTTTGGGGTGTTTCCAATGCCCAGGTGCGGCTAAAACGCAGTCAACAGTTGTTCTATAGACAAAGACGGTTCTTTTGCTGCAAACCGCATTAAAATCCATCAAGATGTCGAGCAACAGCGGCCAGTTGAAACTGAAACGGTGCACATATTGAGGCATGTCAACACAAAAGGCGCCTTAGCAAGGTACACTCTTTTTGTGTTAACATGCCTCATCTTGTGTGGAATTCTCGATTTCCTCAGTTTAAAGCGCTGATAACTGATAGTCTAGGTTTCAATGGTTGTAAAATGACACTTGCTTCCATGTATAGCCTTTCTATCCCATAATTTCCTTGTTTGAGATTTGGAATTTTTCGAGATTTTCTACCTTATCACCTTTTTCCAGTTGATCAACTAAAAGTGACATTTTGGGTGTTTCCAATGCCCAGGTGCGGCTAAAACGCAGTCAACAGTTGTTCTATAGACAAAGACGGTTCTTTTGCTGCAAACCGCATTAAAATCCATCAAGATTTCGAGCAACAGCGGCCAGTTGAAACTGAAACGGTGCACATATTGAGGCATGTCAACACAAAAGGCGCCTTAGCAAGGTACACTCTTTTTGTGTTAACATGCCTCATCTTGTGTGGAATTCTCGATTTCCTCAGTTTAAAGCGCTGATAACTGATAGTCTAGGTTTCAATGGTTGTAAAATGACACTTGCTTCCATGTATAGCCTTTCTATCCCATAATTTCCTTGTTTGAGATTTGGAATTTTTCGAGATTTTCTACCTTATCACCTTTTTCCAGTTGATCAACTAAAAGTGACATTTTGGGGTGTTTCCAATGCCCAGGTGCGGCTAAAACGCAGTCAACAGTTGTTCTATAGACAAAGACGGTTCTTTTGCTGCAAACCGCATTAAAATCCATCAAGATGTCGAGCAACAGCGGCCAGTTGAAACTGAAACGGTGCACATATTGAGGCATGTCAACACAAAAGGCGCCTTAGCAAGGTACACTCTTTTTGTGTTAACATGCCTCATCTTGTGTGGAATTCTCGATTTCCTCAGTTTAAAGCGCTGATAACTGATAGTCTAGGTTTCAATGGTTGTAAAATGACACTTGCTTCCATGTATAGCCTTTCTATCCCATAATTTCCTTGTTTGAGATTTGGAATTTTTCGAGATTTTCTACCTTATCACCTTTTTCCAGTTGATCAACTAAAAGTGACATTTTGGGGTGTTTCCAATGCCCAGGTGCGGCTAAAACGCAGTCAACAGTTGTTCCTATAGACAAAGACGGTTCTTTTGCTGCAAACCGCATTAAAATCCATCAAGATTTCGAGCAACAGCGGCCAGTTGAAACTGAAACGGTGCACATATTGAGGCATGTCAACACAAAAGGCGCCTTAGCAAGGTACACTCTTTTTGTGTTAACATGCCTCATCTTGTGTGGAATTCTCGATTTCCTCAGTTTAAAGCGCTGATAACTGATAGTCTAGGTTTCAATGGTTGTAAAATGACACTTGCTTCCATGTATAGCCTTTCTATCCCATAATTTCCTTGTTTGAGATTTGGAATTTTTCGAGATTTTCTACCTTATCACCTTTTTCCAGTTGATCAACTAAAAGTGACATTTTGGGGTGTTTCCAATGCCCAGGTGCGGCTAAAACGCAGTCAACAGTTGTTCTATAGACAAAGACGGTTCTTTTGCTGCAAACCGCATTAAAATCCATCAAGATGTCGAGCAACAGCGGCAGTTGAAACTGAAACGGTGCACATATTGAGGCATGTCAACACAAAAGGCGCCTTAGCAAGGTACACTCTTTTTGTGTTAACATGCCTCATCTTGTGTGGAATTCTCGATTTCCTCAGTTTAAAGCGCTGATAACTGATAGTCTAGGTTTCAATGGTTGTAAAATGACACTTGCTTCCATGTATAGCCTTTCTATCCCATAATTTCCTTGTTTGAGATTTGGAATTTTTCGAGATTTTCTACCTTATCACCTTTTTCCAGTTGATCAACTAAAAGTGACATTTTGGGGTGTTTCCAATGCCCAGGTGCGGCTAAAACGCAGTCAACAGTTGTTCTATAGACAAAGACGGTTCTTTTGCTGCAAACCGCATTAAAATCCATCAAGATGTCGAGCAACAGCGGCCAGTTGAAACTGAAACGGTGCACATATTGAGGCATGTCAACACAAAAGGCGCCTTAGCAAGGTACACTCTTTTTGTGTTAACATGCCTCATCTTGTGTGGAATTCTCGATTTCCTCAGTTTAAAGCGCTGATAACTGATAGTCTAGGTTTCAATGGTTGTAAAATGACACTTGCTTCCATGTATAGCCTTTCTATCCCATAATTTCCTTGTTTGAGATTTGGAATTTTTCGAGATTTTCTACCTTATCACCTTTTTCCAGTTGATCAACTAAAAGTGACATTTTGGGGTGTTTCCAATGCCCAGGTGCGGCTAAAACGCAGTCAACAGTTGTTCTATAGACAAAGACGGTTCTTTTGCTGCAAACCGCATTAAAATCCATCAAGATGTCGAGCAACAGCGGCCAGTTGAAACTGAAACGGTGCACATATTGAGGCATGTCAACACAAAAGGCGCCTTAGCAAGGTACACTCTTTTTGTGTTAACATGCCTCATCTTGTGTGGAATTCTCGATTTCCTCAGTTTAAAGCGCTGATAACTGATAGTCTAGGTTTCAATGGTTGTAAAATGACACTTGCTTCCATGTATAGCCTTTCTATCCCATAATTTCCTTGTTTGAGATTTGGAATTTTTCGAGATTTTCTACCTTATCACCTTTTTCCAGTTGATCAACTAAAAGTGACATTTTGGGGTGTTTCCAATGCCCAGGTGCGGCTAAAACGCAGTCAACAGTTGTTCTATAGACAAAGACGGTTCTTTTGCTGCAAACCGCATTAAAATCCATCAAGATGTCGAGCAACAGCGGCCAGTTGAAACTGAAACGGTGCACATATTGAGGGCATGTCAACACAAAAGGCGCCTTAGCAAGGTACACTCTTTTTGTGTTAACATGCCTCATCTTGTGTGGAATTCTCGATTTCCTCAGTTTAAAGCGCTGATAACTGATAGTCTAGGTTTCAATGGTTGTAAAATGACACTTGCTTCCATGTATAGCCTTTCTATCCCATAATTTCCTTGTTTGAGATTTGGAATTTTTCGAGATTTTCTACCTTATCACCTTTTTCCAGTTGATCAACTAAAAGTGACATTTTGGGGTGTTTCCAATGCCCAGGTGCGGCTAAAACGCAGTCAACAGTTGTTCTATAGACAAAGACGGTTCTTTTGCTGCAAACCGCATTAAAATCCATCAAGATGTCGAGCAACAGCGGCCAGTTGAAACTGAAACGGTGCACATATTGAGGCATGTCAACACAAAAGGCGCCTTAGCAAGGTACACTCTTTTTGTGTTAACATGCCTCATCTTGTGTGGAATTCTCGATTTCCTCAGTTTAAAGCGCTGATAACTGATAGTCTAGGTTTCAATGGTTGTAAAATGACACTTGCTTCCATGTATAGCCTTTCTATCCCATAATTTCCTTGTTTGAGATTGGAATTTTTCGAGATTTTCTACCTTATCACCTTTTTCCAGTTGATCAACTAAAAGTGACATTTTGGGGTGTTTTCCAATGCCCAGGTGCGGCTAAAACGCAGTCAACAGTTGTTCTATAGACAAAGACGGTTCTTTTGCTGCAAACCGCATTAAAATCCATCAAGATGTCGAGCAACAGCGGCCAGTTGAAACTGAAACGGTGCACATATTGAGGCATGTCAACACAAAAGGCGCCTTAGCAAGGTACACTCTTTTTGTGTTAACATGCCTCATCTTGTGTGGAATTCTCGATTTCCTCAGTTTAAAGCGCTGATAACTGATAGTCTAGGTTTCAATGGTTGTAAAATGACACTTGCTTCCATGTATAGCCTTTCTATCCCATAATTTCCTTGTTTGAGATTTGGAATTTTTCGAGATTTCTACCTTATCACCTTTTTCCAGTTGATCAACTAAAAGTGACATTTTGGGGTGTTTCCAATGCCCAGGTGCGGCTAAAACGCAGTCAACAGTTGTTCTATAGACAAAGACGGTTCTTTTGCTGCAAACCGCATTAAAATCCATCAAGATGTCGAGCAACAGCGGCCAGTTGAAACTGAAACGGTGCACATATTGAGGCATGTCAACACAAAAGGCGCCTTAGCAAGGTACACTCTTTTTGTGTTAACATGCCTCATCTTGTGTGGAATTCTCGATTTCCTCAGTTTAAAGCGCTGATAACTGATAGTCTAGGTTTCAATGGTTGTAAAATGACACTTGCTTCCATGTATAGCCTTTCTATCCCATAATTTCCTTGTTTGAGATTTGGAATTTTTCGAGATTTTCTACCTTATCACCTTTTTCCAGTTGATCAACTAAAAGTGACATTTTGGGGTGTTTCCAATGCCCAGGTGCGGCTAAAACGCAGTCAACAGTTGTTCTATAGACAAAGACGGTTCTTTTGCTGCAAACCGCATTAAAATCCATCAAGATGTCGAGCAACAGCGGCCAGTTGAAACTGAAACGGTGCACATATTGAGGCATGTCAACACAAAAGGCGCCTTAGCAAGGTACACTCTTTTTGTGTTAACATGCCTCATCTTGTGTGGAATTCTCGATTTCCTCAGTTTAAAGCGCTGATAACTGATAGTCTAGGTTTCAATGGTTGTAAAATGACACTTGCTTCCATGTATAGCCTTTCTATCCCATAATTTCCTTGTTTGAGATTGGAATTTTTCGAGATTTTCTACCTTATCACCTTTTTCCAGTTGATCAACTAAAAGTGACATTTTGGGGTGTTTCCAATGCCCAGGTGCGGCTAAAACGCAGTCAACAGTTGTTCTATAGACAAAGACGGTTCTTTTGCTGCAAACCGCATTAAAATCCATCAAGATGTCGAGCAACAGCGGCCAGTTGAAACTGAAACGGTGCACATATTGAGGCATGTCAACACAAAAGGCGCCTTAGCAAGGTACACTCTTTTTGTGTTAAACATGCCTCATCTTGTGTGGAATTCTCGATTTCCTCAGTTTAAAGCGCTGATAACTGATAGTCTAGGTTTCAATGGTTGTAAAATGACACTTGCTTCCATGTATAGCCTTTCTATCCCATAATTTCCTTGTTTGAGATTTGGAATTTTTCGAGATTTTCTACCTTATCACCTTTTTCCAGTTGATCAACTAAAAGTGACATTTTGGGGTGTTTCCAATGCCCAGGTGCGGCTAAAACGCAGTCAACAGTTGTTCTATAGACAAAGACGGTTCTTTTGCTGCAAACCGCATTAAAATCCATCAAGATGTCGAGCAACAGCGGCCAGTTGAAACTGAAACGGTGCACATATTGAGGCATGTCAACACAAAAGGCGCCTTAGCAAGGTACACTCTTTTTGTGTTAACATGCCTCATCTTGTGTGGAATTCTCGATTTCCTCAGTTTAAAGCGCTGATAACTGATAGTCTAGGTTTCAATGGTTGTAAAATGACACTTGCTTCCATGTATAGCCTTTCTATCCCATAATTTCCTTGTTTGAGATTTGGAATTTTTCGAGATTTTCTACCTTATCACCTTTTTCCAGTTGATCAACTAAAAGTGACATTTTGGGGTGTTTCCAATGCCCAGGTGCGGCTAAAACGCAGTCAACAGTTGTTCTATAGACAAAGACGGTTCTTTTGCTGCAAACCGCATTAAAATCCATCAAGATGTCGAGCAACAGCGGCCAGTTGAAACTGAAACGGTGCACATATTGAGGCATGTCAACACAAAAGGCGCCTTAGCAAGGTACACTCTTTTTGTGTTAACATGCCTCATCTTGTGTGGAATTCTCGATTTCCTCAGTTTAAAGCGCTGATAACTGATAGTCCTAGGTTTCAATGGTTGTAAAATGACACTTGCTTCCATGTATAGCCTTTCTATCCCATAATTTCCTTGTTTGAGATTTGGAATTTTTCGAGATTTTCTACCTTATCACCTTTTTCCAGTTGATCAACTAAAAGTGACATTTTGGGGTGTTTCCAATGCCCAGGTGCGGCTAAAACGCAGTCAACAGTTGTTCTATAGACAAAGACGGTTCTTTTGCTGCAAACCGCATTAAAATCCATCAAGATTTCGAGCAACAGCGGCCAGTTGAAACTGAAACGGTGCACATATTGAGGCATGTCAACACAAAAGGCGCCTTAGCAAGGTACACTCTTTTTGTGTTAACATGCCTCATCTTGTGTGGAATTCTCGATTTCCTCAGTTTAAAGCGCTGATAACTGATAGTCTAGGTTTCAATGGTTGTAAAATGACACTTGCTTCCATGTATAGCCTTTCTATCCCATAATTTCCTTGTTTGAGATTTGGAATTTTTCGAGATTTTCTACCTTATCACCTTTTTCCAGTTGATCAACTAAAAGTGACATTTTGGGGTGTTTCCAATGCCCAGGTGCGGCTAAAACGCAGTCAACAGTTGTT
Organism: Actinernus sp. WN-2022; assembly: GCA_030867875.1. NCBI lineage: Eukaryota > Metazoa > Cnidaria > Anthozoa > Actiniaria > Actinernidae > Actinernus > Actinernus sp. WN-2022. Next base: position 35,226,447 of record JAOWCC010001501.1, read on the forward strand.
CTATAGACAAAGACGGTTCTTTTGCTGCAAACCGCATTAAAATCCATCAAGATGTCGAGCAACAGCGGCCAGTTGAAACTGAAACGGTGCACATATTGAGGCATGTCAACACAAAAGGCGCCTTAGCAAGGTACACTCTTTTTGTGTTAACATGCCTCATCTTGTGTGGAATTCTCGATTTCCTCAGTTTAAAGCGCTGATAACTGATAGTCTAGGTTTCAATGGTTGTAAAATGACACTTGCTTCCATGTATAGCCTTTCTATCCCATAATTTCCTTGTTTGAGATTTGGAATTTTTCGAGATTTTCTACCTTATCACCTTTTTCCAGTTGATCAACTAAAAGTGACATTTTGGGGTGTTTCCAATGCCAGGTGCGGCTAAAACGCAGTCAACAGTTGTTCTATAGACAAAGACGGTTCTTTTGCTGCAAACCGCATTAAAATCCATCAAGATGTCGAGCAACAGCGGCCAGTTGAAACTGAAACGGTGCACATATTGAGGCATGTCAACACAAAAGGCGCCTTAGCAAGGTACACTCTTTTTGTGTTAACATGCCTCATCTTGTGTGGAATTCTCGATTTCCTCAGTTTAAAGCGCTGATAACTGATAGTCTAGGTTTCAATGGTTGTAAAATGACACTTGCTTCCATGTATAGCCTTTCTATCCCATAATTTCCTTGTTTGAGATTTGGAATTTTTCGAGATTTTCTACCTTATCACCTTTTTCCAGTTGATCAACTAAAAGTGACATTTTGGGGGTGTTTCCAATGCCCAGGCTGCGGCTAAAACGCAGTCAACAGTTGTTCTATAGACAAAAGACGGTTCTTTTGCTGCAAACCGCATTAAAATCATCAAGATGTCGAGCAACAGCGGCCAGTTGAAACTGAAACGGTGCACATATTGAGGCATGTCAACACAAAAGGCGCCTTAGCAAGGTACACTCTTTTTGTGTTAACATGCCTCATCTTGTGTGGAATTCTCGATTTCCTCAGTTTAAAGCGCTGATAACTGATAGTCTAGGTTTCAATGGTTGTAAAATGACACTTGCTTCCATGTATAGCCTTTCTATCCCATAATTTCCTTGTTTGAGATTTGGAATTTTTCGAGATTTTCTACCTTATCACCTTTTTCCAGTTGATCAACTAAAAGTGACATTTTGGGGTGTTTCCAATGCCCAGGTGCGGCTAAAACGCAGTCAACAGTTGTTCTATAGACAAAGACGGTTCTTTTGCTGCAAACCGCATTAAAATCCATCAAGATGTCGAGCAACAGCGGCCAGTTGAAACTGAAACGGTGCACATATTGAGGCATGTCAACACAAAAGGCGCCTTAGCAAGGTACACTCTTTTTGTGTTAACATGCCTCATCTTGTGTGGAATTCTCGATTTCCTCAGTTTAAAGCGCTGATAACTGATAGTCTAGGTTTCAATGGTTGTAAAATGACACTTGCTTCCATGTATAGCCTTTCTATCCCATAATTTCCTTGTTTGAGATTTGGAATTTTTCGAGATTTTCTACCTTATCACCTTTTTCCAGTTGATCAACTAAAAGTGACATTTTGGGGTGTTTCCAATGCCCAGGTGCGGCTAAAACGCAGTCAACAGTTGTTCTATAGACAAAGACGGTTCTTTTGCTGCAAACCGCATTAAAATCCATCAAGATTTCGAGCAACAGCGGCCAGTTGAAACTGAAACGTGTGCACATATTGAGGCATGTCAACACAAAAGGCGCCTTAGCAAGGTACACTCTTTTTGTGTTAACATGCCTCATCTTGTGTGGAATTCTCGATTTCCTCAGTTTAAAGCGCTGATAACTGATAGTCTAGGTTTCAATGGTTGTAAAATGACACTTGCTTCCATGTATAGCCTTTCTATCCCATAATTTCCTTGTTTGAGATTTGGAATTTTTCGAGATTTTCTACCTTATCACCTTTTTCCAGTTGATCAACTAAAAGTGACATTTTGGGGTGTTTCCAATGCCCAGGTGCGGCTAAAACGCAGTCAACAGTTGTTCTATAGACAAAGACGGTTCTTTTGCTGCAAACCGCATTAAAATCCATCAAGATGTCGAGCAACAGCGGCCAGTTGAAACTGAAACGGTGCACATATTGAGGCATGTCAACACAAAAGGCGCCTTAGCAAGGTACACTCTTTTTGTGTTAACATGCCTCATCTTGTGTGGGAATTCTCGATTTCCTCAGTTTAAAGCGCTGATAACTGATAGTCTAGGTTTCAATGGTTGTAAAATGACACTTGCTTCCATGTATAGCCTTTCTATCCCATAATTTCCTTGTTTGAGATTTGGAATTTTTCGAGATTTTCTACCTTATCACCTTTTTCCAGTTGATCAACTAAAAGTGACATTTTGGGGTGTTTCCAATGCCCAGGTGCGGCTAAAACGCAGTCAACAGTTGTTCTATAGACAAAGACGGTTCTTTTGCTGCAAACCGCATTAAAATCCATCAAGATGTCGAGCAACAGCGGCCAGTTGAAACTGAAACGGTGCCACATATTGAGGCATGTCAACACAAAAGGCGCCTTAGCAAGGTACAACTCTTTTTGTGTTAACATGCCTCATCTTGTGTGGAATTCTCGATTTCCTCAGTTTAAAGCGCTGATAACTGATAGTCTAGGTTTCAATGGTTTGTAAAATGACACTTGCTTCCATGTATAGCCTTTCTATCCCATAATTTCCTTGTTTGAGATTTGGAATTTTTCGAGATTTTCTACCTTATCACCTTTTTCCAGTTGATCAACTAAAAGTGACATTTTGGGGTGTTTCCAATGCCCAGGTGCGGCTAAAACGCAGTCAACAGTTGTTCTATAGACAAAGACGGTTCTTTTGCTGGCAAACCGCATTAAAATCCATCAAGATGTCGAGCAACAGCGGCCAGTTGAAACTGAAACGGTGCACATATTGAGGCATGTCAACACAAAAGGCGCCTTAGCAAGGGTACACTCTTTTTGTGTTAACATGCCTCATCTTGTGTGGAATTCTCGATTTCCTCAGTTTAAAGCGCTGATAACTGATAGTCTAGGTTTCAATGGTTGTAAAATGACACTTGCTTCCATGTATAGCCTTTCTATCCCATAATTTCCTTGTTTGAGATTTGGAATTTTTCGAGATTTTCTACCTTATCACCTTTTTCCAGTTGATCAACTAAAAGTGACATTTTGGGGTGTTTCCAATGCCCAGGTGCGGCTAAAACGCAAGTCAACAGTTGTTCTATAGGACAAAGACGGTTCTTTTGCTGCAAACCGCATTAAAATCCATCAAGATGTCGAGCAACAGCGGCCAGTTGAAACTGAAACGGTGCACATATTGAGGCATGTCAACACAAAAGGCGCCTTAGCAAGGTACACTCTTTTTGTGTTAACATGCCTCATCTTGTGTGGAATTCTCGATTTCCTCAGTTTAAAGCGCTGATAAACTGATAGTCTAGGTTTCAATGGTTGTAAAATGACACTTGCTTCCATGTATAGCCTTTCTATCCCATAATTTCCTTGTTTGAGATTTGGAATTTTTCGAGATTTTCTACCTTATCACCTTTTTCCAGTTGATCAACTAAAAGTGACATTTTGGGGTGTTTCCAATGCCCAGGTGCGGCTAAAACGCAGTCAACAGTTGTTCTATAGACAAAGACGGTTCTTTTGCTGCAAAACCGCATTAAAATCCATCAAGATGTCGAGCAACAGCGGCCAGTTGAAACTGAAACGGTGCACATATTGAGGCATGTCAACACAAAAGGCGCCTTAGCAAGGTACACTCTTTTTGTGTTAACATGCCTCATCTTGTGTGGAATTCTCGATTTCCTCAGTTTAAAGCGCTGATAACTGATAGTCTAGGTTTCAATGGTTGTAAAATGACACTTGCTTCCATGTATAGCCTTTCTATCCCATAATTTCCTTGTTTGAGATTTGGAATTTTTCGAGATTTTCTACCGTTATCACCTTTTTCAGTTGATCAACTAAAAGTGACATTTTGGGGTGTTTCCAATGCCCAGGTGCGGCTAAAACGCAGTCAACAGTTGTTCTATAGACAAAGACGGTTCTTTTGCTGCAAACCGCATTAAAATCCATCAAGATGTCGAGCAACAGCGGCCAGTTGAAACTGAAACGGTGCACATATTGAGGCATGTCAACACAAAAGGCGCCTTAGCAAGGTACACTCTTTTTGTGTTAACATGCCTCATCTTGTGTGGAATTCTCGATTTCCTCAGTTTAAAGCGCTGATAACTGATAGTCTAGGTTTCAATGGTTGTAAAATGACACTTGCTTCCATGTATAGCCTTTCTATCCCATAATTTCCTTGTTTGAGATTTGGAATTTTTCGAGATTTTCTACCTTATCACCTTTTTCCAGTTGATCAACTAAAAGTGACATTTTGGGGTGTTTCCAATGCCCAGGTGCGGCTAAAACGCAGTCAACAGTTGTTCTATAGACAAAGACGGTTCTTTTGCTGCAAACCGCATTAAAATCCATCAAGATGTCGAGCAACAGCGGCCAGTTGAAACTGAAACGGTGCACATATTGAGGCATGTCAACACAAAAGGCGCCTTAGCAAGGTACACTCTTTTTGTGTTAACATGCCTCATCTTGGTGTGGAATTCTCGATTTCCTCAGTTTAAAGCGCTGATAACTGATAGTCTAGGTTTCAATGGTTGTAAAATGACACTTGCTTCCATGTATAGCCTTTCTATCCCATAATTTCCTTGTTTGAGATTTTGGAATTTTTCGAGATTTTCTACCTTATCACCTTTTTCCAGTTGATCAACTAAAAGTGACATTTTGGGGTGTTTCCAATGCCCAGGTGCGGCTAAAACGCAGTCAACAGTTGTTCTATAGACAAAGACGGTTCTTTTGCTGCAAACCGCATTAAAATCCATCAAGATGTCGAGCAACAGCGGCCAGTTGAAACTGAAACGGTGCACATATTGAGGCATGTCAACACAAAAGGCGCCTTAGCAAGGTACACTCTTTTTTGTGTTAACATGCCTCATCTTGTGTGGAATTCTCGATTTCCTCAGTTTAAAGCGCTGATAACTGATAGTCTAGGTTTCAATGGTTGTAAAATGACACTTGCTTCCATGTATAGCCTTTCTATCCCATAATTTCCTTGTTTGAGATTTGGAATTTTTTCGAGATTTTCTACCTTATCACCTTTTCCAGTTGATCAACTAAAAGTGACATTTTGGGGGTGTTTCCAATGCCCAGGTGCGGCTAAAACGCAGTCAACAGTTGTTCTATAGGACAAAGACGGTTCTTTTGCTGCAAACCGCATTAAAATCCATCAAGATGTCGAGCAACAGCGGCCAGTTGAAACTGAAACGGTGCACATATTGAGGCATGTCAACACAAAAGGCGCCTTAGCAAGGTACACTCTTTTTGTGTTAACATGCCTCATCTTGTGTGGAATTCTCGATTTCCTCAGTTTAAAGCGCTGATAACTGATAGTCTAGGTTTCAATGGTTGTAAAATGACACTTGCTTCCATGTATAGCCTTTCTATCCCATAATTTCCTTGTTTGAGATTTGGAATTTTCGAGATTTTCTACCTTATCACCTTTTTCCAGTTGATCAACTAAAAGTGACATTTTGGGGTGTTTCCAATGCCCAGGTGCGGCTAAAACGCAGTCAACAGTTGTTCTATAGACAAAGACGGTTCTTTTGCTGCAAACCGCATTAAAATCCATCAAGATGTCGAGCAACAGCGGCCAGTTGAAACTGAAACGGTGCACATATTGAGGCATGTCAACACAAAAGGCGCCCTTAGCAAGGTACACTCTTTTTGTGTTAACATGCCTCATCTTGTGTGGAATTCTCGATTTCCTCAGTTTAAAGCGCTGATAACTGATAGTCTAGGTTTCAATGGTTGTAAAATGACACTTGCTTCCATGTATAGCCTTTCTATCCCATAATTTCCTTGTTGAGATTTGGAATTTTTCGAGATTTTCTACCTTATCACCTTTTTCCAGTTGATCAACTAAAAGTGACATTTTGGGGTGTTTCCAATGCCCAGGTGCGGCTAAAACGCAGTCAACAGTTGTTCTATAGACAAAGACGGTTCTTTTGCTGCAAACCGCATTAAAATCCATCAAGATGTCGAGCAACAGCGGCCAGTTGAAACTGAAACGGGTGCACATATTGAGGCATGTCAACACAAAAGGCGCCTTAGCAAGGTACACTCTTTTTGTGTTAACATGCCTCATCTTGTGTGGAATTCTCGATTTCCTCAGTTTAAAGCGCTGATAACTGATAGTCTAGGTTTCAATGGTTGTAAAATGACACTTGCTTCCATGTATAGCCTTTCTATCCCATAATTTCCTTGTTTGAGATTTGGAATTTTTCGAGATTTTCTACCTTATCACCTTTTTCCAGTTGATCAACTAAAAGTGACATTTTGGGGTGTTTCCAATGCCCAGGTGCGGCTAAAACGCAGTCAACAGTTGTTCTATAGACAAAGACGGTTCTTTTGCTGCAAACCGCATTAAAATCCATCAAGATGTCGAGCAACAGCGGCCAGTTGAAACTGAAACGGTGCACATATTGAGGCATGTCAACACAAAAGGCGCCTTAGCAAGGTACACTCTTTTTGTGTTAACATGCCTCATCTTGTGTGGAATTCTCGATTTCCTCAGTTTAAAGCGCTGATAACTGATAGTCTAGGTTTCAATGGTTGTAAAATGACACTTGCTTCCATGTATAGCCTTTCTATCCCATAATTTCCTTGTTTGAGATTTGGAATTTTTTCGAGATTTTCTACCTTATCACCTTTTTCCAGTTGATCAACTAAAAGTGACATTTTGGGGTGTTTCCAATGCCCAGGTGCGGCTAAAACGCAGTCAACAGTTGTTCTATAGACAAAGACGGTTCTTTTGCTGCAAACCGCATTAAAATCCATCAAGATGTCGAGCAACAGCGGCCAGTTGAAACTGAAAACGGTGCACATATTGAGGCATGTCAACACAAAAGGCGCCTTAGCAAGGTACACTCTTTTTGTGTTAACATGCCTCATCTTGTGTGGAATTCTCGATTTCCTCAGTTTAAAGCGCTGATAACTGATAGTCTAGGTTTCAATGGTTGTAAAATGACACTTGCTTCCATGTATAGCCTTTCTATCCATAATTTCCTTGTTTGAGATTTGGAATTTTTCGAGATTTTCTACCTTATCACCTTTTTCCAGTTGATCAACTAAAAGTGACATTTTGGGGTGTTTCCAATGCCCAGGTGCGGCTAAAACGCAGTCAACAGTTGTTCTATAGACAAAGACGGTTCTTTTGCTGCAAACCGCATTAAAATCCATCAAGATGTCGAGCAACAGCGGCCAGTTGAAACTGAAACGGTGCACATATTGAGGCATGTCAACACAAAAGGCGCCTTAGCAAGGTACACTCTTTTTGTGTTAACATGCCTCATCTTGTGTGGAATTCTCGATTTCCTCAGTTTAAAGCGCTGATAACTGATAGTCTAGGTTTCAATGGTTGTAAAATGACACTTGCTTCCATGTATAGCCTTTCTATCCCATAATTTCCTTGTTTGAGATTTGGAATTTTTCGAGATTTTCTACCTTATCACCTTTTTCCAGTTGATCAACTAAAAGTGACATTTTGGGGTGTTTCCAATGCCCAGGTGCGGCTAAAACGCAGTCAACAGTTGTTCTATAGACAAAGACGGTTCTTTTGCTGCAAACCGCATTAAAATCCATCAAGATTTCGAGCAACAGCGGCCAGTTGAAACTGAAACGGTGCACATATTGAGGCATGTCAACACAAAAGGGCGCCTTAGCAAGGTACACTCTTTTTGTGTTAACATGCCTCATCTTGTGTGGAATTCTCGATTTCCTCAGTTTAAAGCGCTGATAACTGATAGTCTACTAGGTTTCAATGGTTGTAAAATGACACTTGCTTCCATGTATAGCCTTTCTATCCCATAATTTCCTTGTTTGAGATTTGGAATTTTTCGAGATTTTCTACCTTATCACCTTTTTCCAGTTGATCAACTAAAAGTGACATTTTGGGGTGTTTCCAATGCCCAGGTGCGGCTAAAACGCAGTCAACAGTTGTTCTATAGACAAAGACGGTTCTTTTGCTGCAAACCGCATTAAAATCCATCAAGATGTCGAGCAACAGCGGCCAGTTGAAACTGAAACGGTGCACATATTGAGGCATGTCAACACAAAAGGCGCCTTAGCAAGGTACACTCTTTTTGTGTTAACATGCCTCATCTTGTGTGGAATTCTCGATTTCCTCAGTTTAAAGCGCTGATAACTGATAGTCTAGGTTTCAATGGTTGTAAAATGACACTTGCTTCCATGTATAGCCTTTCTATCCCATAATTTCCTTGTTTGAGATTTGGAATTTTTCGAGATTTTCTACCTTATCACCTTTTTCCAGTTGATCAACTAAAAGTGACATTTTGGGGTGTTTCCAATGCCCAGGTGCGGCTAAAACGCAGTCAACAGTTGTTCTATAGACAAAGACGGTTCTTTTGCTGCAAACCGCATTAAAATCCATCAAGATGTCGAGCAACAGCGGCCAGTTGAAACTGAAACGGTGCACATATTGAGGCATGTCAACACAAAAGGCGCCTTAGCAAGGTACACTCTTTTTGTGTTAACATGCCTCATCTTGTGTGGAATTCTCGATTTCCTCAGTTTAAAGCGCTGATAACTGATAGTCTAGGTTTCAATGGTTGTAAAATGACACTTGCTTCCATGTATAGCCTTTCTATCCCATAATTTCCTTGTTTGAGATTTGGAATTTTTCGAGATTTTCTACCTTATCACCTTTTTCCAGTTGATCAACTAAAAGTGACATTTTGGGGTGTTTCCAATGCCCAGGTGCGGCTAAAACGCAGTCAACAGTTGTTCTATAGACAAAGACGGTTCTTTTGCTGCAAACCGCATTAAAATCCATCAAGATGTCGAGCAACAGCGGCCAGTTGAAACTGAAACGGTGCACATATTGAGGCATGTCAACACAAAAGGCGCCTTAGCAAGGTACACTCTTTTTGTGTTAACATGCCTCATCTTGTGTGGAATTCTCGATTTCCTCAGTTTAAAGCGCTGATAACTGATAGTCTAGGTTTCAATGGTTGTAAAATGACACTTGCTTCCATGTATAGCCTTTCTATCCCATAATTTCCTTGTTTGAGATTTGGAATTTTTCGAGATTTTCTACCTTATCACCTTTTTCCAGTTGATCAACTAAAAGTGACATTTTGGGGTGTTTCCAATGCCCAGGTGCGGCTAAAACGCAGTCAACAGTTGTTCTATAGACAAAGACGGTTCTTTTGCTGCAAACCGCATTAAAATCCATCAAGATTTCGAGCAACAGCGGCCAGTTGAAACTGAAACGGTGCACATATTGAGGCATGTCAACACAAAAGGCGCCTTAGCAAGGTACACTCTTTTTGTGTTAACATGCCTCATCTTGTGTGGAATTCTCGATTTCCTCAGTTTAAAGCGCTGATAACTGATAGTCTAGGTTTCAATGGTTGTAAAATGACACTTGCTTCCATGTATAGCCTTTCTATCCCATAATTTCCTTGTTTGAGATTTGGAATTTTTCGAGATTTTCTACCTTATCACCTTTTTCCAGTTGATCAACTAAAAGTGACATTTTGGGGTGTTTCCAATGCCCAGGTGCGGCTAAAACGCAGTCAACAGTTGTTCTATAGACAAAGACGGTTCTTTTGCTGCAAACCGCATTAAAATCCATCAAGATGTCGAGCAACAGCGGCCAGTTGAAATTGAAACGGTGCACATATTGAGGCATGTCAACACAAAAGGCGCCTTAGCAAGGTACACTCTTTTTGTGTTAACATGCCTCATCTTGTGTGGAATTCTCGATTTCCTCAGTTTAAAGCGCTGATAACTGATAGTCTAGGTTTCAATGGTTGTAAAATGACACTTGCTTCCATGTATAGCCTTTCTATCCCATAATTTCCTTGTTTGAGATTTGGAATTTTTCGAGATTTTCTACCTTATCACCTTTTTCCAGTTGATCAACTAAAAGTGACATTTTGGGGTGTTTCCAATGCCCAGGTGCGGCTAAAACGCAGTCAACAGTTGTTCTATAGACAAAGACGGTTCTTTTGCTGCAAACCGCATTAAAATCCATCAAGATGTCGAGCAACAGCGGCCAGTTGAAACTGAAACGGTGCACATATTGAGGCATGTCAACACAAAAGGCGCCTTAGCAAGGTACACTCTTTTTGTGTTAACATGCCTCATCTTGTGTGGAATTCTCGATTTCCTCAGTTTAAAGCGCTGATAACTGATAGTCTAGGTTTCAATGGTTGTAAAATGACACTTGCTTCCATGTATAGCCTTTCTATCCCATAATTTCCTTGTTTGAGATTTGGAATTTTTCGAGATTTTCTACCTTATCACCTTTTTCCAGTTGATCAACTAAAAGTGACATTTTGGGGTGTTTCCAATGCCCAGGTGCGGCTAAAACGCAGTCAACAGTTGTTCTATAGACAAAGACGGTTCTTTTGCTGCAAACCGCATTAAAATCCATCAAGATGTCGAGCAACAGCGGCCAGTTGAAATTGAAACGGTGCACATATTGAGGCATGTCAACACAAAAGGCGCCTTAGCAAGGTACACTCTTTTTGTGTTAACATGCCTCATCTTGTGTGGAATTCTCGATTTCCTCAGTTTAAAGCGCTGATAACTGATAGTCTAGGTTTCAATGGTTGTAAAATGACACTTGCTTCCATGTATAGCCTTTCTATCCCATAATTTCCTTGTTTGAGATTTGGAATTTTTCGAGATTTTCTACCTTATCACCTTTTTCCAGTTGATCAACTAAAAGTGACATTTTGGGGTGTTTCCAATGCCCAGGTGCGGCTAAAACGCAGTCAACAGTTGTTCTATAGACAAAGACGGTTCTTTTGCTGCAAACCGCATTAAAATCCATCAAGATGTCGAGCAACAGCGGCCAGTTGAAACTGAAACGGTGCACATATTGAGGCATGTCAACACAAAAGGCGCCTTAGCAAGGTACACTCTTTTTGTGTTAACATGCCTCATCTTGTGTGGAATTCTCGATTTCCTCAGTTTAAAGCGCTGATAACTGATAGTCTAGGTTTCAATGGTTGTAAAATGACACTTGCTTCCATGTATAGCCTTTCTATCCCATAATTTCCTTGTTTGAGATTTGGAATTTTTCGAGATTTTCTACCTTATCACCTTTTTCCAGTTGATCAACTAAAAGTGACATTTTGGGGTGTTTCCAATGCCCAGGTGCGGCTAAAACGCAGTCAACAGTTGTTCTATAGACAAAGACGGTTCTTTTGCTGCAAACCGCATTAAAATCCATCAAGATGTCGAGCAACAGCGGCCAGTTGAAACTGAAACGGTGCACATATTGAGGCATGTCAACACAAAAGGCGCCTTAGCAAGGTACACTCTTTTTGTGTTAACATGCCTCATCTTGTGTGGAATTCTCGATTTCCTCAGTTTAAAGCGCTGATAACTGATAGTCTAGGTTTCAATGGTTGTAAAATGACACTTGCTTCCATGTATAGCCTTTCTATCCCATAATTTCCTTGTTTGAGATTTGGAATTTTTCGAGATTTTCTACCTTATCACCTTTTTCCAGTTGATCAACTAAAAGTGACATTTTGGGGTGTTTCCAATGCCCAGGTGCGGCTAAAACGCAGTCAACAGTTGTTCTATAGACAAAGACGGTTCTTTTGCTGCAAACCGCATTAAAATCCATCAAGATGTCGAGCAACAGCGGCCAGTTGAAACTGAAACGGTGCACATATTGAGGCATGTCAACACAAAAGGCGCCTTAGCAAGGTACACTCTTTTTGTGTTAACATGCCTCATCTTGTGTGGAATTCTCGATTTCCTCAGTTTAAAGCGCTGATAACTGATAGTCTAGGTTTCAATGGTTGTAAAATGACACTTGCTTCCATGTATAGCCTTTCTATCCCATAATTTCCTTGTTTGAGATTTGGAATTTTTCGAGATTTTCTACCTTATCACCTTTTTCCAGTTGATCAACTAAAAGTGACATTTTGGGGTGTTTCCAATGCCCAGGTGCGGCTAAAACGCAGTCAACAGTTGTTCTATAGACAAAGACGGTTCTTTTGCTGCAAACCGCATTAAAATCCATCAAGATGTCGAGCAACAGCGGCCAGTTGAAACTGAAACGGTGCACATATTGAGGCATGTCAACACAAAAGGCGCCTTAGCAAGGTACACTCTTTTTGTGTTAACATGCCTCATCTTGTGTGGAATTCTCGATTTCCTCAGTTTAAAGCGCTGATAACTGATAGTCTAGGTTTCAATGGTTGTAAAATGACACTTGCTTCCATGTATAGCCTTTCTATCCCATAATTTCCTTGTTTGAGATTTGGAATTTTTCGAGATTTTCTACCTTATCACCTTTTTCCAGTTGATCAACTAAAAGTGACATTTTGGGGTGTTTCCAATGCCCAGGTGCGGCTAAAACGCAGTCAACAGTTGTTCTATAGACAAAGACGGTTCTTTTGCTGCAAACCGCATTAAAATCCATCAAGATGTCGAGCAACAGCGGCCAGTTGAAACTGAAACGGTGCACATATTGAGGCATGTCAACACAAAAGGCGCCTTAGCAAGGTACACTCTTTTTGTGTTAACATGCCTCATCTTGTGTGGAATTCTCGATTTCCTCAGTTTAAAGCGCTGATAACTGATAGTCTAGGTTTCAATGGTTGTAAAATGACACTTGCTTCCATGTATAGCCTTTCTATCCCATAATTTCCTTGTTTGAGATTTGGAATTTTTCGAGATTTTCTACCTTATCACCTTTTTCCAGTTGATCAACTAAAAGTGACATTTTGGGGTGTTTCCAATGCCCAGGTGCGGCTAAAACGCAGTCAACAGTTGTTCTATAGACAAAGACGGTTCTTTTGCTGCAAACCGCATTAAAATCCATCAAGATGTCGAGCAACAGCGGCCAGTTGAAACTGAAACGGTGCACATATTGAGGCATGTCAACACAAAAGGCGCCTTAGCAAGGTACACTCTTTTTGTGTTAACATGCCTCATCTTGTGTGGAATTCTCGATTTCCTCAGTTTAAAGCGCTGATAACTGATAGTCTAGGTTTCAATGGTTGTAAAATGACACTTGCTTCCATGTATAGCCTTTCTATCCCATAATTTCCTTGTTTGAGATTTGGAATTTTTCGAGATTTTCTACCTTATCACCTTTTTCCAGTTGATCAACTAAAAGTGACATTTTGGGGTGTTTCCAATGCCCAGGTGCGGCTAAAACGCAGTCAACAGTTGTTCTATAGACAAAGACGGTTCTTTTGCTGCAAACCGCATTAAAATCCATCAAGATGTCGAGCAACAGCGGCCAGTTGAAACTGAAACGGTGCACATATTGAGGCATGTCAACACAAAAGGCGCCTTAGCAAGGTACACTCTTTTTGTGTTAACATGCCTCATCTTGTGTGGAATTCTCGATTTCCTCAGTTTAAAGCGCTGATAACTGATAGTCTAGGTTTCAATGGTTGTAAAATGACACTTGCTTCCATGTATAGCCTTTCTATCCCATAATTTCCTTGTTTGAGATTTGGAATTTTTCGAGATTTTCTACCTTATCACCTTTTTCCAGTTGATCAACTAAAAGTGACATTTTGGGGTGTTTCCAATGCCCAGGTGCGGCTAAAACGCAGTCAACAGTTGTTCTATAGACAAAGACGGTTCTTTTGCTGCAAACCGCATTAAAATCCATCAAGATTTCGAGCAACAGCGGCCAGTTGAAACTGAAACGGTGCACATATTGAGGCATGTCAACACAAAAGGCGCCTTAGCAAGGTACACTCTTTTTGTGTTAACATGCCTCATCTTGTGTGGAATTCTCGATTTCCTCAGTTTAAAGCGCTGATAACTGATAGTCTAGGTTTCAATGGTTGTAAAATGACACTTGCTTCCATGTATAGCCTTTCTATCCCATAATTTCCTTGTTTGAGATTTGGAATTTTTCGAGATTTTCTACCTTATCACCTTTTTCCAGTTGATCAACTAAAAGTGACATTTTGGGGTGTTTCCAATGCCCAGGTGCGGCTAAAACGCAGTCAACAGTTGTTCTATAGACAAAGACGGTTCTTTTGCTGCAAACCGCATTAAAATCCATCAAGATGTCGAGCAACAGCGGCCAGTTGAAACTGAAACGGTGCACATATTGAGGCATGTCAACACAAAAGGCGCCTTAGCAAGGTACACTCTTTTTGTGTTAACATGCCTCATCTTGTGTGGAATTCTCGATTTCCTCAGTTTAAAGCGCTGATAACTGATAGTCTAGGTTTCAATGGTTGTAAAATGACACTTGCTTCCATGTATAGCCTTTCTATCCCATAATTTCCTTGTTTGAGATTTGGAATTTTTCGAGATTTTCTACCTTATCACCTTTTTCCAGTTGATCAACTAAAAGTGACATTTTGGGGTGTTTCCAATGCCCAGGTGCGGCTAAAACGCAGTCAACAGTTGTTCTATAGACAAAGACGGTTCTTTTGCTGCAAACCGCATTAAAATCCATCAAGATGTCGAGCAACAGCGGCCAGTTGAAACTGAAACGGTGCACATATTGAGGCATGTCAACACAAAAGGCGCCTTAGCAAGGTACACTCTTTTTGTGTTAACATGCCTCATCTTGTGTGGAATTCTCGATTTCCTCAGTTTAAAGCGCTGATAACTGATAGTCTAGGTTTCAATGGTTGTAAAATGACACTTGCTTCCATGTATAGCCTTTCTATCCCATAATTTCCTTGTTTGAGATTTGGAATTTTTCGAGATTTTCTACCTTATCACCTTTTTCCAGTTGATCAACTAAAAGTGACATTTTGGGGTGTTTCCAATGCCCAGGTGCGGCTAAAACGCAGTCAACAGTTGTTCTATAGACAAAGACGGTTCTTTTGCTGCAAACCGCATTAAAATCCATCAAGATGTCGAGCAACAGCGGCCAGTTGAAACTGAAACGGTGCACATATTGAGGCATGTCAACACAAAAGGCGCCTTAGCAAGGTACACTCTTTTTGTGTTAACATGCCTCATCTTGTGTGGAATTCTCGATTTCCTCAGTTTAAAGCGCTGATAACTGATAGTCTAGGTTTCAATGGTTGTAAAATGACACTTGCTTCCATGTATAGCCTTTCTATCCCATAATTTCCTTGTTTGAGATTTGGAATTTTTCGAGATTTTCTACCTTATCACCTTTTTCCAGTTGATCAACTAAAAGTGACATTTTGGGGTGTTTCCAATGCCCAGGTGCGGCTAAAACGCAGTCAACAGTTGTTCTATAGACAAAGACGGTTCTTTTGCTGCAAACCGCATTAAAATCCATCAAGATTTCGAGCAACAGCGGCCAGTTGAAACTGAAACGGTGCACATATTGAGGCATGTCAACACAAAAGGCGCCTTAGCAAGGTACACTCTTTTTGTGTTAACATGCCTCATCTTGTGTGGAATTCTCGATTTCCTCAGTTTAAAGCGCTGATAACTGATAGTCTAGGTTTCAATGGTTGTAAAATGACACTTGCTTCCATGTATAGCCTTTCTATCCCATAATTTCCTTGTTTGAGATTTGGAATTTTTCGAGATTTTCTACCTTATCACCTTTTTCCAGTTGATCAACTAAAAGTGACATTTTGGGGTGTTTCCAATGCCCAGGTGCGGCTAAAACGCAGTCAACAGTTGTTCTATAGACAAAGACGGTTCTTTTGCTGCAAACCGCATTAAAATCCATCAAGATGTCGAGCAACAGCGGCCAGTTGAAACTGAAACGGTGCACATATTGAGGCATGTCAACACAAAAGGCGCCTTAGCAAGGTACACTCTTTTTGTGTTAACATGCCTCATCTTGTGTGGAATTCTCGATTTCCTCAGTTTAAAGCGCTGATAACTGATAGTCTAGGTTTCAATGGTTGTAAAATGACACTTGCTTCCATGTATAGCCTTTCTATCCCATAATTTCCTTGTTTGAGATTTGGAATTTTTCGAGATTTTCTACCTTATCACCTTTTTCCAGTTGATCAACTAAAAGTGACATTTTGGGGTGTTTCCAATGCCCAGGTGCGGCTAAAACGCAGTCAACAGTTGTTCTATAGACAAAGACGGTTCTTTTGCTGCAAACCGCATTAAAATCCATCAAGATTTCGAGCAACAGCGGCCAGTTGAAACTGAAACGGTGCACATATTGAGGCATGTCAACACAAAAGGCGCCTTAGCAAGGTACACTCTTTTTGTGTTAACATGCCTCATCTTGTGTGGAATTCTCGATTTCCTCAGTTTAAAGCGCTGATAACTGATAGTCTAGGTTTCAATGGTTGTAAAATGACACTTGCTTCCATGTATAGCCTTTCTATCCCATAATTTCCTTGTTTGAGATTTGGAATTTTTCGAGATTTTCTACCTTATCACCTTTTTCCAGTTGATCAACTAAAAGTGACATTTTGGGGTGTTTCCAATGCCCAGGTGCGGCTAAAACGCAGTCAACAGTTGTTCTATAGACAAAGACGGTTCTTTTGCTGCAAACCGCATTAAAATCCATCAAGATGTCGAGCAACAGCGGCCAGTTGAAATTGAAACGGTGCACATATTGAGGCATGTCAACACAAAAGGCGCCTTAGCAAGGTACACTCTTTTTGTGTTAACATGCCTCATCTTGTGTGGAATTCTCGATTTCCTCAGTTTAAAGCGCTGATAACTGATAGTCTAGGTTTCAATGGTTGTAAAATGACACTTGCTTCCATGTATAGCCTTTCTATCCCATAATTTCCTTGTTTGAGATTTGGAATTTTTCGAGATTTTCTACCTTATCACCTTTTTCCAGTTGATCAACTAAAAGTGACATTTTGGGGTGTTTCCAATGCCCAGGTGCGGCTAAAACGCAGTCAACAGTTGTTCTATAGACAAAGACGGTTCTTTTGCTGCAAACCGCATTAAAATCCATCAAGATGTCGAGCAACAGCGGCCAGTTGAAACTGAAACGGTGCACATATTGAGGCATGTCAACACAAAAGGCGCCTTAGCAAGGTACACTCTTTTTGTGTTAACATGCCTCATCTTGTGTGGAATTCTCGATTTCCTCAGTTTAAAGCGCTGATAACTGATAGTCTAGGTTTCAATGGTTGTAAAATGACACTTGCTTCCATGTATAGCCTTTCTATCCCATAATTTCCTTGTTTGAGATTTGGAATTTTTCGAGATTTTCTACCTTATCACCTTTTTCCAGTTGATCAACTAAAAGTGACATTTTGGGGTGTTTCCAATGCCCAGGTGCGGCTAAAACGCAGTCAACAGTTGTTCTATAGACAAAGACGGTTCTTTTGCTGCAAACCGCATTAAAATCCATCAAGATGTCGAGCAACAGCGGCCAGTTGAAACTGAAACGGTGCACATATTGAGGCATGTCAACACAAAAGGCGCCTTAGCAAGGTACACTCTTTTTGTGTTAACATGCCTCATCTTGTGTGGAATTCTCGATTTCCTCAGTTTAAAGCGCTGATAACTGATAGTCTAGGTTTCAATGGTTGTAAAATGACACTTGCTTCCATGTATAGCCTTTCTATCCCATAATTTCCTTGTTTGAGATTTGGAATTTTTCGAGATTTTCTACCTTATCACCTTTTTCCAGTTGATCAACTAAAAGTGACATTTTGGGGTGTTTCCAATGCCCAGGTGCGGCTAAAACGCAGTCAACAGTTGTTCTATAGACAAAGACGGTTCTTTTGCTGCAAACCGCATTAAAATCCATCAAGATTTCGAGCAACAGCGGCCAGTTGAAACTGAAACGGTGCACATATTGAGGCATGTCAACACAAAAGGCGCCTTAGCAAGGTACACTCTTTTTGTGTTAACATGCCTCATCTTGTGTGGAATTCTCGATTTCCTCAGTTTAAAGCGCTGATAACTGATAGTCTAGGTTTCAATGGTTGTAAAATGACACTTGCTTCCATGTATAGCCTTTCTATCCCATAATTTCCTTGTTTGAGATTTGGAATTTTTCGAGATTTTCTACCTTATCACCTTTTTCCAGTTGATCAACTAAAAGTGACATTTTGGGGTGTTTCCAATGCCCAGGTGCGGCTAAAACGCAGTCAACAGTTGTTCTATAGACAAAGACGGTTCTTTTGCTGCAAACCGCATTAAAATCCATCAAGATGTCGAGCAACAGCGGCCAGTTGAAATTGAAACGGTGCACATATTGAGGCATGTCAACACAAAAGGCGCCTTAGCAAGGTACACTCTTTTTGTGTTAACATGCCTCATCTTGTGTGGAATTCTCGATTTCCTCAGTTTAAAGCGCTGATAACTGATAGTCTAGGTTTCAATGGTTGTAAAATGACACTTGCTTCCATGTATAGCCTTTCTATCCCATAATTTCCTTGTTTGAGATTTGGAATTTTTCGAGATTTTCTACCTTATCACCTTTTTCCAGTTGATCAACTAAAAGTGACATTTTGGGGTGTTTCCAATGCCCAGGTGCGGCTAAAACGCAGTCAACAGTTGTTCTATAGACAAAGACGGTTCTTTTGCTGCAAACCGCATTAAAATCCATCAAGATGTCGAGCAACAGCGGCCAGTTGAAACTGAAACGGTGCACATATTGAGGCATGTCAACACAAAAGGCGCCTTAGCAAGGTACACTCTTTTTGTGTTAACATGCCTCATCTTGTGTGGAATTCTCGATTTCCTCAGTTTAAAGCGCTGATAACTGATAGTCTAGGTTTCAATGGTTGTAAAATGACACTTGCTTCCATGTATAGCCTTTCTATCCCATAATTTCCTTGTTTGAGATTTGGAATTTTTCGAGATTTTCTACCTTATCACCTTTTTCCAGTTGATCAACTAAAAGTGACATTTTGGGGTGTTTCCAATGCCCAGGTGCGGCTAAAACGCAGTCAACAGTTGTTCTATAGACAAAGACGGTTCTTTTGCTGCAAACCGCATTAAAATCCATCAAGATGTCGAGCAACAGCGGCCAGTTGAAATTGAAACGGTGCACATATTGAGGCATGTCAACACAAAAGGCGCCTTAGCAAGGTACACTCTTTTTGTGTTAACATGCCTCATCTTGTGTGGAATTCTCGATTTCCTCAGTTTAAAGCGCTGATAACTGATAGTCTAGGTTTCAATGGTTGTAAAATGACACTTGCTTCCATGTATAGCCTTTCTATCCCATAATTTCCTTGTTTGAGATTTGGAATTTTTCGAGATTTTCTACCTTATCACCTTTTTCCAGTTGATCAACTAAAAGTGACATTTTGGGGTGTTTCCAATGCCCAGGTGCGGCTAAAACGCAGTCAACAGTTGTTCTATAGACAAAGACGGTTCTTTTGCTGCAAACCGCATTAAAATCCATCAAGATGTCGAGCAACAGCGGCCAGTTGAAACTGAAACGGTGCACATATTGAGGCATGTCAACACAAAAGGCGCCTTAGCAAGGTACACTCTTTTTGTGTTAACATGCCTCATCTTGTGTGGAATTCTCGATTTCCTCAGTTTAAAGCGCTGATAACTGATAGTCTAGGTTTCAATGGTTGTAAAATGACACTTGCTTCCATGTATAGCCTTTCTATCCCATAATTTCCTTGTTTGAGATTTGGAATTTTTCGAGATTTTCTACCTTATCACCTTTTTCCAGTTGATCAACTAAAAGTGACATTTTGGGGTGTTTCCAATGCCCAGGTGCGGCTAAAACGCAGTCAACAGTTGTTCTATAGACAAAGACGGTTCTTTTGCTGCAAACCGCATTAAAATCCATCAAGATGTCGAGCAACAGCGGCCAGTTGAAACTGAAACGGTGCACATATTGAGGCATGTCAACACAAAAGGCGCCTTAGCAAGGTACACTCTTTTTGTGTTAACATGCCTCATCTTGTGTGGAATTCTCGATTTCCTCAGTTTAAAGCGCTGATAACTGATAGTCTAGGTTTCAATGGTTGTAAAATGACACTTGCTTCCATGTATAGCCTTTCTATCCCATAATTTCCTTGTTTGAGATTTGGAATTTTTCGAGATTTTCTACCTTATCACCTTTTTCCAGTTGATCAACTAAAAGTGACATTTTGGGGTGTTTCCAATGCCCAGGTGCGGCTAAAACGCAGTCAACAGTTGTTCTATAGACAAAGACGGTTCTTTTGCTGCAAACCGCATTAAAATCCATCAAGATGTCGAGCAACAGCGGCCAGTTGAAACTGAAACGGTGCACATATTGAGGCATGTCAACACAAAAGGCGCCTTAGCAAGGTACACTCTTTTTGTGTTAACATGCCTCATCTTGTGTGGAATTCTCGATTTCCTCAGTTTAAAGCGCTGATAACTGATAGTCTAGGTTTCAATGGTTGTAAAATGACACTTGCTTCCATGTATAGCCTTTCTATCCCATAATTTCCTTGTTTGAGATTTGGAATTTTTCGAGATTTTCTACCTTATCACCTTTTTCCAGTTGATCAACTAAAAGTGACATTTTGGGGTGTTTCCAATGCCCAGGTGCGGCTAAAACGCAGTCAACAGTTGTTCTATAGACAAAGACGGTTCTTTTGCTGCAAACCGCATTAAAATCCATCAAGATGTCGAGCAACAGCGGCCAGTTGAAACTGAAACGGTGCACATATTGAGGCATGTCAACACAAAAGGCGCCTTAGCAAGGTACACTCTTTTTGTGTTAACATGCCTCATCTTGTGTGGAATTCTCGATTTCCTCAGTTTAAAGCGCTGATAACTGATAGTCTAGGTTTCAATGGTTGTAAAATGACACTTGCTTCCATGTATAGCCTTTCTATCCCATAATTTCCTTGTTTGAGATTTGGAATTTTTCGAGATTTTCTACCTTATCACCTTTTTCCAGTTGATCAACTAAAAGTGACATTTTGGGGTGTTTCCAATGCCCAGGTGCGGCTAAAACGCAGTCAACAGTTGTTCTATAGACAAAGACGGTTCTTTTGCTGCAAACCGCATTAAAATCCATCAAGATGTCGAGCAACAGCGGCCAGTTGAAACTGAAACGGTGCACATATTGAGGCATGTCAACACAAAAGGCGCCTTAGCAAGGTACACTCTTTTTGTGTTAACATGCCTCATCTTGTGTGGAATTCTCGATTTCCTCAGTTTAAAGCGCTGATAACTGATAGTCTAGGTTTCAATGGTTGTAAAATGACACTTGCTTCCATGTATAGCCTTTCTATCCCATAATTTCCTTGTTTGAGATTTGGAATTTTTCGAGATTTTCTACCTTATCACCTTTTTCCAGTTGATCAACTAAAAGTGACATTTTGGGGTGTTTCCAATGCCCAGGTGCGGCTAAAACGCAGTCAACAGTTGTTCTATAGACAAAGACGGTTCTTTTGCTGCAAACCGCATTAAAATCCATCAAGATGTCGAGCAACAGCGGCCAGTTGAAACTGAAACGGTGCACATATTGAGGCATGTCAACACAAAAGGCGCCTTAGCAAGGTACACTCTTTTTGTGTTAACATGCCTCATCTTGTGTGGAATTCTCGATTTCCTCAGTTTAAAGCGCTGATAACTGATAGTCTAGGTTTCAATGGTTGTAAAATGACACTTGCTTCCATGTATAGCCTTTCTATCCCATAATTTCCTTGTTTGAGATTTGGAATTTTTCGAGATTTTCTACCTTATCACCTTTTTCCAGTTGATCAACTAAAAGTGACATTTTGGGGTGTTTCCAATGCCCAGGTGCGGCTAAAACGCAGTCAACAGTTGTTCTATAGACAAAGACGGTTCTTTTGCTGCAAACCGCATTAAAATCCATCAAGATTTCGAGCAACAGCGGCCAGTTGAAACTGAAACGGTGCACATATTGAGGCATGTCAACACAAAAGGCGCCTTAGCAAGGTACACTCTTTTTGTGTTAACATGCCTCATCTTGTGTGGAATTCTCGATTTCCTCAGTTTAAAGCGCTGATAACTGATAGTCTAGGTTTCAATGGTTGTAAAATGACACTTGCTTCCATGTATAGCCTTTCTATCCCATAATTTCCTTGTTTGAGATTTGGAATTTTTCGAGATTTTCTACCTTATCACCTTTTTCCAGTTGATCAACTAAAAGTGACATTTTGGGGTGTTTCCAATGCCCAGGTGCGGCTAAAACGCAGTCAACAGTTGTTCTATAGACAAAGACGGTTCTTTTGCTGCAAACCGCATTAAAATCCATCAAGATGTCGAGCAACAGCGGCCAGTTGAAACTGAAACGGTGCACATATTGAGGCATGTCAACACAAAAGGCGCCTTAGCAAGGTACACTCTTTTTGTGTTAACATGCCTCATCTTGTGTGGAATTCTCGATTTCCTCAGTTTAAAGCGCTGATAACTGATAGTCTAGGTTTCAATGGTTGTAAAATGACACTTGCTTCCATGTATAGCCTTTCTATCCCATAATTTCCTTGTTTGAGATTTGGAATTTTTCGAGATTTTCTACCTTATCACCTTTTTCCAGTTGATCAACTAAAAGTGACATTTTGGGGTGTTTCCAATGCCCAGGTGCGGCTAAAACGCAGTCAACAGTTGTTCTATAGACAAAGACGGTTCTTTTGCTGCAAACCGCATTAAAATCCATCAAGATTTCGAGCAACAGCGGCCAGTTGAAACTGAAACGGTGCACATATTGAGGCATGTCAACACAAAAGGCGCCTTAGCAAGGTACACTCTTTTTGTGTTAACATGCCTCATCTTGTGTGGAATTCTCGATTTCCTCAGTTTAAAGCGCTGATAACTGATAGTCTAGGTTTCAATGGTTGTAAAATGACACTTGCTTCCATGTATAGCCTTTCTATCCCATAATTTCCTTGTTTGAGATTTGGAATTTTTCGAGATTTTCTACCTTATCACCTTTTTCCAGTTGATCAACTAAAAGTGACATTTTGGGGTGTTTCCAATGCCCAGGTGCGGCTAAAACGCAGTCAACAGTTGTTCTATAGACAAAGACGGTTCTTTTGCTGCAAACCGCATTAAAATCCATCAAGATGTCGAGCAACAGCGGCCAGTTGAAACTGAAACGGTGCACATATTGAGGCATGTCAACACAAAAGGCGCCTTAGCAAGGTACACTCTTTTTGTGTTAACATGCCTCATCTTGTGTGGAATTCTCGATTTCCTCAGTTTAAAGCGCTGATAACTGATAGTCTAGGTTTCAATGGTTGTAAAATGACACTTGCTTCCATGTATAGCCTTTCTATCCCATAATTTCCTTGTTTGAGATTTGGAATTTTTCGAGATTTTCTACCTTATCACCTTTTTCCAGTTGATCAACTAAAAGTGACATTTTGGGGTGTTTCCAATGCCCAGGTGCGGCTAAAACGCAGTCAACAGTTGTTCTATAGACAAAGACGGTTCTTTTGCTGCAAACCGCATTAAAATCCATCAAGATGTCGAGCAACAGCGGCCAGTTGAAACTGAAACGGTGCACATATTGAGGCATGTCAACACAAAAGGCGCCTTAGCAAGGTACACTCTTTTTGTGTTAACATGCCTCATCTTGTGTGGAATTCTCGATTTCCTCAGTTTAAAGCGCTGATAACTGATAGTCTAGGTTTCAATGGTTGTAAAATGACACTTGCTTCCATGTATAGCCTTTCTATCCCATAATTTCCTTGTTTGAGATTTGGAATTTTTCGAGATTTTCTACCTTATCACCTTTTTCCAGTTGATCAACTAAAAGTGACATTTTGGGGTGTTTCCAATGCCCAGGTGCGGCTAAAACGCAGTCAACAGTTGTTCTATAGACAAAGACGGTTCTTTTGCTGCAAACCGCATTAAAATCCATCAAGATTTCGAGCAACAGCGGCCAGTTGAAACTGAAACGGTGCACATATTGAGGCATGTCAACACAAAAGGCGCCTTAGCAAGGTACACTCTTTTTGTGTTAACATGCCTCATCTTGTGTGGAATTCTCGATTTCCTCAGTTTAAAGCGCTGATAACTGATAGTCTAGGTTTCAATGGTTGTAAAATGACACTTGCTTCCATGTATAGCCTTTCTATCCCATAATTTCCTTGTTTGAGATTTGGAATTTTTCGAGATTTTCTACCTTATCACCTTTTTCCAGTTGATCAACTAAAAGTGACATTTTGGGGTGTTTCCAATGCCCAGGTGCGGCTAAAACGCAGTCAACAGTTGTTCTATAGACAAAGACGGTTCTTTTGCTGCAAACCGCATTAAAATCCATCAAGATGTCGAGCAACAGCGGCCAGTTGAAACTGAAACGGTGCACATATTGAGGCATGTCAACACAAAAGGCGCCTTAGCAAGGTACACTCTTTTTGTGTTAACATGCCTCATCTTGTGTGGAATTCTCGATTTCCTCAGTTTAAAGCGCTGATAACTGATAGTCTAGGTTTCAATGGTTGTAAAATGACACTTGCTTCCATGTATAGCCTTTCTATCCCATAATTTCCTTGTTTGAGATTTGGAATTTTTCGAGATTTTCTACCTTATCACCTTTTTCCAGTTGATCAACTAAAAGTGACATTTTGGGGTGTTTCCAATGCCCAGGTGCGGCTAAAACGCAGTCAACAGTTGTTCTATAGACAAAGACGGTTCTTTTGCTGCAAACCGCATTAAAATCCATCAAGATGTCGAGCAACAGCGGCCAGTTGAAACTGAAACGGTGCACATATTGAGGCATGTCAACACAAAAGGCGCCTTAGCAAGGTACACTCTTTTTGTGTTAACATGCCTCATCTTGTGTGGAATTCTCGATTTCCTCAGTTTAAAGCGCTGATAACTGATAGTCTAGGTTTCAATGGTTGTAAAATGACACTTGCTTCCATGTATAGCCTTTCTATCCCATAATTTCCTTGTTTGAGATTTGGAATTTTTCGAGATTTTCTACCTTATCACCTTTTTCCAGTTGATCAACTAAAAGTGACATTTTGGGGTGTTTCCAATGCCCAGGTGCGGCTAAAACGCAGTCAACAGTTGTTCTATAGACAAAGACGGTTCTTTTGCTGCAAACCGCATTAAAATCCATCAAGATTTCGAGCAACAGCGGCCAGTTGAAACTGAAACGGTGCACATATTGAGGCATGTCAACACAAAAGGCGCCTTAGCAAGGTACACTCTTTTTGTGTTAACATGCCTCATCTTGTGTGGAATTCTCGATTTCCTCAGTTTAAAGCGCTGATAACTGATAGTCTAGGTTTCAATGGTTGTAAAATGACACTTGCTTCCATGTATAGCCTTTCTATCCCATAATTTCCTTGTTTGAGATTTGGAATTTTTCGAGATTTTCTACCTTATCACCTTTTTCCAGTTGATCAACTAAAAGTGACATTTTGGGGTGTTTCCAATGCCCAGGTGCGGCTAAAACGCAGTCAACAGTTGTTCTATAGACAAAGACGGTTCTTTTGCTGCAAACCGCATTAAAATCCATCAAGATGTCGAGCAACAGCGGCCAGTTGAAACTGAAACGGTGCACATATTGAGGCATGTCAACACAAAAGGCGCCTTAGCAAGGTACACTCTTTTTGTGTTAACATGCCTCATCTTGTGTGGAATTCTCGATTTCCTCAGTTTAAAGCGCTGATAACTGATAGTCTAGGTTTCAATGGTTGTAAAATGACACTTGCTTCCATGTATAGCCTTTCTATCCCATAATTTCCTTGTTTGAGATTTGGAATTTTTCGAGATTTTCTACCTTATCACCTTTTTCCAGTTGATCAACTAAAAGTGACATTTTGGGGTGTTTCCAATGCCCAGGTGCGGCTAAAACGCAGTCAACAGTTGTTCTATAGACAAAGACGGTTCTTTTGCTGCAAACCGCATTAAAATCCATCAAGATTTCGAGCAACAGCGGCCAGTTGAAACTGAAACGGTGCACATATTGAGGCATGTCAACACAAAAGGCGCCTTAGCAAGGTACACTCTTTTTGTGTTAACATGCCTCATCTTGTGTGGAATTCTCGATTTCCTCAGTTTAAAGCGCTGATAACTGATAGTCTAGGTTTCAATGGTTGTAAAATGACACTTGCTTCCATGTATAGCCTTTCTATCCCATAATTTCCTTGTTTGAGATTTGGAATTTTTCGAGATTTTCTACCTTATCACCTTTTTCCAGTTGATCAACTAAAAGTGACATTTTGGGGTGTTTCCAATGCCCAGGTGCGGCTAAAACGCAGTCAACAGTTGTTCTATAGACAAAGACGGTTCTTTTGCTGCAAACCGCATTAAAATCCATCAAGATGTCGAGCAACAGCGGCCAGTTGAAACTGAAACGGTGCACATATTGAGGCATGTCAACACAAAAGGCGCCTTAGCAAGGTACACTCTTTTTGTGTTAACATGCCTCATCTTGTGTGGAATTCTCGATTTCCTCAGTTTAAAGCGCTGATAACTGATAGTCTAGGTTTCAATGGTTGTAAAATGACACTTGCTTCCATGTATAGCCTTTCTATCCCATAATTTCCTTGTTTGAGATTTGGAATTTTTCGAGATTTTCTACCTTATCACCTTTTTCCAGTTGATCAACTAAAAGTGACATTTTGGGGTGTTTCCAATGCCCAGGTGCGGCTAAAACGCAGTCAACAGTTGTTCTATAGACAAAGACGGTTCTTTTGCTGCAAACCGCATTAAAATCCATCAAGATGTCGAGCAACAGCGGCCAGTTGAAACTGAAACGGTGCACATATTGAGGCATGTCAACACAAAAGGCGCCTTAGCAAGGTACACTCTTTTTGTGTTAACATGCCTCATATATATAGCACCTTCTACTAGTCCGGCCGGGGTTTGAACGCGCGACCTCCCGCTCGACAGATCGCTGCTTAAAGTGCATACAAGCCCTGGCTAATTATATTTCTTACGAAGAGACTAGAGGCCATAGACAAAGGATTCCGGAATAAAAAGTTGATTTGATGTATTTGTCATGGTGTATTGGCCGTTCAAAGTTGCCCAAAAACGTGTCTTGGGTTGCCTGTGGACGAAAATCAAGCGCGCTAGAGCGCTTTACAAAATTGGTACTGGGTCTAGTTTGACGTCATCAACAGAACACGGTCGATGTGCCATTGCATGAAAGGCCTTGCCGAGTAAAGCTCTCCGAAACGATTGGCGCGATATTATCATCTTTCTCGATTATCTATTCAATTATTTTGCAAATAAGCCAAGAGACGAGGTTCTGTTAATGACGTCACGTTTTATTCTCGTCCCAGTCTCCGAAAGTGCGCGGAAATTATTCTACATTTGGAAGTTTAGTCGCTAAAAAAATAATGAAAACATTTTTATTTAAAAAATTCGGAATTTTTTCTCTACCTTTTAAGGTCGAAGCTTAAAATAAAGCATAATTGGTCAGGGCTTATATGCACTTTAACCACTGACGGTTTTCAGCTTTCGGCACAGGGGGTAATAGTTATCCAGCAACATCTAGTGACTAGAGATTTAGGAAGATCCATCAAATTTATTACCGCCAAAAAGCCTCCTCAAGACCCAAAAAGCGCGTTCTTCGCATGATCTGCACAAACCACGACCAAAGAGGTTGAAAAGCTGCCCGTGCCTACTCCAAACGGTGCAAATCGCCTTTTTCATGGGGATGACGGAAGCGCAAAATTATACTTCCGCTCAGGGAATGTATGCAAATAATATTTTTCATGGGGGACCCCCAAGCACGATTTGCTTTACAATCGACTGGTAGTTTTAATTATTGTTAGTTTTCTATGTTTATCAGTTATATCAGGAGCCCATTACCAGGAGCGTCCATATATATTCTATATCCGTGAGTCAGCGTATGACCGGTTTACATGACAACAGGAGCACATTACTAGGAGCGTCCATATATACTATACCCGTGAGTCAGTGTATGACCGGTTTACATGACAACAGGAGCCCATTACCAGGAGCGTCCATATATTCTATACCCGTGAGTCAGCGTATGACCGGTTTACATGACAACAGGAGCCCATTACCAGGAGCGTCCATATATATTCTATACCCGTGAGTCAGCGTATGACCGGTTTGCATGACAACAGGAGCCCATTACCAGGAGCGTCCATATATTCTATACCCGTGAGTCAGCGTATGACCGGTTTGCATGACAACAGGAGCCCATTACCAGGAGCGTCCATATATACTATACCCGTGAGTCAGCGTATGACCGGTTTGAGCTATTTTTAGAACAGGTTTCCCGGGTAACTGCCTTCTGACTCTGTTGCGATCGTGCATATGCTTGCCGTAATTATCGAGATTAAGAATGATCTATTGTTCTTTGAGGTGATTTTACTAACGCTGCATTGTCCTGACTATGGTTTGATTGGATTCCCAAAGTGTGGGCACGAGATCCGTTCTAAATATAGCTCAATCCGGTCGTACGCTGACTCACAGACCTAGTATGGGAGATGGACGCTCCTGGTAATGGGCTCCTGGTTATATCTGTAAACAGTTTCAACTTTTTAAAATAATAATTACGATAGTACAGTAATAGTTTAATTGTTATAATTTAACTGTCAGTGCTCCTATTGATAGCAGTCATAGTTTGTAACTGAAGGGACTACCCTGCTTAAATAAAGGTTTCTGTCTATCTATTTATCTATCTATTTGCCGTTGGAGCTTTGTACAAGCAGCATTTTATGAACATATGAATAGATCAAGAGAATTTAGTTAGTTATGTGCGCTGAATAGCCTACTTCCGCGATATGCTTTACCTGTCACGCACAAAGGTTTCAATACGAGGCTCCGTGCTAAATTAAATTTATTCTTTTCTCTGATTGCTCTCTTTAATAATGTAGATACAAAAATATTCAATTCTGATTGGCTGAAGTAGACATATTAATCACTAACAGCAGTGCAAACACAGTTAATATAATAATAATAATATTTTGACAGGAAACCTCCACTCACAAGTTGTGATTTTCAGGGATGTCCTGTATTAATATGTATATATTAAGTATTTTGCTTGCGTATGTACGGAAGAAGGCCGAAACGTCTACTGCGTTAAATTATGGACCAGTGAAGAGTTCGCAAGTCACTTCATTTATATACTTATATACCTATCAATATTTCAAGTGTACAAGCGTCTCAATCTACCCACCCCGTGCTTCACCCGAAACGTAATGGATAATCATTAATTACACATGTATACTGTAAAGAACTCAAGTATATTGTGTGTAGGAGCGATGCTTTTTGTACTGTTTAATAAACGAGCAGCGGTGTTTTATCAGATTTAAAACACGAGGGCGCAGCCCGAGTTAGAAACACGAGGCACAGCCCGAGTGTTTTAGATCTGATAAAACACTGCTGCGAGTTTTTTAAACAGCTTAAAAAATATCTAGACAGATAGGGTCATGTAATTCGATTATTTTGGTGATACGACCTGATTCGGCGGAGAAAATCCAAGTTAAAGTTTATGTAAATTAGGATGAAATCTTTATCACACTTAAAGATCGCTTCTCGCTTGGTGATTTCCTTTTTTTTGCTTCATGAATTATTCATATTTTTTTTAAATTCTAGTTATAAAATGGTATCCATGTCTAGATTATAAAATTATACAAAGAACAGCTTTGTAGGACTTATAGTTTAGATTTTATGTTTTTGATGACGTCACGTGAAAACCAAGATTAGAGACCTACCATTTCGACCTAATATTCACTGTTCACTTATCGATAATCACTAATTAAATAGTCTTGTCCATTACTGTGTATACAATCAGGTGTACAATAAGGATCATTGTATTGTATAGCGTGATAGTTCACTCGTCAAGTCCATGTGTAGTTATAGTTGCGGTAGCATCACAGATTGACTATCGTATCGGTAATCTTTCAAGTACGCTGGGTCTTTCAAGGATCTCTGCGACCTTCTGATAGGTTCATCTGGAGGTGCTTGTTCAGCAGGTGTTTCCAGGGAGCATGCTTGGTTGTGTGTTTTAGACTCTGCACCATTGTCTTATGTCAATGGTTAAACTGTCAGTGTCTCGTCACTGCTTGAATTGGGGCACATGGAAGTGGCTGCAGGGGTCTTCCTCAAATCCACTTTGTTTCTTCGGTAGGTCCCACTGTCAGATTCGAGGATCGCTCGTAAAGCCACTTAGTAGTTACAGCTTTCTTCCAGTCCTTCTTGCCGATTAGGAAGGGTCTCATTCGCACGCACTGAGTGTCGCCGTCTTCTAAGGCCTCCTTTGCTTTGCTTGTGCATTCCTTGTAGCAGTCTTGACCTGTTGAGTGTTAATGCTGTGTGGTTTAAGTTGTAGCTCTGTTGTGGTTGGCAGGAGCGTTTTTGTGCTACGCCCTAACAGTCAGAACAGTCAGTCGCTGTGCAGGACTCAGCTCCATAGCTTCACTTGGGCATTGCGGTGTGCCAAGATAGCTAGGTAGGGGTCGGTTTGGTCCTTCATTTTTTGCGTAGGAGTATTCCCCTATGCAGGACAGTGCTCGCGTCCAACTCCGTGTTTCTTTCCACAGTAGTGGTATTCTGTTGGGCAGTTTCCGATTGCGGTTTGGATTGAATTTCGTCTCAGATTTTGCACTCGTCTTGGCTGTACTTTCTCGGATCTTGTGAATTCCTTCTTCGTTGGATCGGCCTAGGAACCTTATCTGCGTGGAACTGGCTTCTGAACTGCGATAGAGGTTCATACAAATTCACACAAATTTCCAAAATATCTATATCAAAAGACCACTTACTGAAGCTGGGAAACATAGTTTTCGTTACAAAGGAGGATTTGTTTATCTGACTTTCGAAAGGACTGTATATCTGAGTGTATATAATCTGTATATAGGATTATTCACGAAAAAGGCCCGTTCTCTGGAAATGTTTACCGAATGAAACGAGAAGCCAAACAAATTTAAGATCCTTGGAAAATCTTTTATAAATTGAATTTAGCATTAGTATAGAAACTAGGTTAGTGTAATATTTTATTATTATTATCATATATTATATAAGTGATTATGTACTGTTTAAAACACGAACAGCAGTGTTTTATCCAGTTTAAAAATTCGAGGGCAAAGCCCGAGAATTTTTAGACTTGATAAAACACGTGCTGTGAGTGTTTTAAACGGCTTCAAAAACGCTTTAAGAATGCAATGAAAGAAAGACGCACATCTCAAGGGAATGGTTACTTAATGAACCATTGAACCTTTGTATTCACAACGCCATGCAATTACGAACATCTCAAGGGAATGACATGAAGAAATTACCATACTATGTTGTTTGAAGCGGCGTTTCGCAATGCAAGAAGAACCTGCACTTGAAGAATTGGTGTTGTGGTTTACCTCGATAAAGTTCAAGACTTGGAAAGCGACGTGACTGACATGACGGCAGACTCTAAATGTTTGACTCCGGCACAAAATATGTAAGTTTAATGCGCGTTTTTATTATTTTACGGCTTTGAGTTTGGTTTAATAATTGGAACTAAACAGTGGCTCGGTAAACAAGTAATGGTAGTTGGATAACTTCATTTTAAAAATATTATCTGTGTATCTCGGTAGTCTGCTGATATTAGTAAATTTAGTGCAAAATTTATTATCTAGGTACCTTATGTTCCGTGTACTTTTTGCTATCGTTGGGTCTTTATTAGTGAATTCTTAATTAGGATGAAACTTTATATAAAATTTCATGTTCATTAGTATTTTTTATATAAAACGTTCATCCTAATTAGCAATTCAATGAGAAAGTTGAAACATCATTAAAAAATCCATTGTCTCAATCATTAACCCCGTTTCCTCCTGGGACAAAATTCAAATTCCTCCGCGGGCTTTTAGAATGATGAAATTTTATCAGATATAAAGAAGCATGCACGTGACTGATTTGCTTCATCTGATTGGACAGAATGCTCATTAATTAATCATGAGTTTTTGAATTATATATATTTTTACATTACTATTACACGGCTCTCTGGAAGAGCATGATGTATGAACGAGATAACGTGTTGAAATAAAGATTTACCACTACTTACTACTACTACACTCTGAGAAGGTCAACTTGGTTCTTCGTATTATTTCAGGAACACCCAACGGTAAAACTTCATAAAAACAAACATTCTGATGTTGTTATAACAAATCAGATGTATTTAAACATATTTAAGGGAATTGTTTTTCAGCTGGCAGACGAACAGCTGTTCTGCTGCGCCAGCCAGCCTAAAGTTCATGAAGAATTTCTAAATTTCCCAGCTGAAATATTTAAGTGCAGAATTTGCCAGCAGCAAAAATATGTTTTTGAATATATTCCCAGGGGACTTGTAGAGACCGAAAACTGTTTTTAAATGATTTCTATATCACAACACCTTTCAACATTTTAAACCTGTTTCAAGATCGGCTCCAACACTAAATATTGTTCCGATGTTGAAATGGTTTGTACAGGGCTATTTTAAGAATAAAAACCTGAGCTAACCTGCAGAATTCGGTATTTTTAAAAACCTGTGAAACAACAGGTACGTGCAGAATTTGCCAGCTGAGAAATATCGCTCTGTTATATTATTATTATGTAATTATATCGGACTGCAGAATTTACCAGCTGACAAATATCGCTCCGTTATATTATTATTTAGTATCAGACTGCAGAATTTGCCAGCCAAGAAATTCCAAAGTGCAGAATTTGCCAGCCGAGTGGCCCAGAAGAACAGTTATTTTGCAGAACAGTTCGTTGGGTGTTCCTGTTATTTTCTCTCGTATGTTGGCGTAACGAACTCCAAGAACAATTCTGTCTCGAATGAGGCTGCCATGTTACCAAGTACAAAAACTACACGATTGTGCTAGAGTTCGTAGCTCAGTAATGTACGCGTCTATTGGCTCTCCTTCCTTCTGGTTTCGGCTGTTGAAGACGTATCTTTCAAAAGTTTCATTTTTCTCCCCGGTGCAGTATTTGTCGAGACATCTCGTAGATCAAGGGACCTGTCATATATTAGATGGGGGGTGGGGGGTAGGGCTGGTGCAAATGGGGGGAGGGGCATCATTTTTTATGTAAGCCAAAAGGGGAGGGTCATCAAAATTTGTGCAAACATTTGGGGGTAGGGTCACACTTTTTATGCAGAAGCCTGCTGGAATTGGACTCGTAATTTCTGTTCATTTTGAGCACTCAATGTATAATCCAATGTTCCCTGAAAAGAAAACAAGTACCAGGATTGTAGACAGTATTTGATGAAAAGTACTGCACCCAGTCTGATCATGTTCCAAGGGCCGTTCCCAGATCTTGAAAGTCATGGTCTTCACTACCTTCCTTTGGCTAAGACCCCAACAAGAAACAGAACCGTTGATGACTACTTACCTAGAGGGCAGCTAAGAAAAGCCTACACTTCAGGTGAATGCTCCTTAGACGACCTCGCCAGCATTTCAAATTTCTCTCGGAGGTTTGTGGTATCTGCAGAATGTGTCAAAATCTATTTGGAGCACTTAAAGTTGCTCGAGCTCAATAAAGAAAAGAGAAAGAAAGAACGGAGGGAGGGAGGAGGAGGGGGAGGAGGAGGGAGGAGGAGGACTGAGGGAGGAGGAGGAGGTAGGAGGAGGAGGAGGTAGGAGGAGGAGGAGGAGGTTGGAGGAGGAGGAGGTAGGAGGTAGGAGGAGGAGGAAGAGTAGCGAGAGAGGAGGAGAAGGTGGATGAGGCGAGCGGCCTGTCAGAGATAAAAATAAATACTCAGACTGATAGCATTAGGAACACTACTCTACCAGGATTTAATTTTGTTTATCAGACAAGCCTCAGTCAAGCTGGTGGCGTCGGCTTCTATTTACGTGAGAACCTTTCATTTAACATTCGTTCCGATCTCAGCACTTAACAATCAATCCAAACAAAACATCTTATGCGCTGTTGTTTACAGGCATCCTATATTTTGACCGAAATTCTTTTACCAAATCACTTTATGAAACAATTGATCTTATTCATGCCGAAAACAAACTTTGCAAAATATATTATATAAGAAATATCGTAAAACCCGCAATAACTATTTTGTTGCAAAGTTTAAGGTATAAGCTAAAACACCTAACTTTAGTTTGCAAGAAAACTTATTATCGGGATTATTAACAATGCGAAAGCCACATGGAAAGGAATTAAAGAAATTATTTCAATTAAATCCAATAAAGCCTATTTTCCTACGAAGATAGTTACTGATAGTTCATGCTTAACTGACCCTAAAGCCATCGCAAACGCTTTTAATGATTACTTTGTTAATATTGGGAAGAACCTGTCTTCCGACATCCCTATATCACCTAAGCCATTCTCACATTACTTGACCAATCCACAACCAAATAGTTTTTATATTTTTCCGGTTACCCAATTAGAAAATAGAGGAAGAGGTTTCAAAATTGAATGTTCGTAAAGCCACGGGCCCATTTAGCATACCCATACGAGTCCTAAAATGTCTCAACCATCTGCTATCTAAACCCTTGAAATACTATATAATTTTTCTATCTCAACGGGAACTGTTCCCGACAAGTTCAAAATCGCTAAGGTAATTCCTGTTTTAAAAAAAAGAACTCTTCTCTAAATCTAAATAACTATCGTCCAATTTCTCTTTTATCTGTCTTTAATCAAATTTTTGAAAAACTAATTTGCAAATGCCTAACTAGTTTTATTTAGAAATATGATATATTTTTTGCTAACCAATTTGGGTTTCGCTCAAAACACTCCAGAACTCATGCTGTTTTAACTAATTGTAGATAGTATTCAGAAAGCGATCGAAAAAGGGGAAGTCTCTTGCGAACTTTTCCTTGATCTAAGCAAAGCATTTGATACAGTGAATCGTGCTATTTTGTTAAAAACGCTTGAGCCAGGAGAGAGGGGGTGACTCTAATTGTTGTCGCAATAGCCTTTTTGGCGACTCCTCACTGCCAGTGTGACGTCACATAGCAACGCAAGTGCTCTCTTCTCGTGTCGGCTCATGATCAGTTCGGCGTAGATGGTATTTAAGTTAGGGACAAAAGGAGGTCAAAAGCAGAGGTTTAACCTTACTTTTTTCATCAATTTCATGTAAGTGTTCATGCTTTGTGTTCAATATTACACATTTAACCTGGTTTAACCCTCTTGTTGTTTGAGTACTCGCTCTGACAAGAAGTTAATTGAGCTCTTGTCATTTTGCGAGGAGGCCATCTTGGTTCAGGGCGAACAAAACTTGGTTTACACATTTTCAGATTTCTCAGGATAACGGGTGAATTTGTAATCCAAAATAGGAGGTTTTATTCGTAAGTTGTTGCTCTTGTAGTAAAGCTAAAGTATACGGCTTGTGCATGTTTAGTTGTGCTTAACAATTAATCCTTTTGAGTGCAGAAGTTGTAATTTGCTCGTTTGTTTGCAGTATACATCTACATGTATAAACGATTGCCTACCGCACAAAAAATACAGTTAGGCTTAAAACTATTGTTTTAGTCCCCACATTTCAACCTCAAGAAATTTATGAGATACTTGTTCATCAAGAGCGTACGTAGTTTCATTGTTTTCTGGGGTTTAAAACAAAAATAATAGGGTCTTTGTTTATCAGCAGCTTCCCACAGGGAGGGGTAGACCCAGGCCGAGGGGTATGTTGGGTTTGTTCGAAGTTCCAAGATAGGGCAATGGGAATTCGTAATATTGTAATCTCACATGAGAGGGATTTTCTGCTAAGGAAAACATGACCACTCCTGGGGAAAATCGTAGTTCGTTCCACCATTTTTGCAATCCCCCTGTTTTTATTCGTATGGTAATTATAGTTCAGTTTTAGAGAAGAATTTGCACCTAAAGAGGTTTCCTCAAAACAATAGGGCTATTGTTTCTGACATACTGTACTGATAGCTCAAGATTCAGTTATCGCTAATCCCTAAGGGCAATAGCAAAGTTGCTCTTATGAGTCATAGTGGATTTACTGTAAAGGTTTATAAATATTCTGATCTCATTATTACGTTACGAGTGATAGCGAAGGTAAAGGAAAATAATAAAGACATTTTAGGGGTTCTGTAGGGGTTCTGTTGTGTAGTTCAAATTGAAATCCTTCGCCGTCTATGCCGTCATTAGATTCCACAGCACTTTATTCACGAGCCCCAGCCAATAGATAATTTATTCACCCCCTCATTTATGTATTCACCCCCTAATTATGTATTCACCCCCATTTTATTCATGAGTCCAAACAATAGAACCTGGACGTCCTCTTAATTAATGAGAGCGCCACAAAAATTAACATAACGCCACAAAAAGTGGGTAATTCGGTGCCTCTCCTACTACTTATGTACATTTAAAATAAATTAAAAGTTTACTTCTAAGAACACGCTTAAAAGCTTGAAAGTTTCTGATGTCTCTAGACTCTCTCTAGTCTCGAGCTATAGGTTGTTCCAGGCATCTGCGCACTGCGAACACGTTATATTTGCTCCCCAATTAGTGCACGAGGGGGATTTTCTTCTGGTGTTATAGTCATGTATATTATATGATCAACTCCATGTTGAAATGTCAAAGTTTTCGTTTAATTGAAAAAAGTTTTCATTTCATTGAAACTCTCCCCAGCGAGTTTTAGCGTTTATTCAGTTGTGTTTCATTGTTATAATTGAACTTTGTACACAAGCCTCGGCCTCATGTCCTAACGCATTTGGTTGTCATGGTACTCATGGCACACGATTATCTTGTAGAAATAGAAGCGTTAAAGTGCCTATGAACAATATTTTTTTATTTTAGATATCAATTCTAAATCAAGTGAATAGTAGAATGGTAAAATATATTTCGCTTTGAATGCTGTGCCGCTGAGTTAAGGAGGTTTTAATATCCAGTGCAAAATCCAAATCACTTCTTAGTGGTTGTGAATGGGCGTTTCTACTGACATAGCAAAACAAATTTCTAACATCATTTTATTTCAACCATGAGTATAACACTGATAATAATTTAAAAAATGTTTAATTGTAACAAAACATTTTGTATAATAATTGATGCCTCCCCTGACGTCATGTAATTAGCATTTTGGATATTAAAACCTCCTTAACTCAGCGGCACAGCTTTCAAAGCAAGATATATTGTACCATTCTACTATTCACTTGATGTAGAATTGAGATCTAAAATAAAACAAAAAGATTCATAGGCACTTTAAGCGGGTGACCAGCGGGTGCGAACAACTGTTATGACTAGTGCAGCTACATTGGGATTCAAATTATTTTCCCTATCATCGATCACAGAACGCTGTGGTGCTACACAACTTTTATCAACAAGAAATATAATAGACAAAAACAAAGATTGAAACGAAGACAGAATCTACCTTGTCTCAGTTGTTATAAAGATAAAAAGACTAACGAAATTTAGGCACGAAATCCTCCAACTTAAGAGCCGTCTCAATGGTCTCGAATAGCTGAAAAAACTGTTCTCTTTAAAGGTTTCCTCGAGTTTGTATTTCAGAATAAATGGAAAATTTCTGGGAAATGCAATGCTTTTTTTCCGGGTAAACTAGTATAGGTGTATTTTCAAAGAGTAAATGTTATTGGCTACTGCGCATTGACGTCATCGCCAACCTTAGAGCGGTTTTCAGTTGAGTGTAGTGAAACCAAACGCAAATTACCCACAGCCAGGCAATCATAGGAGCGAGTAATCACAAGTAACTCATAAATGGCTTCCCTGTGAGCCAAATGACAAACCAAAGGAAAACCAAAACCAATTTGCGTTTGGTTTTACTTTGGATTCTGATTGGTTGGTTTATCTTCTCAGCCAACAGGAGAGCTTAGTAAATGCAAAACCAAAACACTTCCGACACTCAATTGAAATCCGCTCTATTATTAATTGTATAGTCGAACCGTGCTTGGGTCACTCCAACCATGTAAAGTGGAAGCTCTCATTTCGTTTAGTCTTCGTTTAGTCGCACCAATCTCTCCTTTCGTTTAGTCTTGAAAGAAATTCAGCATGTCTTCGGGGAGAGGTCTTTTTACACGACGAGAACCACCGCGAGATGGTGTTAAAGAGATTAAAAAGAAACTCAGTGAACTTCCCTGTCATTTCGCTTGGGATATCGTATCATGGTACAAGGCAAGTTGCAGTCTGCCGATGAATATAGAAGAGCTTCAGTTGCACATTGACGAGACAATTGAGGGATCTGAAGTGAAGTCCCACAGCCTTATGGGTTATTACAAGACCAAAGCGAGGAAATTTGAAGCAGCCAAAACACATTTACACACTGCCCTCAACGACGCTACTACAGATGATGAGAAAATCGTAACGTATGCAAATTTGGCTTGGCTAACATTCGAAGAGAATTCGAACGCTTCCAGTGAAAGACTAGAGACAGCCGTTGAAGAACACATAGGGAAAGTGAGAAGATTACTTAACGAAAGAAATGCAGAGGACATCCCAGAAGTGATGGCCGAGAAAGCTTTTTCGATCGCTAAGAGTGCATTTACCGAGAGCGGTTACAAAGAAGCGTATCGTTGTATCAACAAAGCCCTCGAAGGAAGGCCAGACAGTGTTCCATTCAAATTCACTAAGGCACTTGTTTACCAGCGTTTGCATCGTCACATAAAAACCACCCATGGGGAAAATAAAAATCCCGAGGTAGGAGAAATTAAAAAGTTATGGGAAGAAATCATCGACACCGACCAAAATTCCTCCCAATATTATGCTACTATTCATGCACAAGCTTTGATCCAGTATGCGAGATTTCTTAATAAGATCAGACAGGATTATGGCAAGAGTAGTAAACAATTTGCCGAAAAGGCCATGGAAATAGGCAGAAATAACTACGCGATCTTGAGGGCTGCTTCTGAATATTTTATTAATACGGCGGGTTGGAAAATAGAAGGCTTGAATAAGGCTGAAGAGATTTTGAATAAAATTCTTCAAAATCAGCCTGATTCTTATAGGACGTTAGAAATTCAGGGTAGATTATGCCTCAGGAAAAGTAACCTTAAGTACGGTTTGACAAGTGAAGAAAAAGTCAGCTATTATAACAAAGGTGAAAAATGCTTTCGAGAGAGTTGGAACACAAATAAAGCATACATAATACCAGCATTGGAACTTGTTGGACTTTACGTTAAGAAGTACGAAGAGGTCAAAGAAGAGCTGATGCTAAGAAAGGCGGAAATGGTTTTCAATGAAATTTCCATAGAGGTAGACAAAAAAGACCAAGTGGACAATACCCTCAAAGCTCGTTTTCATCAAATATTTGGAGCTTTTTTAAAGGACC
The DNA here is from genome assembly GCA_030867875.1 of Actinernus sp. WN-2022. Classification (NCBI taxonomy): domain Eukaryota; kingdom Metazoa; phylum Cnidaria; class Anthozoa; order Actiniaria; family Actinernidae; genus Actinernus; species Actinernus sp. WN-2022. Next base: position 35,265,492 of record JAOWCC010001501.1, read on the forward strand.
ACGGCAAGGCTCTCTCATTTTATCACCTTAAAGAATCTCTGGAGTACAACCCAAATCAAGACAGCAAATTCACTAAAGATCCTCTAAGAGAGCTAGCCAATGAGAAGATCCAGGAAAGCGATGAAAGAGAGCAATTCAAAGGCTATGAGACGCTTGGATGGCTCGACGATTCCGAGGACAAGGTTCAAGCTGCGATTGCAAAGTACAAAAAGGCTTTACAACTCAAGTTGGGAGATCCATCAGTGAGCAAGTGCCTCGTCAGGTTGTACATTAAAAGCAAGCAGTGGGAAGACGCGGAGTCACTGATGAATAACGTAACAAATGACGAGAAGAGGGAACTTGAACAATGGCTTCAAATCGCTAAAGGTGAGGAAGCACAAAGTGAAGGCAGGCCACACGAGGCAGTCAATTATTTCACGCTAGCTGCCGAACGTGGTTCTCTTCTTGCTGCGGAAACACTTTGTGGAATGCTGCAGAAGTCAGAGACGGATGCAGGCAGCCAAGACCAGTTTTACAAGCGTTTAGCACTTGTTGAAGTTGTTAGTGGATTGGACCCAAGAGAGGTGTTGCTGTTGCCAGAAGAAGACCCGTATGATGTTCTGGTGATTGAACGACAACAAAGCTTAAAAACAAAAGTACAAACAGTCTTACATTCTGACGATGATCTAAAGAGTCTTGCCAAAAAATGCGTGGGACTGGAAGAGAATATGTACAGGAAAGAACCGGTTAGCGAGAACGTGAAGGATGTTATGACAGAAGCAAGAAACTGTTTAGACAGGTCACTTGTCAAGACAGGAAAGCACCTTGGATACGAGGTAGGAAACTGCTATTTTCCAATCCTGATGACAGACAAAAAGGACATCCAAAACAAACTGACGAACAAAATAATCAAAGGATTTGATTGGAAGACATTTCCTGCAAACAGCAAAGATGCCTTTGAGTTCTTGTTGAGGAAACAGCCTGGATACAATCCAGAGATGAGCTGGATGAAGGTGGCGGCAGATCTTGTCAACATTAACAAACACAACGAACCCTTAGCTGTAGATGTTCAGGGACGATTGGTACTGAAACCTGTTCCTGACCGCATGACGGAGACGTGTGTCTTCCTGGAGAAGAACAAGGCAGCTGTCCCATGGCTGAAGGTTGTCAACGATATGTCTACAAGTGATGAAAATGAAGCTGAGAGCAGCAGCGGGTGAGTAAAGAGGTTATTTGTATCCAAGGGTACTTTGGCAGTAATAGCCCATAACCGAAATGAGAAAAGGACTGGGTTCTAATTATATGTACAGTGCATCAAAGTGCATCATGGGTAGCAGTTTGGGTAGACAGGCTCGAAAACAAACAAGAACTGGAGGGAAGGAGAGACTCGGTTATGGTCGTTTGTCTCAAGAAACTAGCCTACTTGTAATTAAATCTTGAATATTACTGAGACCTTCATATATCTCTAGAGATGCGTACTGGAAACATTCGTAAGCTTCATGAAGCATTTTCAACCCTGAACCTGACAATAACGGGAACTAGTTCGTTGTTCGAGCTTGATCGTATCGCAATTTCGTTAAAGAATTATCATGTCATCGTGCACTTTACCACTTGGAAATCCTGCTGATAACGATGTTTTTGGCCGCCTTTTTTGCGAAAACTGCATTATTTCCTCACGACCCCATGTTGTTTACGAATGTGTCTACCCAAACCGATACCCATGGTGCACTGCGCATAGCACTGGAACCCAGTCCTTGCCTCGTTTCGGTCATGTCCAATTAACTTTTACTTTTTCTCTAGTCACAATTTTTTTTATGTACAATACAATTATTTAAGCACGCAAAGAAGACGGGTGAAACTCGAACTCGGGTAGAGAACCTTCATCAAGGCACTACCAACACTCGCAAATGCAAGGAACATAACTTTATTTTCAAGCTAAGCACTTTGGCTTTGGCACCTAATGGTATAAATGAACGTTTTTCGTTCATTTGATTCTACTTTCCCAATTTTCAGTTAGATTAGGATTTTGATCATTATATTCACTCGTCCTCACTTCTTACTGTTTTGATAATTATTATTAACATTTCTGTTTATGGCGCGTTTTCCTTTGATCCTTCATCGGAGTGCATGTTTCCTCAGCGCTAATCATGTACTCAACACTTTATAAACCATTTTCCCACCCACAATTCCCTATTTTCTCTGACTAAAGCTAACCTAGAAAAAGAAGGAAAGGCGAGAGGAAAAGAGGACTAGTCAACAATCTAGTTATAATTCGTTAGATAACCTGAAATAACCGGTTAATACCAGGAGCCCATTACCAGGAGCGTTCCTGTGTCATGGGCTGGCCCCCCAGCACAGGAGTAGATGTGGCTATATTTAGAATTAGAATTCCCGCGTTGAAAGTGAGAAGAATGATAATGAATAATAATGAGAAGTGACGTATAGCTATCTGATTGGCTATGACAACATGCCTATGTTTATTTTGCGCGAAATGCAATTCTAAATATAGCCACATCTACTCCTGTGCTGGGAACAGAACCAATGGGGAAGATGGACGCTCCTGGTAATGGGCTACTGTTAATACCTGTTATTTTGTCATGAACAGCGATCATATGATAGAGCTACAAGTTACGACAACTGCGGCTGGTGCAACAACCTTTGAGCTGACAATTGATGGAGTTCAGCTGGCAAGACGAGCAAGCAACTTTGCTCACGAAGTTTGTACAAAACTACAGGAATTTGTGCCGTGAAGGGGTCAGGTTTGGGAAATTGTTTATTATACGACAATAAACAGCGACTAAAATCTTATTTCCATTTTAGCTCTATATTCAGCAATAAGGAATTTTTTTTGACATTATTGATACCTACTTATCATAATCGAATTATCCATGTACTTAGTCATATATTTTATTAGTTTATCTGTTTATTTTATTTTTCTTTCTTGTTGTGTTTGTTATACAGTCTGATAATCAGAAGTCCATAACCAGCTAGAAGTCTCGATATCTCATACTGTCTCTTGGCCCATCAGTTTACGGTATACACCATTTACATATGTCCAACTGTAAGCCTATAATCAATGTCATCATCCGCGTACTTCTCGTGTATCAGGACTTGAATGCCTGTTTGAAAATGTTGTTACCAGCGCCTCTGATGCATCTTGGAAAGTCTGAATTAAATTGCCATCTTTCATGCAAGAAATCATGAGTTAAACATTCGCGATTTGTTTGCTTTTCTGCGATTGACGTCACTATAATTGAATTCCAACCACTTATTAAAAGGGTCTATAATATTTTTTTTAGAAAACGATTCTTCCTAATTAAATCGCTACCCAGCGTATTTCACCTAATGGCGCCATCAACTCCGATTGGTCCAAAACATGAACGTTTTTGTTCTAATAAGAGAACTAATGTTGTGTTTAGAAAAGAAACTTGGCTGCCATTGTTTTCTCCGCCACGAAAGTAGTTTGAACGCCGTTCTAAAAATAGATTACACCGTAAACTGATGAGCCGCATTTCATTGTTTATCGAGACTTCTGGTTGTATAATTCATCTAGATTATACTTTATGTTTGTCTCTTCATGGAAATATTCATGAACAAGTAAGTTGTATAACTATTTGTAAATATATTTTCTTATACTTTAGGTGTTGTAATATAAAATTTTACAGGGCCACATTATTCTGCCATTGTAAGGTGCATGAGTACATGAGTATTCTATGTAAGCCAAAAATTTCTTCACAGAAGTACTCAAAACCTTTCAAAGATTCATATGTATAAAAATTGCAAAAGGGGTTAGTTGCACTTTAAGCTTATGCTCCAATCCCGCATTTTCTTTCCTTTCTTATTATTCTGTACGTTATAATTTTGTGCAATGGATAAATAAATGAATCTGAATCTGAATCTAACAACTTTCTTTACCTAATAAACCATGTACGTGTGTGTGTATGTACATATATACTATATTCGTGAGTCAGCTAGCGTATGACCGGATTCACGAGCCCCAGTCAATAGATAATTTATTCACCCCCTAATTTATGTATTTACCCCCATTTTATTCATGAGTCCAAAACAATAGAACCGGGACTTCTCTTAATTAATGAGAGCGCCACAAAAATTTACATAACGCCACACAAAAGGGGGTAATTCGGTGCCTCTCCTACTACTTATGTACAATTAAAAATAAATAAAAAGTTTACTTTAAGAACACGCTTATAAGCTTGAAAGTTTCGGATGTCTCTAGTCTCGAGATATAGTTTGTTCCAGGCATCTGCGCACTGTGAACACGTTATATTTGCTCCCCATTTAGTGCGTTGTTATAGTCATGTATATTATATGATCAACTCCATGTTGAAAATTAAAGTCAAAGTTTTCGTTTAATTGAAAAAGTTTACATTTCATTGAAACTCTCCCCCATCGAGTTTCAGGGTTTATTCCGTAGTGTTTCATTGTTATAAATGAACTTTGTACACAAGCCTCGGCCTCATGTCCTAGTGCATTTGGTTGTCATGGTACTCATGGCACACGATTACCTTACCTTGTTGCTGCGGTCAGACTCGCGCTAGAACTAGCCTCCTCCGCAGGCATCTCTAAGAAAAATCCTAAAGAAAAATCCTAAATTAAGAAAAATCCTAAATTGGGTTACCTATGGCAAAGGAGGAAAGAAGCAGGAGAAAATCGGGCTTCCTGTGTTACGAAGCGACGAGGATTTTTCTTAATTTAGGATTTTTCTTAGAGATGCCTGCGGAGGAGGCTACGCTAGAACCGTGCTTGCTTGGCTCATTTCTGTTTAGCTAGCACATTCCTGGCACGCTAGCGAATGTGACCGACCAAGCACGGCAGCTTCTGCTTAATGGCAAACCGATGCCTAGGTAAATAAAACTACAAAGAGACCGAAGCGTAGCTCAAGCCTGGTCTGTACCACGCTAGGGCTGCGCTAGGCAAATAAAAGTAATTGGATTTCGTTGTTCAACCTATAAAATGCGTTGCTGCATTGACGGCTAAAAATTGACAAGCGGTGATCTCAAAATACTGTATTCTCTGGTTTCTAACAGCAATATGAACACAGTTGTAACAATTCATTACCACTTCTCTATACTGTCTTGAAATGTCTCGAAGCCCAAGTCCTTTCGTTCCAGCTGCTATGATGAATGAGATGGTTGTCTGCAATATTCAGGGTGTACCCCCAATTATTTCCGTAAAATAAAGACTCTTGTACTGAATATGGACAATTACATTGTAATAGATCTTCCAGATACAGCGCAACTGAAATCTAATTAGACGGTAAAGGAGAAATTTCACAGTAGGACTAGGCCCAAGTTATTGAAGGCTCTTGAATATATGTCCATTGTGTTAGCTTCCGTAACTGTGGATCCATAAAGCCACTAACCTTCGATGCAAATAAACGCTTGTTCACCTTGTAAAAGGGGATAAAAAACAATAGTATATTAGAACAGGTCCAGTGGCCGCAACGTGATGCACAAACCACATTTCTCTATAATAAACAGGCTATTCAGTGTGTCGTTCCAGTGAACATAAAGTTAATGGGGTCATGACAAAGTGCGAGTCAGGGTGCGAGTCGGCGAGTCAGGGTCAAATTAATCAAATTTACAGTTTTGATAGAATATTATATACTACGGTGGCTCGCAAGGGTACGGTGGCTCGTAAGGGACATCAGAATTGCAAACCACTTTTTTCGCTAACTCGTCAAAAATGACGAGTTAATTTTGCAAACCACTTTTTCGCTATGGACATTATTTGGCATCGGATTCCCATACAAACACTGTATTTCGCGCCATGTTTGCACCCCTTTCAAAATGTCGGAATTAACCGCGAACTGGTCTATTACTGAATCATTAATAATAACTGCAACATTTTCGCATAAACTTACTGACTGAAGTCAATTGTGGACTAACTTTCGTGTGGTGATCTCATAAATAATTTTGTTTCAAGTTACAGTGCATGTTTTTATAGTGAAAGAATAAAAATGAAAATACGTTTTATTTTGTTCTTATATTTTCCATATGAAAATGCTATTATATTTGGTATTATTAGTATCTACGAAAGTCTAGTTCTAGGCAATAGTAGCCAGCATTTCATATAAACTAAACGTTAAAAACGTTTGGATGCCATGCAACACAACAGCTATCATCTGCATATATATCTTCTTATCCTAGCACGTCCCCTTAGTATATCCCCTCCTTCCCTATCCTGTAGACCCTCTTGCTTAACTGCTTAATCCAGTAAATCTTAGTCATGTGACATACTGACATATCTGACAAAATGATGCCTATTACGCATGGACTTACAGCAAAACGACAAATTGTTTTAGCGATGAAAACGTGTACTAGTTTTTACAATGCTATCAGCCTGCAATACTAGGGTCTACTAGGCCCTTTGTAGCTGGAGGTCACATAACCTTGTCACTCAAATATCATGAATCTAGCACAATTTCAATGCCAGAAATGGAAAGAGCAAGTCAAAATAAGTAACTCCAGTGCAAGTCCAGGTTGATATTTTTTATATTGAGCCATTGGTCAATTTTTGAAAACTCAAAATTTAACGAGTTTGTACGACTCCTGCATGTTTTTTATATATTACAACAATGACAACAATGGTCGTGAGGCTTCTGCATGTAATGTATTACTAGTAAATATTTCTACAACCATTGCTTCCTGTATACACCTCTTCCACTTTCCTCAACACCGAATGGTCTCCTATGATCGCATTGAGGTCCTAATTGTTTTGACGAGTTAGCGAAAAAAGTGGTTTGCAAAATTAACTCGTCATTTTTGACGAGTTAGCGGAAAATACACTTTAGCAATGTTTTCGTAATTAAATTGATTGCAAAATGAACAATTGTTGTGACAGTTATAAAATACAGGCTCCATACAAGCGTGATGGTTATTTAAATCTGAAAAATGTCTTCCCTCTTCTTATTCAGGGTCGTAACGAGGTGTATTTTTTCTCTTTCCCGGCGACTGAAACCGAACACGATCTTCCGTAACAGTTATTGTACTGTTTTGGTCTGTTTCTTTACCACTCATGATTTCTGTGAAATACGTATACCATGACAATGCTAACGCTAAAATTGAACTTGTCTACTGCGATATACTCCTAGTCCTTCACTGAAGCGCGCAAAATCCATGAACAACGTGGCATCGTGTTTCACCATACCTACTGCATGCTCAACATCAAATACTGGAAAAATGACATTCTTTATGACAGATAAGTTAATTGTGTCAACAAAGTTCAGTGGGATGCCAGGAAACTTTGAAACCATTTTTCACGGCGTTATAAATGCACGTTTTGTAGCATGTATTCGAAGCTCCTGTACCTTGAGATACTTTCATGTTTCTTTCTTCAACCCCTAAAAAAAGGTGTTCCAGATCTTTGCAGTCAGTGATTATTTTCGCGACGGAATAAGATATCGGAAAACTGAGACACCCTTTTTAGATCAATTTCTCCACTTTATGAAGGTCGTTTCAGCGCGGATTTCCGTCCAATTCCCAAGGGATAGGAGCTCCAGGTATAAGGTATGGTGAAATTGGATTAAAATCACAATAAATAAAAGAGTATTTTAATAATAATGAAAATCAAGCTGTTTTCTACAAACTATGTTTATTAAGCTTTCAGAAAATATATACTTTATAGGAGTTTTCTTGAATTTAACGCGCGCAATTAAAAGTTTTCGGGAAGCGCTCTTGAAGGGCTCCTGATACCTAATATGGGTAAAGAAACCCGTGATTCGTGAATTTACGGACAAATTGTCCGTGACTTGTGATCGCCAACGGCTCTTCACTACCCTGTGCATTGAACAAACGCGGAATATACGTCATTATTGCACTCCGTCCCTTTCGTAGTGGAGAAGTTGCGTATCAGCTTGGTATTAAGCAGCAAATTGTCATTGGACCTGCCTCTTTCTAGATAGACTTTGCCTCGTGCTAGACGTCCCGATTCTTCACAGATTATTTCGATCATCATCACGGTAAGGATACGTCCATATTTTGATGTACTATATGCCACACTTACTTAATGTTTCCCAATTCGACCATACAACTGGCCGAAGCCTGGTACTAAACGAATATGTGTAGAACATTGCAGCTCGACCCTGGGGGGGGAACTTACATGAAAAATGGGTATGTATATAAAACCCTGACCCTGTTTGACCCAATCCAATCCCTGATTGCCCCCTTTTTTGAGGAAAAAAAAACCCTGATTGCCCCTTCTTTAAATTGTTTTCAAAACACAGTAGGATATATACCCCGGCCGATATACCGCGTGCCGGGATTGCATGCAAAATACGGAACATTTCAAGTCGGGAAATGTGACGGAAACAAGCGATGGACGCCTTGTTTTTGAACAATTTATCATTTGATTAGATTAAGCCATTTACTTATACTAACAGGAAACGCGTATGCATTTCAATCATAGATTACAATGATTGACGTCTAATAGGGTGTGTGTCGCAGATCGTGTTATTATCAAAATAGATGTGTACTCTAGTCGAGAGAAGAGAGTTTTGTAATCGCGAGCGAGAGAAGCACAACATTTCAGTAAATTACAAATAAACGTGAATCAACCAGGAAACGTCTAAGCGTTTTCGACACGTGGCATTGGGTAAACAAATCAGCAGATGAAGTACAAAGATAAGTACTGAAGTACGAATTAGCGGCGTCACGATGTATGGAACCTCAGTGCTTGCATGTGGGCAGGCGATCAAAATGCGGCAACAGAATGTCTTTTTTGACATAGTAGCTAAAAAAAATGAACCCTAACTGCCTAAAAAATACTGAATGCCGACCCTGACTGCACCCAAATTATACTCAAATCCTGACCCTGATCTGCCCAAATCAGGTCAAAACCCTGACCCACCCCCGCGGCACATACATAAGACGTCACAAGCAGGACGGGATACCAGGATACCAGACTCGATTAGTTTTTTTTCTCCTAAGCTACTTCTGGTATCCCAATACTCTAACTATGGCAATTACATTTACTAGACTCCATGTAAATACAAGACAGAGTATGAAAAAAAAAGACTTATTGTTGTCGGGTTCAGTTCAGACTCTCGGTTCTGTTCTGTATTTGGAGAATACTGATTCCAAAAGAATGGAGAAAAACAAACAGAGTCGAACAAAGAAACCATAGCCAAACAAAACAAAACCGTTAATGCTGTACTATATCACTCGTTCATAGAGTCAAAACCGGGGTCTTGCGTTTCATGATGCACATCACGCACTATAAATAGTTTATTTAGTTGTGTTCGGTGATTTCTTTTAAATAATAAAAAAACGCTGACTCGCACCTTGACTCGCTGACTCGCACCCTGACTCGCACCCTGACTCGCACTTTACCAAGACTCAGAATTAATGCCTTTATACTGGCTAGCAGTCTAGACCAGTTAAGATACTGCCGTATTCTGGGAATCCCTTTATGTAGGACGACACGAATTTTTATCAAAAATACAATAGAATACAACACAATACAATACAATTCAATACAATTCAATACAACAATAGAACGCAACACAATAGAATATTCGTGTCGTCCTACATGAAGGGATGGCCCGTATTCTCTAGCTATCTAGATCGGCCAGTTAAATTAATTAGCGGTAAATGCTCCATCGAGCAATAAAAACACTGTATTGTATTGAGTTGTATTATTAAACTGCCATTCTCAACAGACAAAATCAATAGCAAAATGTATTCCGTAAACCGTAACTAGTAGAATTAATGCCTTTACACTGGCTAGCAGTCTTGACCAGTTAAGATACTGCCGTACCCTCTAGCAGTCTAGATCGGCCAGTTAAAATAACTAAAGGTAAATGCTCCATTGAGCAATAAAAACATTATTATTAAACTGCTATTCTGAACAGACAAAATCAATAACAAATTGTCTAAGTGTCACACCAGAAACTAATATATTGCCTTTACGCTAGCAGTAGCAGACATGATTTACGATTCTTTTCTGTACTGGGAAATATCGGAGGTACCAACGAGCAGCTAGAATTCACCAGCCCAACTTACGGCCACGGAATCAATGCCTAGCATACTGGATTTAAGTACTTTGAATTTACCGTTTTCAAAACAGTCGATTGGGAGCAAGGTCCCGGCCAGTAGGACGTGGCTGCACAAAAATCTTTGACTCTCCAGTCTTCATAAACAACAACAACATAATCCGAATTCTTATTGAGAGTACGAGGTATCCATTCTACAGGAACACCCAACGGTAAATCTTCATAAAAACAAACATTCTGATGTTTTTATAACAAATCAGATGTATTTAAACATATTTAAGGGAATTGTTTTTCAGCTGGCAGACGAACAGCTGTTCTGCAGCGCCAGCCAGCCTAAAGTTCATGAAGAATTTCTAAATTTCCCAGCTGAAATATTTAAGTGCTGAATTTGCCAGCAGCAAAAATATTTTTTTGAATATATTCCCAGCTGAAATATTTAACCCTAAATACCTAACCCCATATATACTCCCATATATAAGCTATACGGGTATGTGCCGCCCAACGGAGTCATTATTTTTGACAGGTATCAATTTTTAGACCTCAGACTTAAAAATGCCTGGAATGCACTCTGAAACGGGGTATGATATTTATTCAGAGAAGCTGAAGATGTTGAAGGTGTTGATCCGGCAGACTCTGTCAAGCAGCGCAACGCGTGTTACGTATTACGTCTTGGGACAATACCGGCAAACTCTAAAACGGGGTATCAAAATTAATCAAACTCTAAAACGGGGTATCAAAATTAACACGAAACTACTCTTAAACGGGGTCCACATTTGATGACCAGGGCGGTACATACCCCTCCCCTGGGGACTTGTAGAGACCGAAAACTGATTTTAAATGATTTCTATATCTCAACACCTTTCAACATTTTAAACCTGTTTCAAGATCGGCTCCAACACTAAATATTGTTCCGATGTTGAAACGGTTTGTACAGGGCTTAACTGAAATATAGAACGCTAACCTGCAGAATTCGGTATTTTTAAAAACCTGTGAAACAACAGGTACGTGCAGAATTTGCCAGCTGAGAAATATCGCTCTGTTATATTATTATTATGTAATTATATCGGACTGCAGAATTTACCAGCTGACAAATATCGCTCCGTTATATTATTATTTAGTATCAGACTGCAGAATTTGCCAGCCAAGAAATTCCAAAGTGCAGAATTTGCCAGCCGAGTGGCCCAGAAGAACAGTTATTTTGCAGAACAGTTCGTTGGGTGTTCCTGATTCTAGCTCGATGTCAATGTTATTTACTTTTGCACAATAGCATTTATCTACACCTAATTTGTGCAAATGATCTTTCATGCTGCCAGAATAAACAATAGCATACTGTATCGGATAGTAAGTGTACAAAATTATGCAGAGCAAAATTAACATATTCTTTATTTCCAGAAAAAAACAGAAAAAAGCATAACACTGATTGATCTAGCGGGTCTGAAATTTCAGTATGGTGATAACCAGATTTAATATCAAGCGAATAAAGCCAATTTGACGAAAATTGCCGGTCGAATACAAAACAATGGCAAACGCCCATACCATACCACTCCCGGAGTCACAGGTAACCCAATTCACGATTTTATAAATCTGATAGAGATGCCTGCGGAGGAGGCTAGCCTTCTGTACGATTTCACTGTTTTGAATTGCTGACTTATTGTTACTAAACCACGCCAGAGCGGGAGTAGTACAAAACGGAATGTTGTATTGCTCGAGAACAGTTTGCTGAATAAATTGAGCTCCTATAAAGCGCTCCCAAAACCCAACATGTGAACTAGTCTTCCTTAGACCTTTTTGATATCACAATTTCCGCTATATTACGCGTCGTTACACTGCGCTCAGGCGTGCTCATTGTCAAAGAATTGGAAATGTCAGACAGATTATACTTAGCTTTTCCTAACGTGTGCACAGTATCTTCGTACTTCCTGTCCATCCACCACACTTTCAATTGATTGTGGTCGTACTTGTCGAGGCACGGCTATTGGTTCTGTACTGAATGGTTTGAACATGCTGCAAAACGGATTTCGCCCAGTGTCAAAGAGTCCCGCAGCTGAACACTTGTCCTTTGCCTGAAGACTCGTGGTGTAGCGAAAGGTTTGATACCGCGGTGAGAGATATTCCTGTACTGTTTATTCCATCTGATCCTCGCACGTGGCTCTCTTTTCTGCGACAGGACGTAGCTTCTTTCCAGCACTAAAATCTTCGGCTAGCCACCAGACTCTGTATTCTACAGGAACTGTCCAGCCAGCAAAGCTTCCAAATTCGAAGAACCATGCAGTTAGAAGAGACGGGAGTTTCGGTTTCGCTTACCAGTTCTGGGTCCGCGGACATCATAAATTTAGGTATCAAGGTAGAGAAACGCCTTCGAATGATTCTTACATATTATCACTCCTCTTTATACACCCTCGACGTTATCCCAACGGGATTATGTAACTTGTTTATATAACATAACAACATACTGCATTAATTCCTACCCACTATGTTATTGGCTATTACGCATTGACGTCATCACCAGCCTTATTAATAGTATAGTCGAGCCGTTCTTGAGTCACTCCAACCATGTAAAGTGGAAGCTCTCATTTCGTTTAGTCGCTCCAATCTCTCCTTTCGTTTAGTCTTGAAAGAAATTCAGCATGTCTTCGGGGAGTGGTATTTTTACACGACGAGACCCACCGCGAGATGGTGTTAAAGAGATTAAAAAGAAACTCAGTGAACTTCCCTGTCATTTCGCTTGGGATACCATATCAAGGTACAAGACAAGTTACAGTCCGAGAGCTTGCAATGGGAAAATTGTTCAAACAACTGGAATAACTGCAGTAGTGATCATTTCGTACAGTTATCTTTCGAATTAGACGATATTAAAAACCGCTGGCAAATAAAAAGCTATTCTGTTTAACCAGGATGAAAATATTCGAAGACACTTTCCCAGGTAATGGGTTTATGTGAATTTTTCCCAGCTCAGAAGTAGTAGTCACAGATTCCCAGGAAAGTTAAAATTTCCTAGCCAAAAAAACAAACAAATCCCAGGGTGGGTCAGGGAATATTCCTTGCATGCTAAAAAAACCAGGCTCAACTTCCAGGAGTCAAAACGTGTTCCTGGCATGTTAGTCGCTCCCAGGAGTCAAGGTATTTTTTTACCATTCGCAGGAGTCGAGGCATATTATTTCTATTGTATTCCCAGGAGTCAAAAGTAATTGTGAGCGACCCTGTGAAATCTTATCAAATTTTCAAATTTTAAGGATCCCAGGACTGTTAATGTTTTGCAACCGGAAATCGCCAATGAGCGAGCGATGTATTTTTGGAATGCTCCCAGGATCTATTTTATGTCAGAAAAATTCCCAGGGTAAATACCTCTGCAGAATAGCTTTTTGAAAGAATAGCTTCATTGCAAGCTCCTGACAGTCTGCCGATGAATATAGAAGAGCTTCAGTTGCACATTGACGAGACGATTGAGGGATCTGAAGTGAAGTCCCACAGCCTTATGGGTTATTACAAGACCAAAGCGAGGAAATTTGAAGCAGCCAAAACACATTTACAGACTGCCCTCAACGACGCTACTACAGATGATGAGAAAATCGTAACGTATGCAAATTTGGCTTGGCTATCATTCGAAGAGAATTCGAACGCTTCCAGCGAAACACTACATCGGGCAGAATCAGGCGACATTACTTAGTCACGTGACACGATCAAGCGCGCTGGATTTAAATTTCTGCTCCAGCGCACATGCCAAATAACAAAGAAAACTGCCTCAAACTGGTCTATGCCCTGAAAATATTGCCAATTTTGGGGTTTAAAAACTGATATCCACAAAAATGTAAACACGGGATTTTAAAGTAGGGATGTTACGCTGCAATTTCCACTAATTTGGGGGTAGATTAAGTGGAATCTGCTGCCATTAAATAAAGGCTGAAGTTTGGGTTATTTCAGGTTGAAAACGAATGGAAAGTGTTCTCATTTGCTATTCAGGACTTATTTTCTCACGAAGTCTAATATCATTAAAAATTGTAAAAACGGGAAAATATTATTTTATAACTTATCTGTTATCGAGCGTTCTTTTATCGAAGTCCGTTAAATATTTCTGCCATTAAAGTTTAAAAGTATTTCTAGCAGTGAAATTGTCCTTAATGCTTGCATATTAATCGACCTTTCAAAACTCCCGGGAGACCGGCAAGCTAACATAAGCTCCGCCTCCTGGGTTAAAATAGAAGAGACCGAAACAAAGGGGCGGCAGTGGAAAGCTAATTAGTCAATCGAGTTGGATAATCATATCAGCGGTAGCGCCTGACTTTTGAATTTGACAAAACTGCAATAACAAATGCCAAAGAACTACATCAAAAAGTAAAGACGCATCAAGAGAAACTTTGCATTCGAATTTTATTCTCTATATCGTTAGCGTTGTAATTAGAATTACAATCTGATATAAAAAGGAAGATATTTTCACCGATCACGGACTTTATTTATTACTCTTTCTACACCAGCGTTATTTTTCTTACGCGGTTTGTTGCGTAGTGAATCCTACAGAATACAAACTATACTTTCTTCAGGAAAACTCGAAATCATTCCGATTCTTGAAAAATAACAATCCTGGATTCGGTAAGCGTTTACACTAGAAGAAAATACCGGGCACTTATGAAACGATTTTGACAAGAAATTTCGGCCCGAATTTTGTATTTATCGCGCTGATTTTTGCTTGCTTTCACCAATTCTTAAAATTCGTTACAAAGCCGCATTCATCGAAAAGTATCCATGTGTTTGGCTTTACAAAGGACCAGCTTCTGATCAGTATTATAGTTAAGCGGCACTTTGCCTTTGGTATAAAACCAACGCGCTTTGTGAAATGACAAAACTTCAACGAAGAAAACAAGTTCAGAAATCAAGAGCGCATCACAAGCGATTAAACAGACGGATTGTTTATGTCTTAAGCTTTAAAACGAGACCTTTTCCACGATTATGTGTGGCCTAGAAGCGAACTGTTCCGAAAAATAATTTTCGGCTTTACTGATTGAACTCGAGTTGCGATTCTTTTACTGTTATCTAGACTTCTAGTGGTCAGATAAGCTTCAATGATATCTTATTTTAAAGCTACAAAAGTACATACATCTGTTTCTAAACCTTTAGGTCAGTGATGCGAACTTCTGAATATGATCGTTATTTTATGTACTAACTATGCCTCTACTAACTATGTCTGAACCAACTCGTATTTTGACTTTAAAGCTACAAAATTACAGAACTGTTTCCACACATTTTTATGGTGCGCTCTCAAAATGAGTGATCATGACTTTTCGTGTTTAATAAAGCGCTTTGGTCAAGAGTTTAAAAAACTTTTATAGCTTGTATGGAGTTTGAAATCTTTCGCTTGGATAGCTCGTGCGAACAATGCCGAGGTTCACTTTTATTTAACTAGTTTCACAAATATGGCACTAAAATAAAGATTGCTGAATTTGACTTAGGCTTTTCGAATAAGCTCTAAATGCAGACATTATACTCCATTTTAATTTTGACATGAGTCAAACCTCGAACGCAAACGAAATAGGTTTGGAAACTTCGCGCGATAAAACTTATAACCCAAGTAGCCACGGCAAATTGATTTTGCGGTGATCTTTTACTGTAACTGAGTTTACCTATTTAACTTAAAGAGCTTTGGGATTTCAGTTAGTCCCATGACAAGATAGATGGCAGTGATTGACAGGCCAAAGAGCAAGTATGGGAACGAGGTATTCCCAGAAGGATTCCCTAGCAGCCAATCACAAGCGCTTTGCTGAATATCTAATAAGGCGTATCATAATTATTCATATCTCACGGACGCGAGTAAATGTCGCCTAAAACAATGGGATTCTACCCGATGAGAGACAGCCGTTGAGGAACACATAGGGGAGGTGAGAAGAATACTAAACGAAAGAAATCCAGAAGTTATCCCAGAAGTGATGGCCCAGAAAGCATTTTCGATCGCTAAGAGTGGTTTTAACGAGAGCGGTTACAAAGAAGCGTATCGTTGTATCAACAAAGCCCTCGAAGGAAGGCCAGACAGTGTTCCATTCAAATTCACTAAGGCACTTGTTTACCAGCGTTTGTATCGTCACATAATAACCACCCATGGCGGAAATAAAACTCCCGAGGTAGGAGAAATTCAAAAGTTATGGGAAGAAATCATCGCCACCGACCAAAATTCCTCCCAATATTATGGTACTATTCACGCACAAGCTTTGATCCAGTATGCGAGATTTCTTAATAAGATCAGACAGGATTATGGCAAGAGTAGTAAACGATTTGCCGAAAAGGCCATGGAAATAGGCAGAAATAACTACGCGATCTTGAGGGCTGCTGCTCAATACTTTATTGATACGGCGGGTTCGAATATAGAGGTCTTGAATAAGGCTGAAGAGATTTTGAATAAAATTCTTAAAAATCAGCCTGATTCTTGTAAGACGTTAGAAATTCAGGGTAGATTATGCCTCAGGAAAAGTAACCTTAAGCACGATTTGACAAGTGAAGAAAAGGTCAGCTATTTTAACAAAGGTGAAAAATGCTTTCGAGAGATTTGGAACGCAAATAAAGCATACATAATGCCAGCATTGGAACTTGTTGGATTTTACGTTAAGAAGTACGAAGAGGTCAAAGAAGAGTCGATGCTAAGAAAGGCGGAAATGCTTTTCAATGAAATTTCCATAGAGGTAGACAAAAAAGACCATGTGGACAATACCCTAAAGGCTCGTTTTCATCAAAAGTTTGGAGCTTTTCTAAAGGACCACGGCAAGCCTCTCTCATTTTATCACCTTAAAAAATCTCTGGAGTACAACCCAAATCAAGACAGCAAATTCACTAAAGTTCCTCTAAGAGAGCTAGCCAACGAGAAGATCCAGGAAAGCGATGAAAGAGAGCAATTTAAAGGCTATGAGATGCTTGGATGGCTCGACGACTCCGAGGACATGGTTCAAGATGCGATTGCAAACTACCAAGCGGCTTTAAAACTCAAGCCGGATCGAGATCCATCAGTGAGCAAGTGCCTCGTCAGGTTGTACATTAAAAACAAGCAGTTGGAAGACGCGGAGTCTCTGATGAATGACGTAACAGCTGACGAGAAGAGGGAACTTGAACAATGGCTTCAAATCGCTAAAGGTGAGGAAGCACAAAGTGAAGGCAGGCCATGTGCACACGAGGCAGTCAATTATTTCACGCTAGCTGCCGAACGTGGTTCTCTTCTTGCTGCGGAAAAACTTTGTGAAATGCTGCAGAAGTCAGAGATGTATGCAGGCAGCCAAGATCAGTTTTACAAGCGTTTAGCACATGTTGAAGTTGTTCGTGGATTGCACCCAAGAGAGGTTTTGCTGTTGCCAGAAGAAGACCCGTATTATGTTCTGGTGATTGAACGACAACAAAGCTTAAAAACAAAAGTACAAACAGTCTTACATTCTGACGATGATCTAAAGAGTCTTGCCAAAAAATGCGTGGGACTGGAAGAGAATATGTACAGGAAAGAACCGGTTAGCGAGAACGTGAAGGATGTTATGACAGAAGCAAGAAACTGTTTAGACAGGTCACTTGTCAAGACAGGAAAGCACCTTGGATACGAGGTAGGAAACTGCTATTTTCCAATCCTGATGACAGACAAAAACGACATCCAAAACAAACTGACGAAGAAAATAATCGAAGGATTTAATTGGAACACATTTCCTGCAAACAGCAAAGATGCCTTTGAGTTGTTGTTGAGGAAACAGCCTGGATACAATCCATAGATGAGTTGGATGAAGGTGGCGGCAGATCTTGTCAACATTAACAAACACAACGAACCCTTAGCTGTAGATGTTCAGGGACGATTGGTACTGAAACCTGTTCCTGACCGCATGACTGAGACGTGTGTCTTCCTGGAGAAGAACAAGGCAGATCTCCCATGGCTGAAGGTTGTCAGCGATCTGTCTACAAGTGATGACAATGAAGCTGAGAGCAGCAGCGGGTGAGTAACGAGGTTGTTTGTATCCGAGGGTACTTTGGCAGTAATAGCCCATAACCGAAATGAGAAAAGGACTGGGTTCTAATGATATGTACAGTGCATCAAAGTGCATCATGGGTAGCAGTTTGGGTAGACAGGCTCGAAAACAAACAAGAACTGGAGGGAAGGAGAGAATCGGTTATGGTCGTTTATCTCAAGAAACTAGCCTACTTGTAATTAAATCTTGAATATTACTGAGACCTTCGTATATCTCTAGACATGCGTACTGGAAACATTCGTAAGCTTCATGAAGCTTTTTCAACCCTAAACCTGACAATAACGAGAACTAGTTCGTTGTTCGAGGTTGATTGTATCGGAGTTGTCGTTAAAGGATTATAATGTCGTCGTGCAGTTTACCACTTGTAAATCCTGTTGATAACGATGTTTTTGGCCACCTTTTTTGCGAAAACTGCAGTATTTCCTCACGACCCCATGTTGTTTACGAATGTGTCTACCCAAACCGATACCCATGGTGCACTGCGCATAGCACTGGAACCCAGTCCTTGCCTCGTTTCGGTCATGTCCAATTAACTTTTACTTTTTCTCTAGTCACAATTTTTTTTATGTACAATACAATTATTTAAGCACGCAAAGAAGACGGGTGAAACTCGAACTCGGGTAGAGAACCTTCATCAAGGCACTACCAACACTCGCAAATGCAAGGAACATAACTTTATTTTCAAGCTAAGCACTTTGGCTTTGGCACCTAATGGTATAAATGAACGTTTTTCGTTCATTTGATTCTACTTTCCCAATTTTCAGTTAGATTAGGATTTTGATCATTATATTCACTCGTCCTCACTTCTTACTGTTTTGATAATTATTATTAACATTTCTGTTTATGGCGCGTTTTCCTTTGATCCTTCATCGGAGTGCATGTTTCCTCAGCGCTAATCATGTACTCAACACTTTATAAACCATTTTCCCACCCACAATTCCCTATTTTCTCTGACTAAAGCTAACCTAGAAAAAGAAGGAAAGGCGAGAGGAAAAGAGGACTAGTCAACAATCTAGTTATAATTCGTTAGATAACCTGAAATAACCGGTTAATACCAGGAGCCCATTACCAGGAGCGTTCCTGTGTCATGGGCTGGCCCCCCAGCACAGGAGTAGATGTGGCTACATTTAGAATTAGAATTCCCGCGTTGAAAGTGAGAAGAATGATAATGAATAATAATGAGAAGTGACGTATAGCTATCTGATTGGCTATGACAACATGCCTATGTTTATTTTGCGCGAAATGCAATTCTAAATATAGCCACATCTACTCCTGTGCTGGGAACAGAACCAATGGGGAAGATGGACGCTCCTGGTAATGGGCTACTGTTAATACCTGTTATTTTGTCATGAACAGCGATCATATGATAGAGCTACAAGTTACGACAACTGCGGCTGGTGCAACAACCTTTGAGCTGACAATTGATGGAGTTCAGCTGGCAAGACGAGCAAGCAACTTTGCTCACGAAGTTTGTACAAAACTAAAAGAATTTGTGCCGTGAAGGGGTCAGGTTTGGGAAATTGTTTATTATACGACAATAAACAGCGACTAAAATCTTATTTCCATTTTAGCTCTATATTCAGCAATAAGAATATTTTTTTGACATTATTGATACCTACTTATCATAATCGAATTATCCATGTACTTAGTCATATATTTTATTAGTTTATCTGTTTATTTTATTTTTCTTGCTTGTTGTGTTTGTTATACAGTCTGATAATCAGAAGTCCATAACCAGCTAGAAGTCTCGATATCTCATACTGTCTCTTGGCCCATCAGTTTACGGTATACACCATTTACATATGTCCAACTGTAAGTATAATCAATGACATCATCCACGTACTTCTCGTGTATCAGGACTCGAATGCCTGTTTGAAAATGTTGTTACCAGCGCCTCTGCTGCGTCTTGGAAAGTCTGAATTAAATTGTCATCTTTTATGCAAGAAATCATGAGTTAAACATTCGCGATTTGTTTGCTTTCCGCGATTGACGTCACTATAATTGAATTCCAACCACTTATTAAAAGGGTCTATAATTTTTTTTTTAGAAAACGATTCTTGCTAATTAAATCGCTACCCAGCGTATTTCACCTAATGGCACCATCAACTCCGATTGGTCCAAAACATGAACGTTTTTGTTCTAATAATAGAACTAATTTTGTGTTGATAAAAGAAACTTGGCTGCCATTGTTTTCTCCACCACGAAAGTAGTTTGAACGCCGTTCTAAAAATAGATTACACCGTAAACTGATGAGCCGCATTTCATTGCTTATCGAGACTCTCTGGTTGTATAATTCATCTAGATTATACTTTATGTTTGTCTCTTCATGGAAATATTCATGAACAAGTAAGTTGTATAACTATTTGTAAATATATTTTCTTATACTTTAGGTGTTGTAATATAAGATTTTACAGGGCCACGTCAGCATTATTCTGCCATTGTAAGGTGCATGAGTACGCTTTGTAACCCTCTGGGATTTTAAGAATATAAACCAACCGTCATGCTTTGCGCGCTATGGCCGCCATTTTGTCACGGTTGAAAAGTCGTTTTTTTGCACGAGTTTTCTTCCAATCTTTTGAAAATCGTTACAATTCTGTTGTTTTGTGTTAACGTTTCAGTTTAATTCTTTTGTAGTTTTCCTGTTTTGTTTGATAGTTTTACGAAGCGAAAATAAACACATCACGGTTGGGCCATGTTATTTAAGCTTATGCTCCATTCCCGCATTTTCTTTCCTTTCTTATTATTCTGTACGTTATAATTTTGTGCAATCGATAAATAAATGAATCTGAATCTAACAACGTTCTTTACCTAATAAACTATGTGTGTGTGTGTGTGTGTGTGTATGTACATATATACTATATTCGTGAGTCAGCTAGAGTATGACCGGATTCACGAGCCCCAGTCAATAAATAATTTATTCATCCCCTAATTTATGTATTCACCCTCTAATTATGTATTCACCCCCATTTTATTAATGAGTCCAAAACAATAGAACCGCGACGTCCTCTTAATTAATGAGAGCGCCTCAAAAATTAAGATAACGCCACAAAATTTAACAGAACGCCACAAAAAAGGGTGTAATTCGGTGCCTCTGCTACTACTTATGTACAATTAAAAAAATAAAGTTTACTTCTAAGAACACGCTTAAAAGCTTGAAAGTTTCTGATGTCTCTAGTCTCGAGATAAAGTTTGTTCCAGGCATCTGCGCACTGTGAACACGTTATATTTGATCCCCAATTAGTGCGCGAGGGGTATTTTCTTCTGGTGTTATAGTCATGCATATTATATGATCAACTTCATGTTGAAAATTAAAGTCAATGTTTTCGTTTAATTGAAAAAACTTTACATTTCATTGAAACTCTCCCCCATCGAGTTTCAGGGTTTATTCAGTAGTGTTTCATTGTTATAAATGAACTTTGTACACAAGCCTCGGCCTCATGTCCTAGTGCATTTGGTTGTCATGGTAGTCATGGCCACAGATTACCTTACCTTGTAGAAGCTAAGTCTCTAAGTTACGGGTTTAGCGGGTGACCAGCGGGTGCGAACAACTGGTATGACTGCAGCTACATTGTGATTGAAATTATTTTCCCTATCATCGATCACAGAACGCTGTGGTGCTACACAACGTTTATCAACAAGAAATATAACAGACAAAAACAAAGGTTAAAACGAAGACAGAATCTACCTACCTGTTATAAAGATAGAAAGACTAAAGAAATCCTAACCTAGGAAGGGGGAGAGAGACTGATACTCAGGTTAAAGAAATCCAGGCACGAAATCTCAGTGGTCTCTAAAACAATGAAGCTGAAAAAACTGTGGTCTTGAAAGGATAAATGGAAAATTTCTGGGAAATGCAATTCTTTTTTCGCGTAAACTGGTACAGGTGATTGTGAAATAGTAATTACTCTTATCACTCTGAACGAGCATAAAACATTTAATAGCTAAACTGCATTTTAAAAACACAAACAACAGATCAGGGGCGGGCATCTCGTTTATTGATGCCCCACCGTCGATGATAAAGAAAGACCATGATGCAAGTTAAACATTTAAACTTCTAGAAACTGAAAGCAAAGAACAAGGTTTCTTAACGTACGTATCCATCTTTTGCTCAGTCTGATTTACTTTGACGTTGAAAAAGGCGATCACTAATTCCAGCGTTAGCAGCAGCCGAGGCACCCCCGGCTCTAAAACTGTAAAAAATGAGAAAAAATGGTTAAGAAAATAAAGTTCAGCTTCGCGGCTTGAATATTACCTAAACAATAGTGTAATGGTACTTATAATAAGGTCAGTTTCAACTATAAACACTGTGAAACGATCCCTATAAATATCAGGTCTTACTCTTCAGTAAAGATATACAGCTCGACAGAACTGTTATCGCAAAATTTAACATCGCAGTAGTACAAACTGGCTAACTCGGTGAAACGCGGTGTATGCTGTACCACAAATTGCAGTTTAGTGAAGATCTGAAAAATACAGGGTAGCATTCATTTCTGAAGTAACAGGCCCCTTCTTGGAGCTAGTTCAGATTTTTTTTTTACCGGCTTCAAGAATATAACTGATATACTAATTTTGGAGCGCAAAGGCTGGTAAAGCCGTACAATTTGTACGCCCAATTATTTCCGTAAAATCTTGTACCGAATATGGACAATTACATTGTTAGTAATAGATCTTCCAGATACAGCGCAACTGAAATCTCGTTAGACGGTAAAGGAGAAATTTCACAGTAGGACTATGTCCATTGTGTTAGCTTCCGTAACTGTGGATCCATAAAGCCACTAACCTTCAATGCAAATAAACGCTTGTTCACCTTGTAAAAGGGGATTAAAAACAATAATATATTAGAACAGGCCCAGTGGCCGCAACGTGATGCACAAACCACATTTCTCTATAATAAACAGGCTATTCAGTGTGGCGTTCCAGTGAACATGAAGTTAATGAGCCAGTGCAGTTATACTACCGTTCTGTCTAGACCGTCTACTTCTGATAGCGGTAAAACTATGCTCCAACAGTAACCGAGATGGTCTGCTAAAGTTTCAGAAACGAGCAATGATTTTATATTAAACCCGTGTTCAAAGACTTTTCCATTCTAAACAGACAAAATCAATAGCAAAATGTCTACCGTAAACCGTAACTAGTAGAATTAATGCCTTTACACTGGCTAGCAGTCTAGACCAGTTAAGGGCCCATTGACATATTTAAATCTTCCGTTGCTAGGGAAAGTTTGCAGCCTCGTAAAACCCGGAAAATTAAAGAGTGAGCAATAATTATTGTCAAGGTGACTCCTAGGGTAAAGTATTGTAGTCTGATAACGTCATCAGGTGACGTCATGATAACGTCATCAAAATCAGAAAATTTCTAAACTCTCCCAAGGATTTTTGATCTACTAGAATTTGTGAATATTTTCCGAACCTACGAATTAAGGCGCATAAGACCGAGCATGCGTGTGCCATTACGAGAAAAAATGAAGATTTTACAACACTTTTCAGTCCAATTTTAAGCTTTTTTGGCGAATGAAAAGCCATAACTTTGGCATTTATTGTCGGTTTCCAAAATCCATGCTCAAATTTGTGGAGAACGTGGTCAACAACATTTTAACGGGAAAAAGTTTGGTGTTTAGTGAAAGCGCGCAAAATGTTTAGGATTTTTGGAAACCGGAAGTGAAAAATAACGCATGCGCAAAAGTGCCTGATTTGTGGTCGTGAAATTGTCGCAGAACTGTTGTTGCAGTAAAGTCTACAAGGTTGTGCATTTTCTCCTATTTCATCCGACAATGGCCAGTTTTGGGGCTTGGCTGAATACTCCATCTGCAATGAGCTAGCTTGATTGCCTGCAATGACCTTCGGACTGTGTCAGAAGCAGTGGAGCACATACCAGGAACCCATTTCACGGCAAACCGAAGAGCCAATAGAAATCAAGCTAAAATTAGACCGATAATCGATAACTTTCACTTGAAGTTGAATCTCATGGCGTTCACAACAGTTTGTTTTCCGACATCAAAAATACTTTTTACTCGGGCCAGGCCTTCGGCTGGCTCGAGTCAGAAATCGCAATTTTTTTTCCTTTATTTGTTATTTTAATTTTTTGTGTCGAGATTTTGCGCCGTCAACTAATCAGATTGCGCCTTCTTTGGAAGTTCTTTTTGCCACCGTACCAATCAGATTGCACTGTGCTGGTCACGTGGACAGTGGACGACATTTCCAGGTTTTTCAAGATGGCGGCGAGTGGGAGTTTTGACTTAGCAAAACCTTTAATATCAGCTCTTTTTTTGTGTAAACCAAAGGTTCCTTAAAGTGCAATACCAATATTGTTGTCTTTTCTAAAGCTGAAAGGTGTTTTCCGGGCTTTGGACGGGAATTTATCACATATTATGCGACATGCTTTAAGATACACTCGTGCGACGTGACTGTCTGCTCTGCGATCAACATTGACTTTATATAAAGACAACAGGGCCGGTTTGTTCAAAGCCCGATTAGTGTTAATCCTGGATTAACTCTGCACAGAACCTATTGGTTGTCATGGAAATTAACCCTGGATTAGCACTAATCGGGCTTTGAACAACCCGGCCCAGCTTGTAAATGTAAGTAGCCGCTCATCTGAACATGATAACCTTTATACCAATTGACTGTCGTTGTGTTGTTATTTATTGTTATTAACCTCTCGAAAGTGTAGTAGAAATGACCCGATTTCTCAGTTCTCCGACTGACAGGGGCCTTTTAGATTTAAAAGAATTACAGTCGTTTCGCCCCCCATGCACATGTATTTAAATGTTTATAAATTCGGGAACGAAAATCCAGCATGCAGTGAGCGAGTATAAACTGAGTAAGTAATCCGAAATGAAGATTTTTTCAAACGAACGATAAATGACTCTGATGCGGAAATCGCATATTTATCTGTGGCGTGTTATTGCCACTGGTTTTATTTTGTTCTATTTACATCTGGCCTGTACCTCTTTGTATTTGATTATTATCTCTATGTTTAGGCATTCTACAGTGTATTTAATGTGTTTTTTAGAACTGAAATAATGATATTATGTATAGAGTAGTGTATTTATCATTATTGCAAGTTTATAACATAACATAACTAATTTGGTCCAGAACTGAGAGTATACTTACATGCATGCAAATGGCACCCTTTCTTTCCCTTCCCCTTTCTTGGTACCATTATATATCCATGCAAGCTAGATCTTGTTTCAGTGTTTTCCATCTGAGGTGGTCCTGGCTTAAGATAACCCTAAGGTTACCTTAAGGACCTACCTTCTCATCATTGTATTTCTTATTATGCCTTATTATTCATAAACATTTCCATCATCTTATGAGAAAATAAATGTAATTGTTGTTGTTGTTCCTCAGTTCTTGGCGTCAGCATCGTCACTTTCACTCGGTCGTGATCAGGAGTACGAGTACTTTTACGAATTATTTTGGAATGAAAATTAATCTTGCTGCGACCCCAATGATATAAAAAGAGTGGACATTGCATGTTTATTTGTGGCCTGCCATTATAAGTTTCAGTCTCCTTCAAGATGTAGAAAATGAGCACTAGCACAGTGGCAGCTCACTAATACTAGAAAATGGTGGTGCGTAGTTTACGACCTCGATCGAAAATATTGTATTGAGAATTTAGCCTGAATGTCAGCCGTCTCCACTGGTTTGTTAATAATTGAGAATTACAAATAGATGACTATTTCACATGTAGAATGACATTACCTAACTATTCACAATGAATAGCAACATTATGTGGAATTTGTTGTTCTAAATTGCTTGATTTCTCATACATCAAATTTGAGTGACTCAATATAGTGCAGACTACTCAAATAACCATTGCACTTCAATCAACAAGACCCATACCAAGTTTTTTTCGTAATTCTAATGACCCTCAAGGAACAATAATATTGAAAAGAAAGTAATATTAAACTATAGAATTGAAGGAAATTGTGGCTGAAATGTACAATATGCACAGCATGTATGTGTGTTGTGTGTGTATTATGTCAACATATAGAGCAAAGGTACGTTTATTTCAGTTGATTTTAAGCTATCAATAGTGGTAAAATTCGTGATTTTCCCCGTTTAGTAGTTCCCCTATAAAAAATATACTGACAAATACACACAATTAGAGCTTGGGTTGCCTGTGTTTGGAGTGAGCGAAGTGTGATTTTCGTGGCAAAGATTACAGGTTATGCATCGTATATTTGTCGGTTGTCTCCAGCCTTTTCCTTTTATTAGGAGGTGAGGGAAAGAGGTTCGAAAAAAAACAGCGGAAACGACCCTAGAAGAGCTCAGAGGTATGAATAACCACAACTGAAACATTGTAGGGTGAAGTCGTGTATTTATTTGTCTAACATACATGTTTTGGAAGGAATTATAATATGAACTATTCAAGCGATATTTGTAAGCGTATAAATACACAAATCATGAGATTGGGCTGCCTGGGCTGCCTGTGCCGCTAGTAAACATGAAAAAACTTTTCACATATTCGAACCTCGTAGTATCATGTCCACTTAAAACAATATTTATATTCCAAAATAATACTAGACTACTTACCATGTCTCCAAAGTATGGACTTCGTCAACCACAAGAACTTTGGCTTTGTGCAATGCACCACATTTTAAACATTTTGACCATCTTTCGCTTAGCCATTGTTCAGCACTTCCAATAGATGATTTAAAAATTTCCCTGTCTTTCTCTCCGGACTCGCCGATCGCTGCAGCTTTTAGACTAGTTTTGGCCTTGTTCAAATTTTTAACCTGTTGCTTCCTTGACTAACATCTACGATTAGGAAACGGTACACTCGTTTAGTCGTGGTGGCCTTCGAAAATATTCTCGCAAACTTTCGAAAAAGTTGATAAATTAGGCTTTTTCCATAGCCCGTGGGAAGTTTGCAAGGACGTCTTCGTTCAGACAGATCAGTCTCCTAACAATCCCTCTGCTCTGAGTTCAGAGACTTTACAGAAAACTAGTACTGTTCAAGTGAATGTTGTATCACTGTTTCAAATTTACATTCGCTGTCTTTGGAAAACGACCGGAAGTTGATTCAGGATTAGCAACACCAATCAGGACAGTGCATTTAGACTATCATT
Organism: Actinernus sp. WN-2022; assembly: GCA_030867875.1. Lineage (NCBI taxonomy): Eukaryota > Metazoa > Cnidaria > Anthozoa > Actiniaria > Actinernidae > Actinernus > Actinernus sp. WN-2022. The sequence goes on from JAOWCC010001501.1 coordinate 35,292,535, forward strand.
GTCTTTCGACCAATTAGAAGTAACGACCGAAATTCGGTCGTTTTACACGCGTCTCAACCAGTATTTGTATCAGGCCCTTCTCCTCTTTCTTCTCTCTCTCTCTTTTTTTGGGGGGGGGGGGGGGGTTAGGTGTCGCTCCTTCCCAGAGCCCGCGATCTTTTGGCCAGTCGCAAAATTTCTGCGCATGCGTTAAAGGTCAAGTTTACCACCAATCAGATTGCACTGTGCTGGTCACGCAACACTGCCAGGTTAATTTATTTACATAATTTAATACAGTAAATCAAGATGGCGGAGGACCCGCGACGAACTTTCTCTCTAATTTGGAGTCCCATCTCTCAAATGTAAGCACTTTAATGTTTTATTTAACTTCACTCGTGCGAAAGCCTTCCAACAGGCTCAGGATATTTCAACTGGCGCTCTTGTTATTTATTTATGCTGAACCCGAGTGAATGTGCGATCGAAAAATATGCTTGGCTTTTTAATAATAGAATAGCTTGCTCGCTGCATTGAATAATGTTGTGCTGTTCGGTTTGCCGATACCAAAACTGCAAATGGTCAAGATGCTATACATCATACCTGAAGGCTGAAGAGAAATACATGGATATGAATATTTCAGTGTGAGTTGTGAAGAAGCTTTTTAAATACTACACGTGTGCATCGTGGTGGTTTAAGTCAAACATGGTCTGTTTTGTCGGCGGGATGACGACACCAGCGAAGTTGAACAGAGAACTGAATCAAATCAACTCACCATAATTTGTAAACAACCGAGTGAATTCTGTTGGCTTGCTCGCTGTACTGGATTCTGTACTACAAACAGTAAGATGACCTGGCTGAAGAGAAACAAGGTCTGAGTTTTCTAGATACCCGTAATCGGCGTATCTTGTGTGCGTTGCGACACTGTGTACATCTTGGTTATACAAATTAACGGATTCAAATTAACACTACATTCAGAGAGTTAATCTTTTCCGACACTTTGATATGCCAAGGAACTGGAATATCAACACAGTACAAGGTGAGGGACATTTAAAGTACTGACTTCATTGCTGTGTTCAATTAATCTACACTGAATTTCTAACGGACCTGAAACAAGGCTGCCAACATTGACCATAAATTATTCTGGAACTAACAATGGCGCTCAATATTCTGCAACCAACCTTGTTCTCACTTGAAAAATACCCGGGAAACGTAATGTGAATGATCTGAATCGAAGGAACTGCATGGGCTGTACTTTATACACATCCATATATAGTTTATGTTCTAGGAACTGGAATTCAGTTTATACACATCTGGCCCCGGTTGTTCAAAGGGTGGATAAGTTATCCAGTGGATAAGTGCTATCCAGCGGATAAAACCGCTATCCACTGGATAGTTATCCACCGCCGTATAAAAATCGGTTGCACAAAGCCTGGATAGCCTCGCGGATAACTATCCAATGGATAAATCGCTATCCAGTGTCGGGTGTAACTGCTAAATGGTTTCCAGTTGCCATGGTAAAATGTATGACCTTGGTTCAGTTCTCGCTCGCGTGCACAACAACAATGGCGGAAACATTGAGCCAGAGCCGATTAAGAGGAACTGAAAATGTCATTTTATCGCTACAGAGTGCAAAACTTGGATGGTTGCAGATAAAGGAAGGTTTCTTTGGGTTTCAGGAGAAATATCATCCGCCACAAGGCCAACATTAGGCAACAATGTATTTAATTCCAGCTCTACCAAAACGGTATCTGGCTCTAAGTTCACCTTTGTGTACGCTGCTAATGGCTGTATTTCTCTGCGGTAAACTCGTGCTCTTCCAGGTGGATTGAAATCTTCTAAGTTGTTATTTAAAAAATGAAGTCTACGAGCAGCCATGTTTGTTTTCTACATTTTTATTCGGTTGGATAACTTTATTCGTTGGATAGCGCTATCCGTGCTTTGTGCAACCAAACTTATCCAGTGGATAAATTTTATCCGCTGGATAGAGAGTTATCCACCCTTTGAACAACCGGGGCCAGAATAGTAATATTTATTTATACGTACTTTATATTAATCCCTTTATATATCCTGTAACTGATAGTGTCCCCAATTAGCTTTACAGCTAAATACTATTGACACTCAAATAAAGTTCATGTATGTATGTAAATGAATGTAGCTATATAGCCTGAGTTGATTTGTGTTCTACACTAATGCACTAGTCAATTGAAACCCCGGCCCCCCGACCCCCGGGACATAGTGGGGCATTAACGGGGACATGGCCGTGGAATAACGCACATTTAACGCTGCATTTCTCCGGTGGAACGGGGAAAGTAACGATTTGCAAAATTTGCGGGGATTTTAGCGGTGGTTGTAACGCCAGCCACGACAGAGCGGGACTGGGCCCGAGCATCAACAACGTGTATCAAACATGGCGGAAGCTAGGGACACGCAAAAATTGTAGTTAATTACTCGGGCTGCCTGTGGCAGCACCGAGTCTTAAAATGCAAGCGGGTATTTTTGTTTTGTTTCATGCTACAAAATTTTGACTTTTGACCCATGCGGTTATTTTTTCTTTGTTCCCATGTATTAAATTTCAAGTTCACCAACAATCAGATTGCACTGTGCTGGTCACGTAACACTCCAGGTTAATTTATTTACAGAATTTAATACAGTAAATCAAGATGGTCGAACCGCGAGGAAATTTCTCTCAAATTTGGAGTCCCATCTCTCAAATGTAAACACTTTAATGTTTTATTTAACTTCACCGTGCAAAAGCCTTCCAACAGGCTCAGGATATTTCAACTGGCGCTCTTATTTTAAATTTGGAACTTGCGAAAATTTCTCACGTCATATAACACTCGGCGAAGACCCCAGCTCACTATCTTGGTCCTCTGATTGGCGATATATACACGAAGCCAGAATACACCCTCAGGCCTCAGCACAGATTAATTTCTGATGAGCCAAGCAAATATGTTCAACTCTCGACTCGTTCAAGGTAAACGTAAGCTTAAATTAAAGATCTACTCTGGTCTTTTATTGTGGATCCAAGGGAATGTTTCAGTGTTTGGTCATTATGCTGACTATAGTATAAGATTGCTGCAGGTAATTTGTCCAGAAATGTAGAGTGTGAAGCTTCCAGTAATAGCAAAAGTACCTGTTTACAAGAATCTTAATCACAGAGTGAATTATTGTCATTACGAGACAAAGAGATATCGATCGATGAGTCATTGTCAGAAATCTATTCCCGGCACCGTCACCGCGCTACCGGCCACTCCTAAAGACTGCTAAATTCAGCTAATAATTCTTCTTTGGTTAATATTACTAAGAGGATTTCAAATGAAAGTGTATTTCATCTTCAATCTCATGTGGCCCGAGTGAAAGCCCAGATGGGATCTTGTTTAAACAAGTCCTGGGTGTTTCCATCAGAGGCAGTGTTTATACGGAGTTAAGGCACGAGTAGTAGATCAGGAAGTGTTTATTATTACACACTCTTTGTTATTTGCAACAACAAAGCCGGTTTTGTTAAAGTTTGCGTCACGGCAAAATATCAGATTAAATATATTTAAACGCAGCTGCATGACATTTCCTTTATATTTCTTTGTCGCATTGTTGTTTTCTCGTTGACAGACAACGGTTTATGATAAACAAGACAATGGTGGAGACTGTAAAAGTGCGGAAAGCATGTATAGTAATAGAAAATGTACAGGGGCGGATCCAGGATTTTGTGAAAGGGGGGTTTGCAAAAGGAATTTTTTTTTAATCTAGAGATTTTAATGAATTTACAGTGATTTACAGGAATCATAAAGGGGTTGCAACCCCCGAAACCCCTCCCCTGGATCGGCTAGTGATGTGCTTGAGAAAATTTTTTTTTTTCAAATAATGGAACAACAGATTGAAGCTTATGTATAATCAATTTATCAATGCCTCCTCCCAATTGAAAATTCTGAAGCACATGCCGGGGCCATAGGGGCGGGTATTGTAACAGCCAACTGTCCCCGATGGGCGGGGAAAAGGTCAAAATGCAACACTGTATAAATGTTACATTCCCCGCTATGTCCCGGGGGTCGGGGGGCCGGAGTTTCAATTGACTAGTGCATAACTTCAATTATTGCTTTACACTGTATGGTACCACACAGCAAAATGTGCTACTAATTCTCAAATCAATGCCATAACCATATAAAACACACATGTATAAATATAGCCCCATAAGCTAATTACAGTTACAGTGAGCGAGTATAAACTGAGTAAGTAATCCGAAATGAAGATTTTTCCAAACGAACGATAAATGACATATTTATCTGTGGCGTGTTATTGACACTGGTTTTATTTTGTTCTATTTCCCGGGTCTATTTACATCTGGCCTGTACCTCTTTAATTCGTATTTGATTATTATCTCTTGGTTTAGGCATTCTACAGTGTATTTTTTTAGAACTGACATAATGTATAGAGTAGTGTATTTATCATTATTGCAAGTTTATAACATAACATAACTAAATTTGGTCCAGAACTGAGAGGATACTTACATGCAAGTGGCACTCTTTCTTTCCTTTCCCCTTTCTTGGTACCATTATATATCCATGCAAGCTAGATCTTGTTTCAGTGTTTTTCATCTGAGGTGGTCCTGGCTTAAGATCACCCTAAGGTTACCTTAAGGACCTACCTTCTCATCATTGTATTTCTTATTATGCCTTATTACTCGTAAACATTTCCATCATCTTATGAGAAAATAAATGTAATTGTTGTTGTTCCTCAGTTCTTGGCGTCAGCATAGTCACTTTCACTCGGTCATGATCAGGAGTATGAGTACTTTTACGAATTATTTGGGAATGAAAATTAATCTTGCTGCGACCCCAATGATATAAAAAGAGTGGACATTGCATGTTTCTTTGTGGCCTGCCATTATAAGTTTCAGTCTCCTTCAAGATGTAGAAAATGAGCACTAGCACAGTGGCAGCCCACTAATACCAGAAAATGGTGGTGTGTAGTTTACGTACCTCAATCGAAAATATTGTATTGAGAATTTAGCCCGACTGAATGTCACCCGTCTCCACTGGTTTGTTAATAATTGAGAATTACAAATAGGACTTTATTTCACATGTAGAATGACATTACCTAACTATTCACAATGAATAGCAACATTATGTGGAATTTGTTGTTCTAAATTGCTTGATTTCTCATTACATCAAAATCAGTTGAGTGACTCAATATAGTGCAGACTACTCAAATAACCATTGCACTTCAATCAACAACCACCCATACCAAGTTTTTTTCGTAATTCTAATGGACCCTCAAGGAACAATAATATTGAAAAGAAAGTAATATTAAACTATAGAATTGAAGGAAATTGTGGCTGAAATGTACAATATGCACACATGTATGGTGTGTTGTGTGTGTATTATGGCTCTATCATTTCCAACCACCCCCCCCCCCCCCCCCCCCCCCCCCCCGCACCCCCGGAATGCACATTGACATTTGACAGACGAGCATCAGTAGAGAACCAATTCTCTGGCTACTCTAGCACAAACCATGTTGACACAAAATTATGCTAGAACCTCCATGCAGTACATGCTATAGATGGCCCGAGTTAAGGCCACTCAGGGCTCCTTGTTAAAGATAAAAACTGACCTGTATTTTAATTAGTTGCACTGAGGTTCAATCACAACTTTACCAGGAACCCGAAAGCATTATCTGGAAACAAAAGTGTGCATGTTTGTGGAAAATTTGAGTTGAAACCTGCCGGTCGAAAATCACTTCACTTCTCAGTTGAGTGGCCGTACTTTTCTTGTGTTTTTTAGAAGCTATGTGGCTCGCTGGAAGTAGCCATTTCATCTTGAGTTCTATACCTTTGACACAACTATAGATATTATTTACAAGATGTTCTTTCAATCTATCAACAGCGGGAAGAGCTCGGCTACATCTGAGAATACAATACAAGTTCTCTTTCCCATTCATCGGCGATTTCCCAAGGGCACCCAACGAATACTTTTTGAAATTCGTTTGAAACCAGTTGTATGCAGCTCATCTAGCCATTTTAAGACGCCTACTATGTCTTTTGACGTATTATATAAAGCTATTAGCTGTTCGATTGAGTTCTAGGTGGAAATCGCGTCAACCGAAAATACTATGGCAAAATTTTCCCGGCCTACGAATTTGTTAGTAGTCTAGAACATAAACAAGAATTTTCTAGCCCAAGTAACTTCATGTTGCAAAGTTTTGTGGAGGTACGAATTTTATTAGGGGTTCTTTTTTTCTTTAGGCATTCTTTTAGGTGACCTCCATTTGGCTAAAAGTTTATTTCTTTTGGATTTTAGATGTCAGAATTTCTTAGAGAATGAAAATATGTTAATTTGTGATAATAATAATAATAATAATATGTCTTTATTATACATTGATATTGTACATATCAGATGTTACAAAATGTAAATGAAGATAAGAAGGTAATATTAAAAGCTATCATAAAATCATACATGGATATATAAAATAGGACAAAAGAATTAAGAAACTAGATTATACTTAAAAATTAATCTATTTACAAAACTACCTTTAAAACACTCTGTATTAACTTTAGGATATACGGCGGTTTGTTTTCTAAGCCTTCGAGAGGACTGCTTAACCGTAGGCAACAGTGATCGTAATGGATGATTAGAAATAGAGTTAACTTTATTAAAAATGTGTTGGTCACTTTTCTCTAAAAGATAATGAATAATAAGCACTGAAGAGTACTTTCTCTTATGGCATCTTTTAAGAAAGCGCTGTACTGTGGTAAGGTCGGATTCACTTGAGCCATAGACAGATAAACCGTAAGTTAATTTAGGTAGGATGAGTGATTTAAAGAGATGGTCGAGTTCCTTTTGGCTACACCCTTCCTTTCGAAGAGTTCTAATAATAAAAAGGCACTTATTTGCTTCTTTGAGTTTAACAGTGACATGCTTTGAAAATTTACTGTCTGACTGAAAGATTTCTCCAAGTATCTTCAATGCATCATATTGTACAATGTTAGGAATATTATTTAAAAAGTGAGATAAGTGTCCTTTCTTATTAAAAATGAGTTCTTTACATTTAGTTGGATTACAAGACATAGCATTTGAGTTTGTCCAGTTCATAAAGTGATTGATCGCGAGAACTGATACATCTGGCGCAGTCTTACTTATGATAATCTGTAAGTTCGAATTATCTGCATATTTATCTAACGCAGTCGTCTTGTTGTCATTACTTATTTCCAGATCATTCATAAACATATTAAAGAGATACGGACCATGCACTGACGCTACCCTGGATTGTGCCTTTAATTTGTTGATGTATTTCCATTCACATGTCATTCCTTGATGTATGACTCTTTGATAATATGTGTTTTTTTTTCATTCCAACCAATGTTTTTTCCGGATCGTTCTGACTCTATTGATTAGACGAATACGCACGAATATTTTAGGGGAAACCTTTTGATTGAAAACAAATTTTCTAGCCAGTATTTCAGAAAACAATTTTCTAGGGACAATTTTTTCAAATCCTAAAGTTTTAGGCTAACTTACTCCCCCGAACAGCGTTTTAACCGAAAACTTGGTTGGGTGCCCTTGATTTCCCGCCGTACGCTTGCCGTTACGTTTTTGCTCTGTACAAATTATAAACTATTTCCCTTTCTCTAGTTAGGCGCCTTTCGAGTCCTGAACGATTCCTTCAAAATTATCGGATTGAGTTTCTCGTCAAGTATTATTTTCTTTCACACGATAAACCAAACTTTTCATTTTCCAGCGACACTGAAGCACCAGTATGGCTTGCTCCGACTTTTGAACACTTTACTTCATTCATTCATGAAAACCTTTCAGGTAAACTACGAATAAAACTTATAAACAAGTGTAAGTATTAAAACTATCGGGTGGCCGGTGGACACGCATAAAACTAGTCTGAGAAAACAGGCGACTCAAACCGCCTCTCAGGCTAGCGTAAACCAGAAGTCAAAATCGCATCTGCTCTTGCGAGCATAAGCAACGGTGTTGCGTAGCAACGGAATATGTCAATGTGCCCTTAAAATAACTAAGGGTAAATGCTCCATCGAGCAATAAAAACACTATTGTATTGAGTTGTATTATTAAACTGCCATTCTCAACAGACAAAATCAATAGCAAAATGTATACCCAAAACCGTAACTAGTAGAATTAGTGCCTTTACACTGTTAAGATACTACATACATACTTATTAATCCTTGTAGTATAACTACTGTACAGGATGCTAAAAGCGGTCGACTAAAGACACAGGCGGCGAGTACAAAAAAAAATACAAGTACAAAAAAGCACAAAAAAGAATAATAAAATAAATAAATAATAATAATTTATTTATTTATGGAAATACTACATATAACTCGTTGCGTTTGAAAACTGCCGTACTCTCTAGCAGTCTAGACCGGCCAGTTAAAGTGCCTATAACCCTTTTGCAATTTTTAATGCTTATGAACCTCCGAAGAGTTTTGAGTACTTCTGTGAAGAAAGTTTTGGTTTAAAGTGAATACTTTATGTTCTACGCTTGTTTGAAATCGTGTAAATGTGACCTTTCCTGATCCATGACCGCGTAAGCGAAAGCCTGGGTCGATACCTGTATTTACGTCATCTTGACGTCATATAATTAATTCGGCTTTGCAATCATTTGAAGAAATATTTAACATGTTGACTAAAATGACTTTTTTCTTTACTAACAACTCACAAACTGTGTATATTTTCTATGCATCGATGTTGTTGTGATAGAAAGGCGCCATGGAGAATAATGCATTAATGAAGTGACGTACATACAGGTTTCGACCCAGGCTTTTACTTACGCGGTCATGGGTCAGGAAAGGTCACAAAAGGTCACGTTTACACGATTTCAAACAATCGTAGAACATAAAGTATTCACTGTAAACCAAAAATTTCTTCACAGAAGTACTCAAAACTTTTCGGAGGTTCATAAGCTATCAAAATTGCAAAAGGGTTATAGGCACTTTAAAATAACTAACGGTAAATGCTCCATTGAGCAATAAAAATATTATATTATTAAACTGCCATTGTGAACAGACAAAATCAATAACAAATTGTCTAAATGTCACACCAGAAACTAATATAGGCAGTAGCAGACATGCTTTACGATTCTTTTCTGTACTGGGAAATATCGGAGGTACCAACGAGCAGCTAGAATTCACCAGCCCAACTTGCGGCCACGGAATCAATGCCTAGCCTATCTGGATTTAAGTACTTTGAATAAAATCGAGGAAATTTACCGTTTTCAAAACTAGCAAAACAGTCGATTGGGAGCAAGGTCCCTGCCAGTAAGACGTGGCTGCACAAAAATCTTTGATTCTCCAGTCTTCATAAACAACAACATAATCCATATTCTTATTGAGAGTACGAGGTATCCATTCTAGCCCGATGTCAATGTTATTTACTTTTGCACAATAGCATTTATCTACACCTAATTTGTGCAAATGATCTTTCATGCTGCCAGAATAAACAATACTTTGAACTGCTTAATTGTCCATAAACCACTTGACAATAGTATCGGATAGTAAGTGTACAAAATTATGCAGAGCAAAATTAACATATTCTTCATTTCCCTCCAAGTGGGCTTTGTTTCATTTCTAGGGAGTCCCAATTCTTATGCGCTACCATCGATATAAAGGCAGCACAACCGACATCACTGACACGTACGTGCGTCTGTATGAACGATTCTAGTTGGTAGACGGACAGCATTCACAAGTGATTTCGGATATGGTTCGTCGGTGTGTTACACTTCTAGAAGTGTAATGCTCATAAAAAGCGTCCAGGATTACAAAGGATCCCACCTTGTCTAGCATTGATTACCGTCGTCTAGGTAAACGACTATCTTGATACTCTTTACCACGTGAATATTGCAGTACCAGCTTCATAAGTTTCAGTAGTGAATATGTTAGGACCAGTAGACAAAACAAATGGCAAAACAGTAAACTTGTAGAAAAACCAGAAAAAAGCCTAACACTGATTGATGTAGCGGGACTGAAATTTCAGTATTGGTGATAACCAGATTTAATATCAATTTAATAAAGCCAATTTGACGAAAATTGCCGGTCGAATACAAAACAATGGCAAACGCCCATACCATCATCTAGGTAAACAACTTATTTAAACGTTTTACTACGCGAATATTTCACTAGCAGTCTCATAAATTAAGTGAGTATGTAAGGACCAGTTGACAAGCGAAATCGGGCAAGACCGTAACTTGTAGTATTTCGTAACACCGCCGAATGACCAGAGAAAAAACCTAATTGTTATCTAGCGGGAAAATATCAATATGGTGATAACCAGATTTAATATCAGACGAATAAAGCCAATTTGACGAAAGATCTAACATACATCTACATTGGCATCTACAAATATAACTTTATAACATTGGCATTAGGATATCTAATAAAAGCCTATTTTCACCACTTGACTGAATCGAAATATACAATGGATTACCACCGTAGGGGCGGAGCTGCATTCCACTACTGAATCGACAGCTACTCATATCAATAGTAGCCTTCTGTACGATTTCACTGTTTTGAATTGCTGACTTATTGTTACTAAACCACGCCAGAGCGGGAGTAGTACAAAACGGAATGTTGTATTGCTCGAGAACAGTTTGCTGAATAAACTGAGCTCCTATAAAGCGCTCCCAAAACACAACATGTGAACTAGTCTTCCTTAGACCTTTTTGATATCACAATTTCCGCTATATTACGTGTCGTTACACTGCGCTCAGGCGTGCTCATTGTCAAAGAATTGGAAATGTCAGACAGATATACTTAACTTTTCCTAGCCTGTGCACAGTATCTTCGTACTTCTTGTCCATCCACCACACTTTCAATTGATTGTGGTCGTACTTGTCGAGGCACGGCTATTGGTTCTGTAATGGTTTGAACATACTGCAAAACTGATTTCGCCCAGTGTCAAAGCTTCCCGCAGCTGAACACTTGTCCTTTGTCTGAAGATTCGTGGTGTAGCGAAAGGTTTGATACCGCGGTGAGAGACATTCCTGTACTGTTTATTCCCTCTGATCCTCGCACGTGGCTCTCTTTTCTGCGACAGGACGTAGCTTCTTTCCAGCACTAAAATCTTCGGCTAGCCACCAGACTCTGTATTCTACAGGAACTGTCCAGCCAGCAAAGCTTCCAAATTCGGAGAACCATGCAGTTAGAAGAGACTACGGGAGTTTCGGTTTCGCTTACCAGTTCTGGGTCCGCGGACATCATAAATTTAGGTATCAAGGTAGAGAAACGCCTTCGAATGCTTGTTACATATTATCACTCCTCTTTATACACCCTCAACGTTATCCCAACGGGATTATGTAACTTGTTTATATAACATAACAACATACTGCAATAATTCCTACCCACTTGTGTACATTCCGTAACGCTACTAAATATATATGTTATTGGCTATTACGCATTGACGTCATCACCAGCCTTATTAATAGTATATACGATAGGCAACTAGTTCCTGTAAAAACTAGTGTTAGTCGAGCCGTGCTTGAGTCACTCCAACCATGTAAAGTGGAAGCTCTCATTTCGTTTAGTCGCTCCAATCTCTCCTTTCGTTTAGTCTTGAAAGAAATTCAGCATGTCTTCGGGGAGAGATATTTTTAGACGACGAGAACCACCGCGAGATGGTGTTAAAGCGATTAAACAGAAACTCAGTGAACTTCCCTGTCATTTCGCTTGGGATATCATATCAAGGTACAAGGCAAGTTGCAGAATGTCGATGAATATAGAAGAGCTTCAGTTGCACATTGACGAGACAATTGAGGGATCTGAAGTGAAGTCCCACAGCCTTATGGGTTATTACAAGACCAAAGAGAGGAAATTTGAAGCAGCCAAAACACATTTACAGACTGCCCTCGACGACGCTACTACAGATGATGAAAAAATCGTAACGTATGCAAATTTGGCTTGGCTATCATTCGAAGAGAATTCGAACGCTTCCAGCGAAAGACTAGAGACAGCCGTTGAAGAACACATAGGGGAAGTGAGAAGATTACTTAACCAAAGAAATCCAGAAGTTATCCCAGAAGTGATGGCCGAGAAAGCTTTTTCGATCGCTAAGAGTGGATTTACCGAGAGCGGTTACAAAGAAGCGTATCGTTGTATCAACAAAGCTCTCGAAGGAAGGCCAAACAGTGTTCCATTCAAATTCACTAAGGCACTTGTTCACCAGCGTTTGCATCGTCACATAATAACCACCCATGGGGGAAATATAAATCCCGAGGTAGGAGAAATTAAAAAGTTATGGGAAGAAATCATCGCCACCGACCAAAATTCCTCCCAATATTATGCTACTATTCACGCACAAGCTTTGATCCAGTATGCGAGATTTCTTAATAAGATCAGACAGGATTATGGCAAGAGTAGTAAACGATTTGCCGAAAAGGCCATTGAAATAGGCAGAAATAACTACGCGATCTTGAGGGCTGCTTCTGAATACTTTATTGATACGGCGGGTTGGAAAATAGAGGTCTTGAATAAGGCTGAAGAGATTTTGAATAAAATTCTTCAAAATCAGCCTGATTCTTATAGGACGTTAGAAATTCAGGGTAGATTATGCCTCAAGAAAAGTAACCTTAATTACGGATTGACAAATGAAGAAAAGGTCAGCTATTATAACAAAGGTGAAAAATGCTTTCGAGAGAGTTGGAACGCAAATAAAGCATACATAATACCAGCATTGGAACTTGTTGGACTTTACGTTAAGAAGTACGAAGAGGTCAAAGAAGAATTGATGCTAAGAAAGGCGGAAATGGTTTTCAATGAAATTTCCATAGAGGTAGACAAAAAAGACCAAGTGGAAAATACCCTGAAAGCTCGTTTTCATCAAAGGTTTGGAGCTTTTCTAAAGGACCACGGCAAGGCTCTCTCATTTTATCACCTTAAACAATCTCTGGAGTACAACCCAAATCAAGACAGCAAATTCATTAAAGATCCTCTAAGAGAGCTAGTCAATGAGAAGATCTAGGAAAGCGATGAAAGAGAGCAATTTAAAGGCTATGAGATGCTTGGATGGCTCGACGATTCCGAGGACAAGGTTCAAGATGCGATTGCAAACTACCAAGCGGCTTTAAAACTCAAGCCGGATCGAGATCCATCAGTGAGAAAGTGTCTCGTCAGGTTGTACATTAAAAGCAAGCAGTGGAAAGACGCGGAGACTCTGACGAATAACGTAGCAGATGACGAGAAGAGGGAACTTGAACAATGGCTTCAAATCGCTAAAGGTGAGGAATCACAAAGTGAAGGCAGGCCACACGAGGCAGTCAATTATTTCACGCTAGCTGCCGAACGTGGTTCTCTTCTTGCTGCGGAAAAACTTTGTTGTGGAATGCTGCAGAAGTCAGAGATGGATACAGGCAGACAAGATCAGTTTTACAAGCGTTTGGCACTTGTTGAAGTTGTTAGTGGATTGGACCCAACAGAGGTGTTGCTGTTGCCAGAAGAAGACCCATATGATGTTCTGGTGATTGAACGACAACAAAGCTTAAAAACAAAAGTACAAACAGTCTTACATTCTGACGATGATCTAAAGAGTCTTGCCAAAAAATGCGTGGGACTGGAAGAGAATATGTACAGGAAAGAACCGGTTAGCGAGAACGTGAAGGATGTTATGACAGAAGCAAGAAACTGTTTAGACAGGTCACTTGTCAAGACAGGAAAGCACCTTGGATACGAGGTAGGAAACTGCTATTTTCCAATGCTGATGACAGACAAAAAAGGACATCCAAAACAAACTGACGAACAAAATAATCAAAGGATTTGATTGGAAGACATTTCCTGCAAACAGCAAAGATGCCTTTGAGTTGTTATTGAGGAAACAGCCTGGATACAATCCAGAGATGAGCTGGATGAAGGTGGCGGCAGATCTTGTCAACATTAACAAACACAACGAACCCTTAGCTGTAGATGTTCAGGGACGATTGGTACTGAAACGTCTACCTGACCGCATGAGGAAGACGTGTGTCTTCCTGGAGAAGAACAAGGCAGCTCTCCCCTGGCTGAAGGTTGTCAGCGATCTGTCTACAAATGATGACAATGAAGCTGAGAGCAGCAGCGGGTGAGTAAAGATGTTATTCGTATCCAAGGGTACTTTGGCAGTAATAGCCCATAACCGAAACGAGAAAAGGACTGGGTTCTAATGATATGTACGGTGCATCAAAGTGCATCATGGGTAGCAGTTTGGGTAGACAGGCTCGAAAACAAACAAGAACTGGAGGGAAGGAGAGTCGGACTCGGTTATGGTCGTTTGTCTCAAGAAACTAGCCTACGATTAAATCTTGAATATTACTGAGACCTTCGTATATCTCTAGACATGCGTACTGGAAACATTCGTAAGCTTCATGAAGCTTTTTCAACCCTGAACCTGACAATAACGGGAACTAGTTCGTTGTGGGTGGCATGGGTGGCGCAGTGCGTAAGCGCTCGCCTCTCACCGCTATGTCCCGGGTTCAATCCTGGCTCGGTTCATATGTGAGTTGTGTTTGTTTGTTGTGTTGTTCTCTCCCTTGCCAAGAGGATTTTTCTCCGGGTTCTCCGGTTTTCTCAAAAATCAACATGTGAGCTTGAATGTAGTGGGTAGAGAATATATGAGTGTAGTGTGAGCGTGTGTGGAGTGAACCGGTACGGAAGAGCCCCTCACGGGGAGTGCCTGGTTGTATATTTTTTTTGTTCGAGGTTGATCGTATCGGAGTTGTCGCTAAAGGATTATAATGTCGTCGTGCAGTTTACCACTTGGAAATCCTGCTGATAACGATGTTTTTGGCCGCCTTTTTTGCGAAAGCTGCAGTATTCCGTCACTTCTTCCCTCACGACCCCATGTTGTTTACGAATATGTCTACCCAAACCGATATCCATGGTGCACTGCGCATAGCACTGTAACACAGTGCTTGCCTCGTTTCGGTCATGTCCAATTAACTTTTACTTTTTCTCTAATCACAAAAATGTTTTATGTACAATACAATTATCTAAGCACGAAAAGAAGACAGGTGAAACTCGAGCTCCGGTAGAGAACCTTCATCACAGCACTACCAACACTCGCAAATGCAAGAAACATAACTTTAATTATTTTCAAACTAAGCACTTTGGCTTTGGCACCTAATGGTATAAATGAACGTTTTTCGTTCATTTGATTCTACTTTCCCAATTTTCAGTTAGATTCGGATTTCGATCATTATATTCACTCGTCCTCACTTCTTACTGTTTTGATAATTATTATTTTAACATTTCTGTTTATGGCGCGTTTTCCTTTGATCCTTCATCGGAGTACATGTCTATGGCTCAGCGCTAATCATGTACTCAACGCTTTATAAACCATTTTCCCACCCACAATTCCCTATTTTCTCTGACGAAGGCTAACCTAGAAAAAGAAGGAAAGGCGAGAGGAAAAGAGGACTAGTCAACAATCTAGTTATAATTCGTTAGATAACTTGAAATAACCGGTTAATACCAGGAGCCCATTACCAGGAGCGTTCCTGTGTCATGGGCTGGCCCCCCAGCACAGGAGTAGATGTGGCTATATTTAGAATTAGAATTCCCGCGTTGAAAGTGAGAAGAATGATAATGAATAATAATGAGAAGTGACGTATAGCTATCTGATTGGCTATGAAAACATGGCTATGACAACATGCCTATGTTTATTTTGCGCGAAATGCAATTCTAAATATAGCCACATCTACTCCTGTGCTGGGAACAGAACCAATGGGGAAGATGGACGCTCCTGGTAATGGGCTACTGTTAATACCTGTTATTTTGTCATGAACAGCGATCATATGATAGAGCTACAAGTTACGACAACTGCGGCTGGTGCAACAACCTTTGAGCTGACAATTGATGGAGTTCAGCTGGCAAGACGAGCAAGCAACTTTGCTCACGAAGTTTGTACAAAACTAAAAGAATTTGTGCCGTGAAGGGGTCAGGTTTGGGAAATTGTTTATTATACGACAATAAACAGCGACTAAAATCTTATTTCCATTTTAGCTCTATATTCAGCAATAAGAATATTTTTTTGACATTATTGATACCTACTTATCATAATCGAATTATCCATGTACTTAGTCATATATTTTATTAGTTTATCTGTTTATTTTATTTTTCTTGCTTGTTGTGTTTGTTATACAGTCTGATAATCAGAAGTCCATAACCAGCTAGAAGTCTCGATATCTCATACTGTCTCTTGGCCCATCAGTTTACGGTATACACCATTTACATATGTCCAACTGTAAGTATAATCAATGTCATCATCCGCGTACATCTCGCGTATCAGGACTCGAATGCCTGTTTGAAAATGTGGTTACCAGCGCCTCTGATGCATCTTGGAAAGTCTGAATTAAATTGCCATTTTTCATGCAAGAAATCATGAGTTAAACATTCGCGATTTGTTTGCTTTTCCGCGATTGACGTCACTATAATTGATTCCAACCACTTATTAAAAGGGTCTATAATATGTTTTTTATAAAACATTCTTGCTAATTAAATCGATACCCAAGCGTATTTCACCTAATGGCACCATCAACTCTGATTGATCCAAAACATGAAAGTGTTTGTTCTAATAAGAGACTAATTTTGTGTTTATAAAAGAAACTTGGCTGCCATTGTTTTCTCCGCCACGAAAGTAGTTTGAACGCCGTTCTAAAAATAGATTACACCGTAAACTGATGGGCCGCATTTCATTGCTTATCGAGACTTCTGGTTGTATAATTTATCTAGATTATACTTTATGTTTGTCTCTTCATGGAAATATTCATGAACATGTAAGTTGTATAACTATTTGTAAATATATTTTCTTATACTTTAGGTGTTGTAATATAATATTTTACAGGGCCACGTCAGCATTATTCTGCCATTGTAAGGTGCATGACTACTCTTTGTAACCCTCTGTGATTCTAAGAATATAAACCAACGGTCATGCTTTGCGCGCTATGGCCGCCATTTTGTCACAGTTGAAAAGTCGTTTTTTTGCACGAGTTTTCTTCCAATCTTTTGAAAATCGTTACAATTCTGTTTTGTGTTAAAGTTTCAGTTTATTTCTTTTGTAGTTTTCCTGTTTCGTTTGATAGTTTTACGAAACGAAAATAAACACATCACGGTTGGGCCATGTTCTTTAAGCTTATGCTCCATTCCCGCATTTTCTTTCCTTTCTTATTATTTTGTACGTTATAATTTTGTGCAATGGTTAAATAAATGAATCTGAATCTGAATCTAACAACTTTCTTTACCTAATAAACTATGCGTGTGTGTATATACATATATACTATATTCGTGAATCAGCTAGAGTATGACCGGATTCACGAGCCCAAGCCAATAGATAATTTATTCACCCCCTAATTTATGTATTCACCATCTAATTATGTATTCACCCCCATTTTATTCATGAGTCCAAAACAATAGAACCGTGACGTCCTCTTAATTAATGAGAGCGCCACAAAAATTAACATAACGCCACAAAAATTAACAGAACTCCACAAAAAAGGGTGTAATTCGGTGCCTCTGCTACTACTTATGTACAATAAAAAAAAAAAAGTTTACTTCTAAGAACACGCTTTAAAGCTTGAAAGTTTCTGATGTCTGTAGTCTCGAGATATAGTTTGTTCCAGGCATCTGCGCACTGTGAACACGTTATATTCGCTCCCCACTTTGTGCGCGAGGGGTGTTATAGTCATGTTTATAAAATAACCCAAAGAAAACGCGCGCTCTGATTGGTTGAAAGCCGTGTTTGCATGAGGCTATGTAAACATGGAATGACGTCATACATTGTAGTTTTTACTTTTTTTCTGCAAAAAATGGCGAAAATAACTGACTAACTAAAAACACATGTAACTAGTTTTCTAAAGGAAGGTTGTTCAGAAGAACCTACGGAGAAAAAAAGCTAAATTGGACAGAATTTTCACAAGATTGAGTCAGTCGGAGCTCAACTGCCTCATTAGCAAACTCGATGAAATACACACAAAATACAGTTTAAATATTTACTTCAGATACTATAGAAAAACAATTATAATAAAATACATGTACTAGAAACATTCAGAAAATGTACAAAGTGCTAATAATCAAGTACACAAAGTCAGAGTGGGAAGGTCAATTGTTGTTTATTCAAGTACGTTTTTTTCAAACGCCGGTGACAAAAACTACAGACACTGCAACTTTATAAGATATCATATATCACATTGAATCAGTAGAAATAAAAAAATATTAGCCGTTTTGGTTCGATTCAGTCTATGAAATCTTTTTTTCATTCAGAGTGGGATGCTGGCAAGAAAATGTGACTAAAAAGAAATACACAAGCGAGAAGCTACAGAACTCTAAAGCTATAATCTCGCACCGCTGCTAGCTACAGTAGCATCCCGTAGGCTCGAAAGTACTCTTTTTGGATTCAAAAATTGCATTGAAAGATACCCAAACAGCCATCTCCACATCAAAGTAATATAGATTATAAGCTCTAATCCGACATTCTCTGGCTTTCAAATAGTCGAGTATGATGCCTGACGATGGGATATAAAGATCTGAAACAATACAAAGGCACAATTCACAAACTTGCTAATCGAAGTTGTCAGTTCGAGCCGAGCAATTCCAAGCCATGAACTACAAGTACTGGCTCCAAATATACACCAAGAGATTCCTCAGTCCCAGAATATCATGGCCGAAACAGGAACACTTTTTCCAGGCAGGCCAAATTATCTTTTCTGTAATGCTTAATGCTTTTTGGCTGTCCAGTTCGTCTTTGAATTCCCAGCAGTTTTGTTTAAAGTGGTTTTCGTGTCGATTTTCGTAATCCAGAACGACTTTCGTTGCATGTATAGCCCGATATGGATCAATACTTTGAGGTTTTCCTATTATTTTGCATTGTTGTCTATTACACAACAACTTGAGAATTCTCCCAAACTTCCCCTCGTGTTTGCATCAGGCAATGTAAACACGGTAAACGTTTTCTATTTCTTAAATATTATATGATCAACTCCATGTTGAAAATTAAAGTCAAAGTTTTCGTTTAATTGAAAAAAGTTTACATTTCATTGAAACTCTCCCTCATCGAGTTTCAGGGTTTAATCAGTAGTGTTTCATTGTTATAAATGAACTTTGAACACAAGCTTCGGCCTCATGTCCTAGTGCATTTGGTTGTCATGGTACTCATGCCACACGATTACATTACCTTGTAGAAGCTAAGTCTCTAAGTTACGGGTTTAGCGGTGACCAGCGGGTGCGAACAACTGTTATGACTGCAGCTACATTGTGATTCAAATTATTTTCCCTATCATCGATCACAGAACGCTGTGGTGCTACACAACTTTTATCAACAAGAAATATAACAGACAAAAGCAAAGATTGAAACGAAGACAGAATCTATTGTCTTGAAAGGATAAATGGAAAATTTCTGGGAAATGCAATTCTCTTTTCGCGTAAACTGGTACAGGTGATTGTGAAATAGTAAATGTTATTGGCTATTACGCATTGACGTCATCACCAGCCTTATTAATAGTATAGTCGAGCCGTGCTTGAGTCACTCCAACCATGGAAAGTGGAAGCTCTCATTTCGTTTAGTCGCTCCAATCTCTCCTTTCGTTTAGTCTTGAAAGAAATTCAGCATGTCTTGGGGGAGAGGTCTTTTTACACGACGAGAACCACCGCGAGATGGTGTTAAAGAGATTAAAAAGAAACTCAGTGAACTTCCCTGTCATTTCGCTTGGGATGTCATATCAAGGTACAAGGCAAGTTGCAGTCTGCCGATGAATATAGAAGAGCTTCAGTTGCACATTGACGAGACAATTGAGGGATCTGAAGTGAAGTCCCACAGCCTTATGGGTTATTACAAGACCAAAGCGAGGAAATTTGAAGAAGCCAAAACACATTTACAGACTGCCCTCAAAGACGCTATTACAGATGATGAAAAAATCGTAACGTATGCAAATTTGGCTTGGCTAACATTCGAAGATAATTCGAACGCTTCCAGCGAAAGACTAGAGACCGCCGTTGAAGAACGCATAGGGGAGGTGAGAAGAATACTAAACGAAAGAAATCCAGAAGTTATCCCAGAAGTGATGGCCGAGAAAGCTTTTCGATCGCTAAGAGTGGATTTACCGAGAGCGGTTACAAAGAAGCGTATCGTTGTATCAACAAAGCCCTCGAAGGAAGGCCAGACAGTGTTCCATTCAAATTCACCAAGGCACTTGTTTACCAGCGTTTGCATCGTCACATAATAACCACCCATGGGAGAAATAAAAATCCCGAGGTGGGAGAAATTAAAAATTTATGGGAAGAAATCATCGACACCGACCAAAATTCCCCCCAATATTATGCTACTATTCATGCACAAGCTTTGATCCAGTATGCGAGATTTCTTAATAAGATCAGACAGGATTATGGCAAGAGTAGTAAACAATTTGCCGAAAAGGCCATGGAAATAGGCAGAAATAACTACGCGATCTTGAGGGCTGCTGCTCAATACTATATTAATACGGCGGGTTGGAATATAGAGAGCTTGAATAAGGCTGAAGAGATTTTGAATAAAATTCTTAAAAATCAGCCTGATTCTTGTAAGACGTTAGAAATTCAGGGTAGATTATGCCTCAGGAAAAGTAACCTTAAGTACGGTTTGACAAGTGAAAAAAAAGTCAGCTATTATAACAAAGGTGAAAAATGCTTTCGAGAGAGTTGGAACGCAAATAAAGCATACATAATGCCAGCATTGGAACTTGCTGGACTTTACGTTAAGAAGTACGAAGAGGTCAAAGAAGAGTTGATGCTAAGAAAGGCGGAAATGATTTTCAATGAAATTTCCATAGAGGTAGACAAAAAAGACCAGGTGGACAATACCCTAAAGGCTCGTTTTCATCAAACGTTTGGAGCTTTTCTAAAGGACCACGGCAAGGCTCTCTCATTTTATCACCTTAAACAATCTCTGGAGTACAACCCAAATCAAGACAGCAAATTCACTAAAGATCCTCTAAGAGAGCTAGCCAACGAGAAGATCCAGGAAAGTGATGAAAGAGAGCAATTCAAAGGCTATGAGACGCTTGGATTGCTCGAAGATTCCGAAGACAAGGTTCAAGATGCAATTGCAAACTACAAAGAGGCTTTAGAGCTCAAGCCGGAAGATCGATCAGTGAGCAAGTGTCTCGTCAGGTTGTATATTAAAAGCAAGAAGTGGGAGGACGCGGAGTCTCTGACGAATAACGTAACAGCTGACGAGAAGAGGGAACTAGAACAATGGCTTCAAATCGCTAAAGGTGAGGAAGCACAAAGTCAAGGCAGACCATGTGCACGCGAGGCAGTCAATTATTTCATGCTAGCAGCCGAACGTGGTTCTCTTCTTGCTGCGGAAAAACTTTGTGGAATACTGCAGATGTCAGAGATGTATGCAGGCAGCCAAGATCAGTTTTACAAGCGTTTAGCACTTGTTGAAGTTGTTAGTGGATTGGACCCAAGAGAGGTTTTGCTGTTGCCAGAAGAAGACCCGTATGATGTTCTGGTGATTGAACGACAACAAAGCTTAAAAACAAAAGTACAAACAGTCTTACATTCTGACGATGATCTAAAGAGTCTTGCCAAAAAATGCGTGGGACTGGAAGAGAATATGTACAGGAAAGAACCGGTTAGCGAGAACGTGAAGGATGTTATGACAGAAGCAAGAAACTGTTTAGACAGGTCACTTGTCAAGACAGGAAAGCACCTTGGATACGAGGTAGGAAACTGCTATTTTCCAATGCTGATGACAGACAAAAAGGACATCCAAAACAAACTGATGTACAAAATAATCAAAGGATTTGATTGGAAGACATTTCCTGCAAACAGCAAAGATGCCTTTGAGTTGTTGTTGAGGAAACAGCCTGGATACAATCCAGAGATGAGCTGGATGAAGGTGGCGGCAGATCTTGTCAACATTAACAAACACAACGAACCCTTAGCTGTAGATGTTCAGGGACGATTGGTACTGAAACCTGTTCCTGACCGCATGACGGAGACGTGTGTCTTCCTGGAGAAGAACAAGGCAGGTCTCCCATGGCTGAAGGTTGTCAGCGATCTGTCTACAAGTGATGACAATGAAGCTGAGAGCAGCAGCGGGTGAGTAACGAGGTTGTTTGTATCCAAGGGTACTTTGGCAGTAATAGCCCATAACCGAAATGAGAAAAGGACTGGGTTCTAATGATATGTACAGTGCATCAAAGTGCATCATGGGTAGCAGTTTGGGTAGTCAGGCTCGAAAACAAACAAGAACTGGAGGGAAGGAGAGTCGGACTCGGTTATGGTCGTTTGTCTCAAGAAACTAGCCTACGATTAAATCTTGAATATTACTGAGACCTTGGTATATCTCTAGACATGCGTAATGGTAACATTCGTAAGCTTCATGAAGCTTTTTCAACCCTGAACCTGACAATAACGGGAACTAGTTCGTTGTTCGAGGTTCATCGTATCGGAGTTGTCGTTAAAGGATTATAATGTCGTCGTGCAGTTTACCACTTGGAAATCCTGCTGATAACGATGTTTTTGGCCGCCTTTTTTGCGAAAACTGCAATATTCCGTCACTTCTTCCCTCACGACCCCATGTTGTTTACGAATGTGTCTACCCAAACCGATACCCATGGTGCACTGCGCATAACACGGTAACACAGTCCTTGCCTCGTTTCGGTCATGTCCAATTAACTTTTACTTTTTCTCTAGTCACAAAAATGTTTTATGTACAATACAATTATTTAAGCAAGCAAAGAAGACAGGTGAAACTCGAGCTCCGGTAGAGAACCTTCATCAAAGAGCTACCGACACTCGCAAATGCAAGGAACATTGTTTTGAAGGAACGTTATTTTCAAACTAAGCACTTTGGCACCTAATGGTATAAATGAACGTTTTTCGTTCATTTGATTCTACTATCGAAATGTTCAGCTAGATTAGGATTCTTATCATTACATTTACTAGTCCTCACTTCTTAACTGTTTTAATAATTATTATTAATATTTCTATGTATAACTCGTTTACCTTTGAGCCTTGATCGGAGTGCATGTTTATGGCTCAGCGCTAATCATGTGCTCAATACTTTATAAACCATTTCCCCACCCACAATTCTCTATTTTGCTCTGACGAAGGCTAACGCTCGAAACGTCAGCGACTGCACGCTTCCCACTGCGCATGCGCTTAGCATGCTTGGGTACCTAGAAAAAGAAGGAAAGGTGAGAGGAAAAGAGGACTAGTCAATAAACTAGTTATAATTCGTTAGATTACCTGAAATAACCGGTTAATATCTGTAATTTTGTCATGAACAGCGATCACATGATAGAGCTACAAGTTATGACAACTGCGGCTGGTGCAACAACCTTTGAGCGGATGAGAATTGATGGAGTTCAGCTGGCAAGACGAGCAAGTAACTTTGCTCACGAAGTTTGTACAAAACTGAAGAAGTTGGTGGCGTGAAGTGGAAGCGGAGTTCTGTGCTCGTTTACTTTAGATAACCCTAGCAGTCGAGAGAGCTTTGGTTTTCTTGGATTAAGCGTCGACTATAATTCATTTTCAGTGTCCGAAGGGTTAAAACGAATCCTCTTTGAGTGTTTCCTACCATTAGCACCACCATCACATATATTGTTAATAGTACCATTTTCGAGATTATCAAACTGCATGCTGGTGTATGGGTATACGGATCCACGCTGCAACATTGCGCGCAATATCGCCAGCAATTGTTGTTCACACGGTGCAATTTGTTACGAACAATGTTGCCGAAGTAGAACTCGATCCTACTTATGCAACATTGCCGGCAATGTTGTGCGCAATGCTGCAGCGTGTGTCTGTACCTTAAAACTGGCTTCGGGTAGTAGTAGAAGTAGATTTTCTGTCCACGTATCATACATACATATATCTCTATTTATACTCGGAATCCCATTCAATGGGCCCTTTGCAGCTAACAAACCACGTGGTTGTACTGGAAAGCAAAAAAATATCTGACTTCATTTATTTAAAGGCCTTGTACGAGATCGGTATTGCTATTAGCAAAACATGTTTGTAAATGCTATTTTCCACCTCCAATCGATTGTCGATCTCTCTAAAAATGCGTTTTTGAAGATAGCTTGCTCTCCAGCATCCATGGCAACGCCTTTCCCATGGGGATCACGAGCTCAAGCCATTCGTTAATGAAGTGTTATATCAGCACGTGACTGTTAGCTGCAAAGGGCCTATTACGAATGCTCTTCCAGAGAGCCGTGTGTCCTAAAACTAAAGTCTACTTACCATATGTTAACTCTTAAAAATATTCTTAAAAAATTAATGTAAATACTAATTATATGAAAAGCTAAGTAAAAAGTTGACGTTCAGAATGAGCTGTGTCACGCAACATAATGTTCCAAAGAATGGCCCCCTATATGAGAAACTCTTTTCCAGTGCTTCGCTATTAGGCCTAGGAATGAAGCAGGTATCGTGTGTGTCACATATTTGAGCATGAAAGCTCTTTTAAAAGTGTATGAACGTACAATATTATAAGATTAAATTGGATACAAATAACATTTAAGATAATATATAGATGGAGAAATATAGAAAGACATATACACATGAGTAGAATAGGAAAACTAGTTACATGCTGTGATACTAATTAATCATCACACTACAAAGGTATTGAATGGATACTTGTTATATGGATAATAGTCATATTGATAATATATTGAATGTAAGATCCTAATAATCATTAGGCTAACTGTAATAAGAGTAATAGGTAATAAAACAAAAAAAATAGTATAGTGATAAATTAAGATACAATAACAATAAAGCTAATTTTAGGTCACAAAAATAATTAAGTTAGTGTAATTGTATTGAAATGGTCTTTTCGGTGTGGCTGATATGTGAATTAAAATGAGATTTTAACTAGGTTTTTATTGTATCTTGCATTCGGTTTTAGCTGAGATCGAGTAAAGCCCTGGAGAAACGAGAAAATAATATGCGGAAACATTTATGAATTTCAGTGTTGCTTCGGTGAGCAAACGAGAAACATGATTTCTCGAGGAAATAAAATAGACCATTTTGACGATGCTGCGCGCGCAGCTAGAACAATGGCTATCTATTTTTAAATACATTCTAGTTCCCAGTGCCTTGAGGAGGCACTGGGAACGAGGCGAACTGGACAACTTCCATGAAGTCCGCCATTACTGAGTTAGCAAACCGGAAATGATAGTTCTACGAGCATGCGCAATTTCAATGTCCTAGAATCTAGGATATCCGCAGTAGCACTAAAGATCCCCGCGAATTTGATCTTATTCCGATTGGACAGTCTTGGGCATGCGCGTGCAATATCTACTGGACTCTCTCCAGTCTACGGAGCGGTTGAAAGAGAGGCCAGGTCATGCAGGACTAGGATGACCCGCTAAAACGAAAATTGTATCTAATCACTCTGCGAACCGAACACAAATTATTTAATAACTAACTATAAAGACAATAGAGACAAGAACGATTAACAGAAAGGGGCATCTCATTTATTTGCCCATTTTAAGAATATCGTGTACATTAGTGAACGGAACGTACATAGACTGACAATGGGCTCCTGATATAGAAAATAAAGAGTTATAAACTAACCCTAATTAACTGTCATAACGTCTGCAAAACAAACACGTCATATTTTACTGTGCACACATTAAATAACAATACTTGTTCAAACAGTATTCTATTTCATGACGCTCACATTCGTACTCAGTTGAATTAAGGTATGGGAGAAATATTGATCAGCGGTCTGAGCCAAGCTGGTACAGCTTGGCTTAGAGTGTCAGGGGAATACGACCCACGCGAATCTGGAGGGAGGGTGGGTGGGCCGTTTGTCTGACCACTGTTCCGCTGGAGAACTGAGCAAGAAGGGAGTGTCCTACGTTGATTCTGTATTTTATAGTCATCTCGTAGCGTCATCCACGTGGCTATGTACACCTAGTTGTAAAGTTGGTATTATTGTACCTTATTTCATATTCGCATATCATTATGAGTGTTATGAATAGTATCACGATTCACTGATCACTTTGTTTACTTTTGAGACGCCAATATAACATGGTATTGCGTCTCAGAATACCAGCCTCTGATTGGCTCTTGCGCGAGCCCTTGCAGTTACATGGGTTCCAGGTCAAGGTCAAAAGTCGTTTGTTCAACAGCAAGATTTCTACAATTTCACCTTCAAAACACTGTAAATTACAAGATAAGCATCATTCAATCCTAAAGGTAAGGTTGGCATTGTAGTTTCCGTCAGAAATCTAACACTCTTATTCGCTAAAAGTACAATTTTCATAATTTTTGAAGAGATTTCAAAACACGTCGCGAAAGTTTTCGCCACTCAAGCCGTGAACCGTTGCCATAGATATACTAGGCGCCTTTTGAGAATTGAAATTACGATCAGAATAAGTTTGGTGCTTCATTCTCTTCTTTCTTTTAACAATTCCCGACTTAACTGTTGAATCGCGATACAAAACTAATTGAGATTTTGAGACGCGATACCGAATTATATTGCCGGCGTTGGAAGAAAATATATTCTTCGTATTGGGCTTCGTCGCTGCGCGACTCCGCCCAATACGGAATATATTTTCTCCCAACTGGCCGGCAATATAATTCGGTATCGCGTCTCAAAATCTCAATTAGTTTATAGTATTATTGCAATAGACCGTAACTAAATATATTTGATTGCGCGACGGAATAAATCAATGTTTGGTTTGAGTTTAGAACTTGATTGGCTGATCGTTATGAAACATCTTTCACAGCTAAGCTGAGCAAACGCATAAATAAACCAAAGCAATCGCATTACTATGAACACTCACTTGATAACAACTCTATTAGCCCACTTCACTTGCCACACAAAGGTTTAAATATAGGGCTCCGAGGAAAATAATAAATTCAAGTTACCTGGAGCCACATCATTGAAACCTTTTGTACGTGACAAGTGACGTATTATCAAAAGTGGGCTATTACAGAACAGCACTGCAAACAAATACTCAGAAATTCAACCCTTTTATCATTAAAATCGATTCTACATCAACTATATAATTGAATGGTAAAATATTTCTTGCTTTGAGCTTTGCGTCTTTGAGTTATAGAGGTTTATATTCGAATATCCTAATGACGGTGACGTCAAACAGGTAATTTACTGTCAGTTCATTTTCCTTGTGGATGAAATTTACTTCTGATTTAGACAAACTATTATATTTGGTAAAATCACTGATATAAGATTCAAATATCACATAGGTGTTAATAAAAGATCATTTATCTCTACAAGCAAGTTTTTGTATTATAAAGTATTCCCTGTTTGACGTCGTGTCATTAACATATTCGAAATATAAACCTAAAAAACCACTCAAATAAAGAAATATTGTATTATTCAACTATTTACTTGATGTAGAATTGATTTTAATGATTAAAAATTTGGGCTCATGTGAACTTTAAGTCCCGAAGCCTTATAGGGAGATAGAACACTAATTTCATCATGTGCACAGGTTAATAATGAAATATTAGATGAACGCCCACCGGTCGATGTATTAATTGCAAACCTTGGACAGTAATATTTTCAGAAGTTGAAGCTGAATTCGAGGGCCTTTCGAAATTTAGTTTAACTAAGCAAACGTTAGAAAAATAACTCTAATTTATAGTGTACAAGCAGCTTTCAAGCACAGGGTGGAAATTCAGTTTTAATTTCGTGTTTTTGTTGCACGAATCAGGGTTTAAATCACACTGGTTAAATTCGCGGCTTTTATAATTTCTCCTTTTGCAGCTGGGCATTCACGTGATTGTACAGGATTGTACTGGATGGCAAAAAAATATTTAATTTAATTTATTTAGAAGCCTTGTATGAGATCGGTATTGTTATTAGCAAAACCTGTTTCTAAATGCTATTTTTCACCTCCAATCGATTGTCCAATATATTATATTATAAGGGTATGTAAGTTCTATGGCTATTCTTCACAAGAACTTACTACTTTATTTGAAAGTTTAATTATGTCTTTATTTAAGTATGCTATTGAGGTATGGGCCTGCGCCTATGAGGATAAATACCTAAGTCGTATCGAAAAAATTTGTAGAAGAGCCATTAGATTTGGCTATACAACAAAATAATTATGTACCAATTACTGACATCATTAGAGAAAGGGACTTTAAACTTTGGAAGAAAATTATTCTAAATCCTAATCACCCCCTTTATGATCTACTTCCGCAAAAGAGAACAAGACAGTTACGCGACCGTGGCCATAATTTTATTTTACCTCGTGTCCGTACTGAACGTTTTAAACGAACTTACATTAATAGATGCCTTTTTAACTTTATTTAATTTTATCATGTTCATTTCTGTAGTGGATACCCAAAATATTTCTAAAACATTTTAAATCATTTCTTTAGACTATACATTTTTCTCTTTATTATTATTATAATTAATTATTAGAATTTATATACTTTTTAAAACTATTTTTAGCATATTTGTAAACTCGCACGTCTGTTGCTAGTATTTGTTAATAAAGACTTATTATTATTATTATTATTATTATTCTAGAGCGCTTCCAGAAAACTTTTAATTGCGCGCGTTAAATTCAAGAAAACTCCTACAAAGTATATATTTTCTGAAAGCTTAATAAACATAGATTCTAGAAAACAGCTTGATTTTTATTATTATTAAATACTCATTAATTTATTGTGATTTCAATCCAATTTCACCATACCTTATACCTGGAGCTCCTGTCCCTCGGGAATTGGACGGAAATCCGCGCTGAAACGACCTTCATAAAGTAGAGAAATTGATCTAAAAAAGGGTGTCTCAGTTTTCCGATATCTTATACCGTTGCGAAAATAATCACTGACTGCAAAGATCTGGAACACCTTTTTTAGGGGTTGAAGAAAGAAACACGAAAGTATCTCAAGAACAAAAAAACGCCATATGCCAATTTTAAAACTAGAGGTACAGGAGCTTCGAATACATGCTACAAAACGTGCATTTATAACGCCGTGAAAAATGGTTTCAAAGTTTCCTGGCATCCCACTGAACTTTGTTGACACAATTAACTTATCTGTCATTAAGAATGTCATTTTTCCAGTATTTGATGTTGAGCAGTAGGTAGAGTGAAACACGATGCCATGTTGTTCATGGATTTTGTGCGCTTCAGTGAAGGCCTACGCAGACCACGATAGTTAACTCTTCAGTGCGATCAGTATATCGCAGTTGACAAGTTCAATTTTAGCGTTACCATTGTCATGGTATTTCACAGAAATCATAAGTGCACAGAGAAGGCAAAGACGAAGAAAGCGTAAAGAAGCAGACCAAACCAGTACAATAACTGTTACGGAAGATCGTATTCGGTTTCAATCGCTGGGAAAGAGAAGAAATATACCTCGTTACGACCCTGAATAAGAAGAGGGAAGACATTTTTCAGATTTAAATAACCGATCACGCTTGTATGGAGCCTGTATTCTATAACTGTCACAACAATTGTTTATTTTGCAATCAAATTAATTACGAAAACATTGCTAAAGTGTATATAATATTCTATCAAAACTGTAAATTTGATTAATTTGACCCTGACTCGCTGACTCGCACCCTGACTCGCTGACTCGCACCCTGACTCGCACCCTGACTCGCTGACTCGCACCCTGACTCGCTGACTCGCACCCTGACTCGCACCCTGACTCGCTGACTCGCACCCTGACTCGCTGACTCGCACCCTGACTCGCATCCTGACTCGCTGACTCGCACCCTGACTCGCTGACTCGCACCCTGACTCGCTGACTCGCACTTTGTCATGACCCAAACGTGGCTGCCATTGTTTTCTCCGCCACGAAAGTAGTTTGAACGCCGTTCTAAAAATAGATTACACCGTAAACTGATGAGCCGCATTTCATTGCTTATCGAGACTTCTGGTAGTATAATTCATCTAGATTATACTTTATGTTTGTCTCTTCATGGAAATATTCATGAACAAGTAAGTTGTACATTACTATTTGTAAATATATTTTCTTATACTTTAGGTGTTGTAATATAATATTTTACAGGTCACGTTAGCATTATTCTGCCATTGTAAGGTGCATGAGTTCTGGGATTTTAAGAATATAAACCAACCGTCATGCTTTGCGCGCTATGGCCGCCATTTTGTCACGGTTGAAAAGTCGTTTTTTTGCACGAGTTTTCTTCCAATCTTTTGAAAATCGTTACAATTCTGTTGTTTTGTGTTAAAGTTTCAGTTTAATTCTTTTGTAGTTTTCCTGTTTTTTTTTATAGTTTTACGAAGCGAAAATAAACACATCACGGTTGGGCCATGTTCTTTAAGCTTATTCACCCCCTAATTTATGTATTCACCCTCTAATTATGTATTCACCCCCATTTTATTCATGAGTTCAAAACAATAGAACCGTGACGTCCTCTTAATTAATGAGAGCGCCACAAAAATTAACAGAACTCCACAAAAAAGGGGGTAATTCGGTGCCTCTGCTACTACTTATGTACAATAAAAAAAAGTTTACTTCTAAGAACACGCTTAAAAGCTTGAAAGTTTCTGATGTCTCTAGTCTCGAGATATAGTTTGTTCCAGGCATCTGCGCACTGTGAACACGTTATATTTGCTCCCCATTTAGTGCGCGAGGGGGATTTTCTGCTGGTGTTATAGTCATGTATATTATATGATCAACTCCATGTTGAAAATTAAAGTCAAAGTTTTCGTTTAATTGAAAAAAGTTTACATTTCATTGAAACTCTCCCCCATCGAGTTTCAGGGTTTATTCAGTAGTGTTTCATTGTTATAAATGAACTTTGTACACAAGCCTCGGCCTCATGTCCTAGTGCATTTGGTTGTCATGGTACTCATGGCCACACGATTACCTTACTTTGTAGAAGCTAAGTCTCTAAGTTACGGGTTTAGCGGGTGACCAGCGGGTGCGAACAACTGTTATGACTGCAGCTACATTGTGATTCAAATTATTTTCCCTATCATCGATCACAGAACGCTGTGGTGCTACACAACGTTTATCAATAAGAAATATAACAGACAAAAACAAAGGTTAAAACGAAGACAGAATCTACCTACCTATTATAAAGATAGAAAGCCTAAAGAAATCCTAACCTAGGGAGAGGGACTGATACTCAGGTTAAAGAAAACCAGGCACGAAATCTCAGTGGTCTCGAAAACAATGAAGCTGAAAAAACTGTTGTCTTGAAAGGATAAAGGGAAAATTTCTGGGAAATGCAATTCTCTTTTCGCGTAAACTGGTACAGGTGATTGTGAAATAGTAAATGTTATTGGCTATTACGCATTGACGTCATCACCAGCCTTATTAATAGTATAGTCGAGCCGTGCTTGAGGAAGCTCTCATTTCGTTTAGTCGTTCCAATCTCTCCTCTTTCGTTTAGTCTTGAAAGAAATTCAGCATGTCTTCGGGGAGAGGTCTTTTCACACGACGAGAACCACCGCGAGATGGTGTTAAAGAGATTAAAAAGAAACTTAGTGAACTTCCCTGCCATTTCGCTTGGGATATCATATCAAGGTACACGGCAAGTTGCAGTCTGACGATCAATATAGAAGAGCTTCAGTTGCACATTGAAGAGACGATTGAGGGATCTGAAGTGAAGTCCCACAGCCTTATGGGTTATTACAAGACCAAAGCGAGGAAATTTGAAGCAGCCAAAACACATTTACAGGCTGCCCTCGACGGCGCCACTACAGATGATGAGAAAATCGTAACGTATGCAAATTTGGCTTGGCTATCATTCGAAGAGAATTCGAACGCTTCCAGCGAAAGACTAGAGACAGCCGTTGAAGAACACATAGGGGACGTGAGAAGATTACTTAACGAAAGAAATCCAGAGGACATCCCAGAAGTGATGGCCGAGAAAGCTTTTTCGATCGCTAAGAGTGGATTTACCGAGAGCGGTTACAACGAAGCGTCTCGTTGTATCAACAAAGCCCTCGAAGGAAGGCCAGAGAGTGTTCCATACAAATTCACTAAGGCACTTGTTTACCAGCGTTTGCATCGTCACATAATAACCACCCATGGGGAAAATAAAAATCCCGAGGTAGAAGAAATTCAAAAGTTATGGGAAGAAATCATCGACACCGACCAAATTTCCTCTCAATATTATGCTACTATTCACGCACAAGCTTTGATCCAGTATGCGATATTTCTAAATAAGATCAGACAGGATTATGGCACGAGTAGTAAACAATTTGCCGAAAAGGCCATGGAAATAGGCAGAAATAACTACGCGATCTTGAGGGCTGCTGCTCAATACTATATTAATACGGCGGGTTGGAAAATAGAGGGCTTGAATAAGGCTGAAGAGATTTTGAATGAAATTCTTAAAAATCAGCCTGATTCTTGTAGGACGTTAGAAATTCAGGGTACATTATGCCTCAGGAAAAGTAACCTTAAGTACGGTTTGACAAGTGAAGAAAAAGTCAGCGATTATAACAAAGGTGAAAAATGCTTTCGAGAGAGTTGGAACGCAAATAAAGCATACATAATGCCAGCATTGAAACTTGTTGAACTTTATGTTAAGAAGTACGAAGAGGTCAAAGAAGAGTTGACGCTAAGAAAGGCGGAAATGGTTTTCAATGAAATTTCCATAGAGGTAGACAAAAAAGACCAAGTGGACAATACCCTCAAGGCTCGTTTTCATCAAACATTTGGAGCTTTCCTAAAGAACCACGCCAATGCTCTCTCATTTTATCACCTTAAACAATCTCTGGAGTACAACCCAAATCAAGACAGCAAATTCACTAAAGATCCTCTAAGAGAGCTAGCCAATGAGAAGATCGAGGAAAGCGATGAAAGAGAGCAATTCAAAGGCTATGAGACGCTTGGATGGCTCGACGATTCCGAGGACAAGGTTCAAGATGCGATTGCAAAGTACAAAAAGGCTTTACAACTCAAGTTGGGAGATCCATCAGTGAGCAAGTGCCTCGTCAGGTTGTACATTAAAAGCAAGCAGTGGGAAGACGCGGAGTCTCTGATGAATAATTACGTAACAGATGACGAGAAGAGGGAACTTGAACAATGTCTTCGAATCGCTAAAGGCGAGGAATCACAAAGTGAAGGCAGACCATACGAGGCAGTCAATTATTTCACGCTAGCTGCCGAACGTGGTTCTCTTCTTGCTGCGGAAAAGCTTTGTGGAATGCTGCAGAAGTCAGAGACGGATGCAGGCAGCCAAGATCAGTTTTACAAGCGTTTGGCACTTGTTGAAGTTGTTAGTGGACTGGACCCAAGAGAGGTTTTGCTGTTGCCAGAAGAAGACCCGTATGATGTTCTGGTGATTGAACGACAACAAAGCTTAAAAACAAAAGTACAAACAGTCTTACATTCTGACGATGATCTAAAGAGTCTTGCCAAAAAATGCGTGGGACTGGAGGAAAATATCTACAGGAAAGAACCGGTTAGCGAGAACGTGAAGGATGTTATGACAGAAGCAAGAAACTGTTTAGACAGGTCACTTGTCAAGACAGGAAAGCACCTTGGATACGAGGTAGGAAACTGCTATTTTCCAATCCTGATGACAGACAAAAAGGACATCCAAAACAAACTGACGAACAAAATAATCAAAGGATTTGATTGGAAGACATTTCCTGCAAACAGCAAAGATGCCTTTGAGTTCTTGTTGAGGAAACAGCCTGGATACAATCCAGAGATGAGCTGGATGAAGGTGGCGGCAGATCTTGTCAACATTAACAAACACAACGAACCCTTACCTGTAGATGTTCTGGGACGATTGGTACTGAAACCTGTTCCTGACCGCATGACGGAGACGTGTGTCTTCCTGGAGAAGAACAAGGCAGCTGTCCCATGGCTGAAGGTTGTCAACGATATGTCTACAAGTGATGAAAATGAAGCTGAGAGTAGCAGCGGGTGAGTAAAGAGGTTATTTGTATCCAAGGGTACTTTGGCAGTAATAGCCCATAACCGAAATGAGAAAAGGACTGGATTCTAATTATATGTACAGTGCATCAAAGTGCATCATGGGTAGCAGTTTGGGTAGACAGGCTCGAAAACAAACAAGAACTGGAGGGAAGGAGAGACTCGGTTATGGTCGTTTGTCTCAAGAAACTAGCCTACTTGTAATTAAATCTTGAATATTACTGAGACCTTCATATATCTCTAGAGATGCGTACTGGAAACATTCGTAAGCTTCATGAAGCTTTTTCAACCCTGAACCTGACAATAACGGGAACTAGTTCGTTGTTCGAGCTTGATCGTATCGCAATTTCGTTAAAGAATTATCATGTCATCGTGCACTTTACCACTTGGAAATCCTGCTGATAACGATGTTTTTGGCCGCCTTTTTTGCGAAAACTGCAGTATTTCCTCACGACCCCATGTTGTTTACGAATGTGTCTACCCAAACCGATACCCATGGTGCACTGCGCATAGCACTGGAACCCAGTCCTTGCCTCGTTTCGGTCATGTCCAATTCAGTTTTACTTTTTCTCTAGTCACAATTTTTTTTATGTACAATACAATTATTTAAGCACGCAAAGAAGACAGGTGAAACTCGAACTCGGGTAGAGAACCTTCATCAAGGCACTACCAACACTCACAAATGCAAGGAACATAACTTTATTTTCAAGCTAAGCACTTTGGCTTTGGCACCTAATGGTATAAATGAACGTTTTTCGTTCATTTGATTCTACTTTCCCAATTTTCAGTTAGATTAGGATTTTGATCATTATATTCACTCGTCCTCACTTCTTACTGTTTTGATAATTATTATTAACATTTCTGTTTATGGCGCGTTTTCCTTTGATCCTTCATCGGAGTACATGTTTCCTCAGCGCTTATCATGTACTCAACGCTTTATAAACCATTTTCCCACCCACAATTCCCTATTTTTTCTGACGAAGGCGAACCTAGAAAAAGAAGGAAAGGCGAGAGGAAAAGAGGACTAGTCAACAATCTAGTTATAATTCGTTAGATAACCTGAAATAACCGGTTAATACCAGGAGCCCATTACCAGGAGCGTTCCTGTGTCATGGGCTGGCCCCCCAGCACAGGAGTAGATGTGGCTATATTTAGAATTAGAATTCCCGCGTTGAAAGTGAGAAGAATGATAATGAATAATAATGAGAAGTGACGTATAGCTATCTGATTGGCTATGACAACATGGCTATGGCAACATGCCTATGTTTATTTTGCGCGAAATGCAATTCTAAATATAGCCACATCTACTCCTGTGCTGGGAACAGAACCAATGGGGAAGATGGACGCTCCTGGTAATGGGCTACTGTTAATACCTGTTATTTTGTCATGAACAGCGATCACATGATAGAGCTACAAGTTACGACAACTGCGGCTGGTGCAACAACCTTTGAGCTGACAATTGATGGAGTTCAGCTGGCAAGACGAGCAAGCAACTTTGCTCACGAAGTTTGTACAAAACTAAAAGAATTTGTGCCGTGAAGGGGTCAGGTTTGGGAAATTGTTTATTATACGACAATAAACAGCGACTAAAATCTTATTTCCATTTTAGCTCTATATTCAGCAATAAGAACTTTTTTTTGACATTATTGATACCTACTTATCATAATCGAATTATCCATGTACTTAGTCATATATTTTATTAGTTTATCTGTTTATTTTATTTTTCTTGCTTGTTGTGTTTGTTATACAGTCTTATAATCAGAATTCCATAACCAGCCAGAAGTCTCGATATCTCATACTGTCTCTTGGCTCATCAGTTTACGATATACACATTTACATATGTCCAACTGTAAGTATAATCAATGACATCATCCGCGTACTTCTCGTGTATCAGGACTTGAATGCCTGTTTGAAAATGTTGTTACCAGCGCCTCTGATGCATCTTGGAAAGTCTGAATTAAATTGCCATCTTTCATGCAAGAAATCATGAGTTAAACATTCGCGATTTGTTTGCTTTTCCGCGATTGACGTCACTATAATTGAATTCCAACCACTTATTAAAAGGGTCTATAATATTTTTTTTAGAAAACGATTCTTGCTAATTAAATCGATACCCAAGCGTATTGCACCTAATGGCACCATCAACTCTGATTGGTCCAAAACATGAAAGTTTTTGTTCTAATAAGAGAACTAATTTTGCATGTGTTGATAAAAGAAACTTGGCTGCCATTGTTTTCTCCGCCACGAAAGTAGTTTGAACGCCGTTCTAAAAATAGATTACACCGTAAACTGATGAGCCGCATTTCATTGCTTATCAAGACTTCTGGTTGTATAATTCATCTAGATTATACTTTATGTTTGTCTCTTCATGGAAATATTCATGAACAAGTAAGTTGTATAACGATTTGTAAATATTTTTTCTTATACTTTAGGTGTTGTAATATAATATGTTACAGGTCCACGTCAGCATTATTCTGCCATTGTAAGGTGCATGAGTACGCTTTGTAACCCTCTGGGATTTTAAGAATATAAACCAACGGTCATGCTTTGCGCGCTATGGCCGCCATTTTGTCACAGTTGAAAAGTCGGTTTTGTACGAGTTTTCTTCCAATCTTTTGAAAATCGTTACAATTCTGTTGTTTTGTGTTACGGTTTCAGTTAAATTCTTTTGTAGTTTTCCTGTTTTGTTTGATAGTTTTACAAAGCAAAAATAAACACATCACGGTTGGCCATGTTCTTTAAAGGGGCTATGTCATGCTACTGCGCATGTATCGAGTAATCGCCCGGTTGGTGGCTTTAATTGGATGCAAACAGTTAAACTTCCCTCCTTCAATGCTTGACTGAAAGGAATTTCAATATATTCCCTGGAGACTGTTTATATACGCTGTTTGTTGGTCATTTATGGATATTTGTTTTGATTTTAAGCATCCCACATGGCCGAGAGGTTCGGTAGGTCATATCAAAAACGGTGGAAA
Source organism: Actinernus sp. WN-2022 (assembly GCA_030867875.1). NCBI lineage: Eukaryota > Metazoa > Cnidaria > Anthozoa > Actiniaria > Actinernidae > Actinernus > Actinernus sp. WN-2022. Next base: position 35,329,291 of record JAOWCC010001501.1, read on the forward strand.
TTGCTGTTTCGTTTCCGGACCGGACCGCGAAGTCTATTACCGTGACACAGCTCCTTTAAGCTTATGCTCCATTCCCGCATTTTCTTTCCTTTCTTATTATTCTGTACGTTATAATTTTGTGCAATGGATAAATAAATGAATCTGAATCTACCAACTTTCTTTACCTAATAAACCATGTATGTGTGTGTGTATGTACATATATACTATATTGGCGAGTCAGCTAGAGTATGACCGGATTCACGAGCCCCAGCCAATAGATAATTTATTCACTCCCTAATTTATGTATTCACCCCCTAATTATGTATTCACCCCCATTTTATTCATGAGTCCAAACAATAGAACCTGGAAGTCCTCTGAATTAATGAGAGCGCCACTAAAATTAACATAACGCCACAAAAAGGGGGTAATTCGGTGCCTCTCCTACTACTTATGTACAATTTAAAAAAATTAAATGTTTACTTCTAAGAACACGCTTAAAAGCTTGAAAGTTTCTATGTCTCCAGTCTCGATATATAGTTTGTTCCATGCATCTGCGTACTGTGAGCGCGTTATAGTGGCTCCCCATTTAGTGCGCGAGGGGGATTTTCTTCTGGTGTTATAGTCATGTATACACATCGAGTTTTAGGGTTTATTCAGTTGTGTTTCATTGTTATAATTGAACTTTGTACACAAGCCTCGGCCTCATGTCCTAACGCATTTGGTTGTCATGGCACTCATGGCACACGATTACCTTGTAGAAATAGAAGCGTTAAAGTGCCTATGAACAAAAAAAATATATTTTAGATATCAATTCTAAATCAAGTGAATAGTAGAATGGTAAAATATATTTTGCTTCGAATGCTGTGATGCTGAGTTAAGGAGGTTTTAATATCCAAAATGCTAATTACATGACGTCAGGGGAGGTATCTGCAATCACTTCTTAGTGGTTGTGAATGAGCGTTTCTACTGACATAGCAAAACAAATTTCTAACATCATTTTATTTCAACCATGAGTATAACACTGATAATTAAAAAAAAAATGTTTAATTGTAACAAACATTTTGTATAATAATTGATGCCTCCCCTGACGTCATGTAATTAGCATTTTGGATATTAAAACCTCCTTAACTCAGCGGCACAGCTTTCAAAGCAAGATATATTGTACCATTCTACTATTCACTTGATGTAGAATTGAATTGATATCTAAAATAAAAAAATAAGATTCATAGGCACTTTAAGCGGGTGACCAGCGGGTGCGAACCACTGTTATGACTGCAGCTATATTGGGATTCAAATTATTTCCCTATCATCGATCGCAGAACGCTGTGGTGCTACACAACTTTTATCAACAAGAAATATAACAGAAAAAAACAAAGATTGAAACGAACACAGAATCTACCTTGTCTCAGTTGTTATAACGATAGAAAGACTAAAGAAACCAGGCACGAAATTCTCCAACTTAAGAGCCGTCTCAATGGTCTCGAGTTCTAATAAGAACGAAACAGCTGTCTATGGCTGCAATCTAGTCCGAGCGCTTTTCATGTCAGGCCTAGCTAACCGTAGTGCTTTGTGTTGGAATTTTACGTTGTATATCAGCTTTGCTGTAGTCTTCGGACTTTTCATTCGTTATTACTCGGGCCAGGCCTACAGCTGGCGCGAGTCAGAAATCGCAAGTGTAAATTTTTTTTTTTAATTTGTGCCGAGATTTTGCGCCGTCGACCAATCAGATTTCGACTGGTCACGTGATACGTTGCGCCAGCCATGTGACATGTGTCGCGTCGAGCGACCTCTTTCTCTGCGATTCTAGAAGCGAGAAGGTTCGCGCGTTATTTGTGCTTACATAGTCCACGGAAACGAAAGGAAAAGGTTAGTATATTGCTGCATCCGACTTCTATCGGACTACAGTATTGATTTGTTGATATTTTTGAGTCGCTCTCTTCTTACCAGCGCACACGAGGTCGACGGTAGGCTCACCTAAATTCTCACATTCACTGGCCCCATTCACATTTGAGCGAATCATTTTGAGTCGAGCTATTTCCGTCGTCTCAAAGAACAAATATACTCAAATATACTCAAATATACTCAAATATACTCAAATATACTCAAATATACTCAAATATACTCAAATATACTCAAATACTGCACAATAATACCAAAGAACTGAACGAGAAGTCTTCATCAAACTCAAAGCCAAACTCAACTTGAACAAGAGCAAAGCTGAAAGTGAACGAATCCAACTGAATACGTGCAAATATCTGCCATGAAGGTGAGGTTGAAATCATTGTGTATTTATATCTGCTTTTGTTTGTCGATTTTATCCGATATGCAAGCAAATCAGTGTACTTTTTTACCAAGTCTAATTATATCCAGTGTCATCCTTGTGATCATGATTATATTGGTTAATCTCTGGAAGAAACATGCAGACATGCCACTAGAAAATAATTACAAATTTTATGAAGTCAAAGAACCAGACATGAACAATAATAATCACACAAATATTGACGTGCCGCATTGTAGATCTCGCTACGCCATATTCGTTTGTAGTCACAAACGGTTTACGGTCGTTTCGCTAACGAGTCGTTTCGTTTCGCTAACGAGTCGTTTCGAAATGACAGTTGGCGAAACGACTCGTTAGCGAAACGACCGGATACCGTACAAACAGTCATTGTCATAAAACGAGTCGCAAGCGTTCACGCGAACCAAGTCGAATTCCTGTGAGACATCTTAGACAAATTTTAGGAAAAAGCAGAAAAGCAAGGCGAGTAGTTCGAAAACATATCCGTAAAAATGTTCCACAGTCGTCGAAACTTCATCGCTACACTAAAATATTCTACTTTCGTAAAGCAAAACACGTATTTAGAAATTGCACATTTAGGTATAAACAAACATTCACTACGCGTCAGTATGAAAACACGGTTCGGAAGAAGAGAGAAATCAGAGAAAACAAATGGAGAAATAAGTTGTTTGTAAAAACACGTCGAAAAGTCTGTAACAAGAAGCCAAAGCGAACCAGAGGAAAATGTAAATTTCTTACTACAGTATCTCCAAATATCAATTCACATACCCCAGCAGTTCTCTTCAAAAATCTGAATCATAAAAAGAATCACTGCAAAATCATGCTATCTAATGATATTGAACTTAATCCAGGCCCTTTTGATTCAATAATAAGTCCTGATATGTTTAGGTTAACAGTCAGACTATCTCGCTTGCGATTAAAACCATTAGATGTTGGTGGTGGTGGAGAATGTTTCTTTAAAGCTGTTTCACATCAAATGTATCAAGATGCTATTTATCATTCGCGAGTACGTTCTGCAGGCATTCAGTACATTATATCTCACCCAGAACAATTTATTGAAAGTAATACTGATCAGTCCTGGTTACAATATAATAACATGTCAAGACAAGGTACTTGGTGTGATGGTATTATTGTTCAGGCTGTAGCTAATGCTCTAAAATGTACAATTCATATAACAGAATCTGCTGAACATTTTACAGAAACAACTATCATACAGCCAGTTGTTCCTCTTGCAACAGCTAGAATAATCCATATTGGTCATGTAGATGAAGTTCATTATGTTTCTACTGTGCATAGTATTGCAGGTCAGCCCATATCTAGAATGACCGGTGAAAACAGTGGTGGAAACCAGGATAGATATAACCAAACAACCATATATTCGGAGACGACTCAGACCAATGATCTTTTCTCTTGCAAACAGTGTTGTGCCATATCTTTTTATTCTATTTGCTTCTCTATCATAAAGTCAATAACTTGTTGGAATTCTGATACACTAGATTCAATTATAGAAAATGGGAACAAGTTTAATAACACACTTAACTTGGATAGGCATGGTCATATTACTGATTTACCAAGGAGCCTTACAATATACAATGCTAATGTTGGAATTGTGTTTAATTCAAAACCTCAAGGAATAATTACCTCAACTTCATTTTCCAGTAAACTAATACTACACAGGTTAATTTCTGATTACCAGAACCAAAATACAGGTTTCTTGCTGTGGATTTCTAGTTACTGGATCAGTTGTATTTTTCAACAACAATCAAAAATTAAATCTAAGTATGCTGTGTTTGGACTTAACAGTAGTGAACAGAGCACATGTACCTTTCTTGTTGTCAATGATATTAACAACCTCATTGATGCCATTCATGAAGTCCTTGTGAAAAATGTTCAGCTTGATCAAAACTCAGTTTTTCAAATACAGTTTATCAAGTGCACATGCAATGTGACAAAGACGGAAAGAGCAGTAATAGTGAGAAAACATAAATCTGTATCACATAAGGAATTAATAGCTAAACGCCGGATGGAAAGTTATGCTACAATAGAGCCAGCAAAGAAAAGACAGCTCTTGGATAACCAAGCTAAAATGTATCAGTCATTGAATTCTGACAAAAAGAAAGAACTGATTTCTAAAAATTCTGAACAGTACAAACAAATGTACAGATCAATGGCCCCTGAAAAAAAGAAAGAATTGCTTTCTAAAAACACTGAAAAATATAGGTCCATGAATCCTGATGAAAAGAAAGAACTGATTTCTAAAAATACTGAACAGTACAAACAAATGTACAGATCAATGGACCCTGAAAGAAAGGAAGAACTGCTTTCTAAAAACACTGAAAAATATAGGTCAATAGATCAAGGGCAAAAGCAGGTATTGCTTGCAAAACAAAGAGAGAAAATTGATAATAGAAGAAAGTCATCACATGATTTACACTATTACATTACATTGTTCCATAAATCTATAAAGGAAGGTCCATATTATATTTGCTCAGTGTGTCATAGATTACTTTATAGAAAATCTGTAGTAGAGTTAAAAAGGAACAAATATGGCACTGAACATCTTTTTACTAATATTATGTCATTTAATAGTAAAGAGTACATTTGTCAAACCTGTCATTTGAAGATTAAAAAAAGTGTGGTTCCTTGTCAGGCTGTGTACAATAATCTTGGTGTTGATGAGGTTTCTTCTGAACTTGCCTTATTAGAAAAACTGGAGCAGATATTGATAGCTCAACGAATAGTTTTTGAGAAAATAGTAGTAATGCCCAAAGGCCAACAAAGGAAGATCAAGGGTGCAATTTGTAATGTGCCAGTTAGCTGCAAACAAGTATGTGATATTTTGCCACGCCCATCTGAAAGTTCTGGAATCATAATGCTGAAGCTAAAACGGAAACTGGAGTTTAGAGGTCATGTCTACTTTCAAGCAGTTCGCCCACAACTAATACTTAATGCTCTCAACTGGCTGCAAGTAAATAATACATTGTATACCAACATAACTGTTGACATGCAAAACATTGATAAACAACTTGAAACTCTTGATCCATATCAAGAATATCCAGGTTTAGACTCTTCTAATGCTTCTGAAGATGACACAGCTGTTGAGAGAAACTGTGAACAAGAAAATATTCCTGAAAGAGATGATCCACTTGATGAACACAGAACAGCAACTAGTGAAACCTGTTTACAGTCAGTAATTCCAGATTACCCTATACTTATTGAGCAAGAAAATAACAACTCATCATCAGCTGGGAATGAAATTTATACTATTGCTCCAGGGGAAAACAAACATCCTGTCTCATTAATGACTGACAAACACTGTGAAGAATTAGCATTTCCAACCCTATTCCCAAAGGGTAGATTTGGATATAAAGCAGAGAGAGAGATTAAAAACTAACACCAGTTAAATATTTCAATGCACGTTTATTGCATTACAGTGGTAGATTTGCTACAAATCCAGAGTACCTCTTTTTTGCACAATTCATTATTGAACAAAAAAAAGTGTCAGACAGTATTAATATTGCTTTGAAAAAAGTTCATGGACAGTCATTGACAGCATCTCAGATTAGAACAAATGAAAATGGCCTTCAGAATCTTATTTCTAAGGACCAGGCATATTTGTTTTTGAGACAAATTCCAGGCTCTCCACCTTACTGGCAGAAATTTATGTATGAAATTGTTGCAATGGTACAGCAACTTGGTATTCCAACATGGTTTATGACCTTATCATGTGCTGATCTTAGGTGGCCTGAACTTTTTCATATTATTGCTCGTACAAAGGGAATAAACATGACGGATGATGAAGTCGAAGCTCTTTCTTATAATGATAAGTGTTCTTTGCTTAATCTTAATCCTGTTATTGTTGCTAAGCACTTTCAATATAGAGTTGAAACATTCTTCAAAGATGTTTTACTGAGCAATGCTAACCCCATTGGTAAGATAATTTATTATGCTTTTAGAATCGAGTTTCAAATGAGAGGGTCACCCCATCTACATTCATTAATTTGGACTTCGGACTGTCCAGCACTAAAAGCTAATAATGAAGATACCTACATAAAGTTTATAGACCAGCATTTACAAGCAAACCTACCAAATGAAGAAACTGAACCAGAATTTCATAATTTAGTGAAAACCTATCAAAAGCACACTCATTCTAAAACTTGTATAAAGTATAAAAATATTCCATGTAGGTTTAACTTTGCATGGTCAGTTCTTTACAGATCGAACAGTTGTTGCAAAACCAGTGTCGGATGATGTTGCTGATAATGAAAGAGTGACTATAATAAACAGAAGAAATGAAATTCTCACTTCTGTAAAAAAGAAAATAAATGAAACTTTAAATCCAAGCACATCAGATTATGATCCAAAAAGGACTACTTCAGAAGTTCTGGCCTCTTGTGGTATTTCTGAAGAACAATATTACTGGGCCTTGTCTATTTCTGCTGATTCTGATTATGACTTGCATCTAAAGAGGTCACTTGATAGTTGTTTTATTAATAACTACTTTGTTGCTGGAATAAAAGGGTTTAAAGCAAATGTAGATTTGCAACCTGTCTACAATCATTACAAATGCATAACTTATGTTTGTTCCTACTTCTCCAAAGATGAAACTGAATGCTCGCAGGCCATTACAAATGCAGCAAAGGAAGCAAGGAACCTTAACTTGAACGCAAGAGAAAGCTTGAAAAAGTTGGTGCCACTTTTCTCTCCTCTCGAGAAGTTAGTGCACAAGAGTGTGTTTATAGATGCATGCCTGAACTTTGGTTGAGAAAAACATTTCCAGAACAATCTTTGTGAATACCGATTTGCCAGGAAATAGATTACGCATGCGAAAAAGCCAAGAAGAGTTGGAAGCACTTGATAATGACAGTACTGATATTTATAAATCAAATATCATTGAACGATACTGTAACAGACCTAAGTTAAACTCCACTGTTGATCAATTATGCTTAGCTGAGTTTGCAGCCCACTACTACAAAGATTACAAAGCTGATCCTGATGAAATCAATGATGATCAGCCAGATGTGCTTTCTGATGATGTTATTGAATCACAGCATGCAAATATTAATAATGAATCAACACTTCCTCATAAGATTAAATTGCTAAATACCAATAAAATTATGAAGTGTAGAAAAGTTAGGGCCGTGATACGATTCCACACACCAAGCAAAAATAAGCAGCCAGAGAGGTTTTTTCATCATTTACTCATGCTCTATTTTCCATGGCGAGACGAGTCTACTTATCTCATTGGATTAGATCAAACTTATTTGATGAAATTTCATGAACCTTCAGTACAAGCTTTGGTTGAAAAGATCAGATGCATTGCATGTATGGGCTGAAAATAAACCAGTTACAGAACACAACAATAAACATCTACAACAAATTCCTTTGCCATTGTATGTACTTCGAGCTATTGATCAATATCCACCAAATGTTACTAAACAAGATATTGACAGGGTATTGTCAAGAGGTCGTTCTGACACTGGTGGTCTTGATTTTGAGATCCTTATCAAAGAAACTGCACGAGTGATGCTTACTACAAATATTGATATTTCTGACAGACTTATTAATGGCCAAATGGGCACTGTTACCAGAATCTCTATTAATCAAATTACCCAGAAGCCCACTATTCTCTACATTAAATTTGATGATGAAAAAGCTGGGAATATCTTATTGGAGAAATGCACTGATGCTTTTGCTAAAGAGAACACACTTGTGCCTATTTCACCAGTACTTGCTAAAATAAAACTGAGGCCAGGTAAACCTTCATCTCCAGAAATACAGAGAATCCAATTTCCACTCAGCTTGGCATGGGCTTGCACTGTTCACAAAGTTCAAGGATTAACATTGAACAACATTGTTATTGGTTTTGAGTTATTTAAACAAAGGTCATTCAACTCTGGGCAGATATATGTTGCTTTGAGTCGTGCCACTTGTCTGGAAGGCATTCATGTTCTTGGGAAAATTGAGAGCAAACTTGTACGGTCAGATCCAAGAGTGCACGCAGAATACCAGAGACTACAAAATTTAAACATGTCATCAATGGTTATAGAGTCTGAAATCCAATATGAAAAAAACCTGGTGTCAGTTGCTCTTTTAAATATAAGATCATTAAGAAAGCACAGCATTGATATCAAGTCTGTAATTGTGATATCTTACTTCTAACAGAAACACAGCTTCAATTATGTGATTTAGACAATGACATAAAAAACAATCTGCATCCTCTTTCATTATATAGGCAAGATAATCAAGATAAATACTCAAGCTTAGCTGTATGCTACAGAAACACTATTTTGATATCTGAAAAAGAATACTTTCCTTCAATAAATGTTCTTAAACTAATTGCTTTTTCTAAAACTTACCAGCAACAAATTACATTTCTTTTACTTTATAGAAAACACAACTCTAATATACACCAATTTTGTGATGCCATTAATTATATCCTTGACCACACTTCTGTTGACATGATACTTGGGGATTTCAACATCAACTACTTTGATGATAAGGAATCCAGCCATTTAAAAACAGTGATGGAACATCTTGGTTATCAACAAATTGTAGAAAGCCCAACATTTGTATCAGCAGGAAGTTTGTTAGACCATGTATATATCAAACCACAACAATTCAAAACTATTCAAAATTCAGTGGTAAGTGTTTACTATTCTGATCATGACGCTGTTAAAGTAAATTTACAAGTATGAAATCTTATTAACACAATGTCATATATTAACATAATTATATTAATGTTATCATAATTTATACACTTACTGTACATGTGCATGCATTGTAGCATTAAGTAGACTGGACACTACATTTTAATTAATTTTACTGTTGGAACAAATATCACCAATAATTATTCCTTTAATGACTAAATCATTATTACTGGGATTAGAGAATCTTGCAAATCAGTATTTTATATCAAAAAACATTTTTAATAATATAACAAAGATATACAGTATATATGTATGATTTAATAATCGTGTAATAAATTATAATAAATTATTATGGCCTCAGGGCCCAAACATGGAGCTTCCAGGAGCTCATAACAAAGGTAAGTTTTCAACAGGGAATTAGGGGGAGGGAAGTAAGGGAAGGTCATATTTCTCTCTGTATGTTACCTAGGTTTGGTTCATTGTCAAATAGCATAATATATTCACGCCCACATTTTTATTTTTACAGGCATAATTATTCCTACATGTTGTACACATGCTTCCATGTGACATTGGCCTACTGAACTCCTGTTAAGTGTTCTCCAATAATTAAAGCTGATTCAGTCCAGAAAATAACCAGCCTGCAGATTACATGTACATGTGTCAACAAAGCACACAATGTTACCAGATTAGCCATATTGCCTCAGGATCCCACATATGGAGCTTCCAGGAGCTTGTAACAAAGGTAGGTTTTCAATAGGGAATGTAGGGAGAGGGAGGGTTATATTTTCTGTGTGTGTTTAAACAAGCTTTTTTTGCCTGTCAAAAAACAATAAATATATTTACACAACCATATTTTTTTATATTTGCAGGAATCGATATAATAATTATCCCACTGCTGTACACTTCCCAGTGAGGCTGGCCTAGTGCACTCCTGTTGGTGCATGTTATCCAAAAAGCTGATTCAGTGCAGTCAAAGAATGACCAGCCTGCAGATTACATATGTCCATACAAGGCACATCATATTACCTGCAGTTAACAGGAACACCCAACGAACTGTTCTGCAAAATAACTGTTCTTCTGGGCCACTCGGCTGGCAAATTCTGCACTTTGGAATTTCTTGGCTGGCAAATTCTGCAGTCTGATACTAAATAATAATATAACGGAGCGATATTTGTCAGCTGGTAAATAAATTCTGCAGTCCGATATAATTACATAATAATAATATAACAGAGCGATATTTCTCAGCTGGCAAATTCTGCACGTACCTGTTGTTTCACAGGATTTTAAAAATACCGAATTCTGCAGGTTAGCTCAGGTTTTTATTCTTAAAATAAAAATACAGCGTTCTATATTTCAGTTAAGCCCTGTACAAACCGTTTCAACATCGGAACAATATTTAGTGTTGGAGCCGATCTTGAAACAGGTTTAAAATGTTGAAAGGTGTTGAGATATAGAAATCATTTAAAAACAGTTTTCGGTCTCTACAAGTCCCCAGGGGAGGGGTATGTACCGCCCTGGTCATCAAATGTGGACCCCGTTTAAGAGTAGTTTCGTGTTAATTTTGATACCCCGTTTTAGAGTTTGATTAATTTTGATACCCCGTTTTAGAGTTTGCCGGTATTGTCCCAAGACGGATTGAACGTAATACGTAACACGGGTTGCGCTGCTTGACAGAGTCTGCCGGATCAACACCTTCAACATCTTCAACTTCTAAATGAACCACACACAAACTGATCTTCAAAAAATATCCTTTAATTCAACAACGAAGTGTGCTGGTGTGAACTGAATGCATTCCAGGCATTTTTAAGTCTGAGGTCTAAAAATTGATACCTGTCAAAAATGTCAAAAATAACGACTCCGTTGGGCGGCACATACCCGTATAGCTTGTATATGGGAGTATATATGGGGCTACAAATGTTGTGCCATGTTGAACCTGTTTGACCAAAGCTTTACACGCACTTCACGCTCTTGCTATGCTTTAAGGAGATGTTACTCGGGACCAATTTTAACGACGATTTTCGCGCAACACTGGCCTGAGGTACAGCCGCCTTCCAAAGGGAGCCCATATGTAAGACTGGCCAGGAAAGCAGTGTGGGTCGTTCAGGTCGTTCTCTTGTTGCTCGTTTAACTTTTCGTGATCTAGCCCCTTAACAGCTAATCGTTTCGTGATCTAGCCCCTTAACAGCTAATCGTTTCGTGATCTAGCCCCTTAACAGCTAATCGTTTCCCCAGATATTTTGCGGGGATGAAACTCGATATGCCTGCCTTTTTAAAAATGCTAAAAAATCCCAAAGAAAAGGTCCGAAAAGGCCTACCGACTCAAATATTTGATATTTTATTAGTCAAAAAGAGTACCCAACTGAGTATCTATCGTAATCCATGGATGAAGAAGTCTTGCACAATCTGACAGTTCTGTTACATTTGATACGTTATGCAGATAAAACTGGACAGTTATGTAATTTACTATTTCCACTTCCGTTCTGTTACTCTAGGCATAGATATATCAGTACGAACAATCTCTCGAGTTTCAATCCTTTCTCTCTCCTTAAACTATGCGCGTGCGCAATCTTTGGGGAATGTTCGTGATCCTCTAAGAAATAACTTCTGTTATATCCAATCGCTATTAGCCACTGGCCGAGTACAAGCGATCGGGCAATTTATATCAAGTATCACAGGGAACCCGTATGTAAGACTGTCCTAGAAGGCAGCGCAGAGCACCCATGTTGCTTTGAGGGGCTAGATCGTGAAAATTCAAACCACAACTAACTGTTTCTCCAGAGATAGCGCGCGCGCATGGTGTAAGGAGAAAACTTACAAGGGATGAAACTCGAGATGGCTGCCCTTTTGAAAATGCTCATAAAATCCCAACTCGTAAAAGCCTACTAACTCTAGACTGCGAGCAGCACCTCTGTTGATCGTGTACGAGCACGGCAGAGCGAGCGAAGAGTAGTCCGAGTAGGGACTGAAGCGATTGTCCCCCGGCTCAAAAGCAGTTTCCGTTAGCACTTTAAGTAATGGTCCAGAGAAGAACTGTAGTAGAATCCATTGTTCTGCGGCAATGAGCCTCCCTCACATACAATATGCCTAAAGTGCTTTAGGAGGTGTCTACAGTCCAAACTACATCTCAAAAATAAAGTATTTGTTATGCTGTTGGCTCTCTTTTCTGTGAAAACGCAGAGAAGCCACCATCCAGCCAATCGGATATAGAGAAAACAAAGGATTTTTCAATCGCAAATTTGAGAACTTTCCCCACACACGATATTCTTCGAAATTAAACCACAGTTAGTTTGATCAAAAATAAATTCAAACCACAAAATAATATCGAATGAAAATGCATTATTTCGATGGGTTTATATTGAATTTATAAGTATCGACCAATGAAATTACGAGAAAGAATAATAGAAAATTATCACCTTTTAACATTCCTTGCCGTAGAGCACTACAGTTCTTATCTGGACCATTACTTAAATCAAAAGCACAATCAGCACTCGGTCATTACAGTAGGCTTGTTTGCACAAAACACATCAAGCGAGCAGTGAATCATGCATTTTTCTTTACCACAATGCAGTTTAGCACGGACTGCTGCATCGATGAAGGCGTGGTCCCACGCGGTTCATATATTATAAAATATACTAAGTTATGCGAAAGTGGAAATTTTCACTTGTGAATCTCTCAGTTTCTTCCTCGATACTAAGTGTTTGGGAAACACCTAAACGGTATGAAAGTACACATTAAACATTTCAAGCCGCTTTGAAGTTTTGTCTTGATTCACTTTTACTGCTGTATTGGTACTGTAAATTACTACAGTTTCCACTATTTTTGTTTTCAGAAAGAAAAAATCATGATTATCAGACAATATCTGGTTCTCGAAAGATTCTTTGGATATTTGAACTGCTAAAATGAAACTGATCTGCGTTGATGGGAGATAAATACTGATACAATCAGCTAAAAGTATAGTAGCAGCTGATATTTCGAGTGTTACGACCGGCTGGTTCACACTAGCGACATCAGCACAAGTAACATACGGAGACTCAGTGATCACATCAGTGAGTAGAACAAGCGCCGCTAATGATCAGTCACTGAGTCTGCGTATGTTGCTTGTGCTTAAACGCTTGAAACGTCAGCTGCTACTCGTGGCTCACGGCCGTTAGTATAGCTTAATTGACTTTTAATTGATCATACCAGTATTGGAATAGATATCGTGTATTTTTATTAGCTGGCATATTCTTCACTTGTATTTTTCAGCTGGGAATATATGTAAAAAAATGTTTTGCTGCTGGCAAATTCTGCACTTAAATATTTCAGCTGGGAATAGATTCAAAAAAATATTTTTGCTGCTAGCAAATTCTGCACTTAAATATTTCAGCTGGGAAATTTAGAAATTCTTCATGAACTTTATGCTGGCTGGCGCTGCAGAACAGCTGTTCGTCTGCCAGCTGAAAAACAATTCCCTTAAATATGTTTAAATACATCTGATTTGTTATAAAAACATCAGAATGTTTGTTTTTATGAAGTTTTACCGTTGGGTGTTCCTGAGTTAACCATAGAACGTTGTACCAAAGCACTGAGCAAATGTTGCTCTGAATTTTAAACATCACAAGACAACCATAAATATATATACACTGTACATCTATATCAATGCTCCAGTCTTCACCAAGATACTGGAAATGAAAGCACCTATTAAATTAGACATGGTACATTCAATTGACAGTGGAAATAGTTGGTAATTTACAGCTGATTAACTGTTTCCAACAAGATAGAGGGCAATTTCATAACTCTGAAAAAAAATTCTGAACTTTAATGCAACCTGAAACAACTGTCTGAATCTAATCAAAGTGATGACCCAACTAAAATAGGAGCAACAAAAGTGACAGCTATACTCAAGGAAAACCATTAGCAGACTTCAACAACACCTGAGTTTACAACTATATAGCTATTAATATAGCCCGATTAGTGCTAATCCAGGGTTAATTTCCATGACGACCAATAGGTTCTGTGCAGAGTTAATCCAGGATTAACACTAATCGGGCTTTGAACAACCCGGCCCTGCACTCTAGCTGTACTGTTCATCGAAGCTGATTGACCAAGTCCAAAAAAGTGACCAACTGAGCCTGTATATTACACATGTCTACAAGGCACATCATATTACCAGTTAAGCATATACATAGAACTTTGTACCAATTCACTGGGAGCAAAAGTAGCAGTTCAACTATTATATGTATACATATCAATAATATATACATCTTCAGTCTTCATCAGATGCTGGACATGAAAGCACCTATTTGGAGATGGCACATTCAATAATACTGACAATGGAAATAGTTGGTAATTTACAGCTAAATAACTGTTTCCAACATGGTAGAGGACAAATTCCTTAAACTATGAAAAAAACTTGGAACTTTAAAGCAGCCTGAAACAACACGCTGAATCTGATCAAAGTGAGGACCTAACTAAAATAGGAGCATAAAAAAGTGTGATAGCGATACTCTAGGAAAACTATCAATTGCCTGACTTCAACAACAAATGACCATCAATGCACATCATCATATCAGTTCAGCACAGAACTTTATTATTACCAGTTCACTGGCAGGAAAGCTGCATACAGTTCACAATGGAAGTAGTTGGTAATTTACAGCTAAATAACTGTTTCCAGTGACATGGAAGGGAATCTCATAGGCTCTGGAAAAAAGCTGTGAATGGAAGAACTCAGATAAAATAGCAACACAAAAATAGTGACTGACAGCTGTACTCTAGGAAAACCATTCACTTGCTTCAACAACACCTGAATTTATGATCATTAACATCCTAATAGAAAAATTAGTATAAAATAATAATTATTGAAAGGAAAGTTTATAGACATGATAAAATATAACTGCAGAACTCGTCTAAATAGAACCACATAGATGTATACATAGCCTTACGTGATAGCTAATTTTAAAAATTCGATTAAATAATATTTTACATACTCAGACCCATTCCTTTTTCATTTACAATAATATTGCTAATGTATGGTACCAGCCTAGTCCTAGGTATTCTGTCTGTTTTTTGTGATTGTGTTAATGTGATTACGTTGTTTTGTGACATCACGGCTCATCAAAAACCATTACAAACCACAGGAATCCCATCAACCTAATCACAAAAAATACCAAGCTTAAATGCCTGGGGTGTTGGTAGTCTCATGTAGTGCATAATATCACTCCATCAAACGCTTTTAATTAGCTACTGTTAGAAACAATGGCTGCTGTGCAATTTGCCTTCCATGGCAGTTTAATATCCCAACCACTCTAAAATAGGATTCTTATGAGAATAATGATATGGCTTCTCTGGGGACAAAGAATCACAATAATTATTCTTAAGAAACAAAATCACCTTCAAAAAATAATTTACATGTAAGTCTTGTAAAATAATTTTTAATGATTATTATAAATGTACAAGCTAAATCGGTCTATTCTCCGGCTCCCCATCACAAACCATGTATAACACAAAAATATGCTAGAACTCCATCACCAATATGTATTCACCTACTCCTAGCTGGCCCGAGTTAAGGCCACTTAGGGCCTCTTGTTTTTCATATTTTTGGCTGCATAGGTCCTCACTTCGGATCCAACGTATTTTTACAGGATGTTTGTTCACGGTGTTTGCTTATATTTTTTCTATTATGGATTTTTGTACCGTATGTCTTATATGGATCCGAATATTCCTGTTATTGTCATCATTTATAAAGCTGGTCTGGCCAGCATAACTATTTCTCACAGGGCACTGACATGTTAGGTTCAGATTTGTTTGGTTTTTGGCTTTTCGCCACACGTAATGACGTGTGACCCGATAACCAAACATTTCTGTGGGCTCGAAACTAGATGCTCCTTAGCTCAGTCCCGGGTCGGTAGTGCATTGGCACCGAAGCCTGTGTTCTGTTTGCTATGCCATACTGACGAGTTCTAATAAGAACGAAACAGCTGTCTATGGCTGCAATCTAGTCCGAGCGCTTTTCATGTCAGGCCTAGCTAACCGTAGTGCTTTGTGTTGGAATTTTACGTTGTATATCAGCTTTGCTGTAGTCTTCGGACTTTTCATTCGTTATTTTTCATATTTTTGGCTGCATAGGTCCTCACTTCGGATCCAACGTATTTTTACAGGATGTTTGTTCACGATGTTTGCTTATATTTTCTCTTTAAAGGTTTCCTCGAGTTTGTATTTCAGAATAAATGGAAAATTTCTGGGAAATGCAATGCTTTTTTTTCGGGTAAACTAGTATAGGTGTATTGTCAAAGAGTAAATGTTATTGGCTATTGCGCATTGACGTCATCGCCAACCTTAGAGCGGTTTTCAGTTGAGTGTAGTGAAACCAAACGCAAATTACCTACAGCCAGCCAATCATAGGAGCGAGTAATCACAAGTAACTCATAAATGGCTTCCCTGTGAGCCAATGACAAACCAAAGCAAAAGCAAAACCAATTTGCGTTTGGTTTTACTTTGGATTCTGATTGGTTGGTTTATCTTCTCAGCCAATAGGAGAGCTTAGTAAACGCAAAACCAAAACACTTCCGACACTCAATTGAAATCCGCTCTATTATTAATTGTATAGTCGAATCGTGCTTGGGTCACTCCAACCATGTAAAGTGGAAGCTCTCATTTCGTTTAGTCTTCGTTTAGTCGCTCCAATATAATCTCTCCTTTCGTTAAGTCTTGAAATAAATTCAGAATGTCTTCGGGGAGAGGTCTTTTTACACGACGAGAACCACCACGAGATGGTGTTAAAGAGATTAAAAAGAAACTCAGTGAACTTCCCTGTCATTTCGCTTGGGATATCATATCATGGTACAAGGCAAGTTGCAGTCTGCCGATGAATATAGAAGAGCTTCAGTTGCACATTGACGAGACAATTGAGGGATCTGAAGTGAAGTCCCACAGCCTTATGGGTTATTACAAGACCAAAGCGAGGAAATTTGAAGCAGCCAAAACACATTTACAGACTGCCCTCAACGACGCTACTACAGATGATGAGAAAATCGTAACGTATGCAAATTTGGCTTGGCTAACATTCGAAGAGAATTCGAACGCTTCCAGCGAAACACTAGAGACAGCCGTTGAAGAAGACATAGGGGAAGTGAGAAGATTACTTAACGAAAGAAATCCAGAGGACATCCCAGAAGTGATGGCCGAGAAAGGATTTTCGATCGCTAAGAGTGGATTTACCGAGAGCGGTTACAAAGAAGCGTATCGTTGTATCAACAAAGCTCTCGAAGGAAGGCCAGACAGTGTTCCATTCAAATTCACTAGGGCACTTGTTTACCAGCGTTTGCATCGTCACATAAGAACCACCTATGGGGAAAATAAAAATCCCGAGGTAGGAGAAATTCAAAAGTTATGGGAAGAAATCATCGCCACCGACCAAAATTCCTCCCAATATTATGCTCCTATTCACGCACAAGCTTTGATCCAGTATGCGAGATTTCTTAATAAGATCAGACAGGATTATGGCAAGAGTAGTAAACGATTTGCCGAAAAGGCCATTGAAATAGGCAGAAATAACTACGCGGTCTTGATGGCTGCTTCTGAATACTTTATTGATACGGCGGGTTGGAATATAGAGGGCTTGAATAAGGCTGAAGAGATTTTGAATAAAATTCTTCAAAATCAGCCTGATTCTTATAGGACGTTAGTAATTCAGGGTACATTATGCCTCAGGAAAAGTAACCATTGGTACGGTTTGACAAGTGAAGAAAAAGTCAGCTATTATAACAAAGGTGAAAAATGCTTTCGAGAGAGTTGGAACGCAAATAAAGCATACATAATGCCAGCATTGGAACTAGTTCGTCTTTTTGTTAAGAAGTACGAAGAGGTCAAGGAAGAGCTGATGCTAAGAAAGGCGGAAATGGTTTTCAATGAAATTTCCATAGAGGTAGACAAAAAAGACCAAGTGGACAATACCCTCAAAGCTCGTTTTCATCAAATATTTGGAGCTTTTCTAAAGGACCACGACAAGGCTCTCTCATTTTATCACCTTAAACAATCTCTGGAGTACAACCCAAATCAAGACAGCAAATTCACTAAAGTTCCTCTAAGAGAGCTAGCCAATGAGAAGATCCAGGAAAGCGATGAAAGAGAGCAATTCAAAGGCTATGAGACGCTTGGATGGCTCGAAGATTCCGAGGACAAGGTTCAAGCTGCGATTGCAAAGTACAAAAAGGCTTTACAACTCAAGTTGGGAGATCCATCAGTGAGCAAGTGCCTCGTCAGGTTGTACATTAAAAGCAAGCAGTGGGAAGACGCGGAGTCTCTGATGAATAACGTAACAGCTGACGAGAAGAGGGAACTTGAACAATGGCTTCAAATCGCTAAAGGTGAGGAAGCACAAAGTGAAGGCAGGCCACACGAGGCAGTCAATTATTTCACGCTAGCAGCCGAACGTGGTTCTCTTCTAGCTGCGGAAAAACTTTGTGAAATGCTGCAGAAGTCAGAGATGGATGCAGGCAGCCAGGATCAGTTTTACAAACGTTTAGCACTTGTAGAAATTGTTAGTGGATTGGACCCAAGAAAAGTGTTGCTGTTGCCAGAAGAAGAGCCGTATGATGTTCCGCATCGACTACTTGTCTTACAAGCCGCAGTACAGACAGTCATACAGGAGACTGACGATGATCTTCAGAGTCTTGCTATAAAAAGCGTAGGACTGGAACGCCGTCTGTACAGGAACGAGCTGGTTAAGGAGAATTTCATTGACGTTATGACAGAAGCAAGAAACTGTTTAGACAGGTCAATAGTCAAGACGGGACAGCGCCTTGAACACAAGGGTGTGAAGGGTGGAAACTACTATTTTCCGATCCTGATAACAGACAAAAAGGACATCGAAAACAAATTGAAAAACCAAATAAAGTATCAGTTTAAGTGGAAGAAATTTCCAGTAAACAGGAAAGCCGCCTTTGAGTTTCTGTTAAGAAACCAGCCGGGATACAATCCAGAGATGAGCTGGATGAAGGTGGCGGCAGATCTTGTCAACATTAACAAACACAACGAACCCTTAGCTGTAGATGTTCAGGAACGATTGGTACTGAAACCTGTCCCTGACCGCATGACGGAGACGTGTGTCTTCCTGGAGAAGAACAAGGCAGCTGTTCCATGGCTGAAGGTTGTCAACGTTATGTCTACAAGTGATGAAAATGAAGCTGAGATCAGCAGCGGGTGAGTAAAGAAGTTATTTGTATCCAAGGGTACTTTACTTTTACTTTTGCTCTAGTCACACTAAACGTTTATGCACAATACAAATGTTTATTTAAACACGCAAAGAAGACAAGTGAAGGTCGAACTCGCCGGTAGAAAACCTTCATCAAGGCACTACCGACACTCGCAAATGCAAGGAACATACCTTTATTTTCAAATTAAGCACTTTGGCTTTGGCACCTAATGCCGGGTATAAATGAACGTTTTTCGTTCATTTGATTGTACTATCCCAATTTTCAGTTAGATTAGGATTTTTATCATTATATTCACTCGCCCTCGCTGTTTTACTCGTTGTTACTGTTTTAATAATTATTATTAACATTTCTATTTATGGCGCGTTTTCCTTTGATCCTTCATCGGAGTACATGTTTATGGCTCAGCGCTAATCATGTACTCAACGCTTTATAGACCATTTTCCCAGCCACAATTCCCTATTTTCTCTGACGAAGGCTAACCTAGAAAAAGAAGGAAAGGCGAGAGGAAAAGAGGACTAGTCAACAATCTAGTTATAATTCGTTAGATAACCTGAAATAACCGGTTGATACCAGGAGCCCATTACCAGGAGCGTTCCTGTGTCATGGGCTGGCCCCCCAGCACAGGAGTAGATGTGGCTATATTTAGAATTAGAATTCCCGCGTTGAAAGTGAGAAGAATGATAATGAATAATAATGAGAAGTGACGTATAGCTATCTGATTGGCCATGACCACATGGCCTTTGTTTATTTCGCGCGAAATGCAATTCTAAATATAGCCACCTCTACTCCTGTGCTGGGAACAGAACCAATGGGTAAGATGGACGTTCCTGCTAATGGGCTCCTGTTAATACCTGTTATTTTGTCACGAACAGCGATCACATGATAGAGCTACAAGTTACGACAACTGCGGCTGGTGCAACAACCTTTGAGATGACAATTGATGGAGTTCAGCTGGCAAGACGAGCAAGCAACTTTGCTCACGAAGTTTGTACAACATTAAAATAATTTGTGCCGTGAAGGGGTCAGCTTTGGGAAATTGTTTATTATACGACAATAAACAGCGACTAAAATCTTATTTCCATTTTAGCTCTATATTCAGCAATAAGGACATTTTTTGACATTATTGATACCTACTTATCATATAGAGATTACTTAATGGGAAGTGCTGGCGTATGGTATTTACGCACGAGTTTGTTTTCACAAAACGAACGAGCGAGGTACGAACGTAGACTAAAATTTATGCTCGATACAATCAAAATGGAAAGAAAATCTTCCTTTCTAAACTGACATCAGCCTTGAAATAGTTTTCAACATCAATATGAAACTGTCTTTGATTCAACAGGTATATAAAGTTTACAAGTTTACATCGTCAATAGATTAGTATACCTGCTTTTGTCCAAGTTGTTTGCTACGAGTTTTCAGACATCTCCACGGCTTGTAGGTTTTCTCTGCTCACAGAATATTTACGACTTTTCAAATGTCGATGGTCTATGGAAGTTTAAATCACTCGACGAATAAGGATTGAAAGCTCGTAATCTTCGCCATACTTTCGTTTGATACTAAGAATGATTTCACATAGATTATCTCAATATCTGTTGAGTTCTTTCGGTAGAATTTCGCTTCTTCTTTGTCGCTTTAAGTAATTTTACGTCTGTTTCTCTAAGTTTTTGCTCTTGCGATTTTGTTTTCTTGGTCGATAATATACTCCTCAATTGACTTGGAAGTTTTAACATCGTTAGTTGGCTGTTTACAGATCAATATTACATTATTTTAAAAAAAAGTCAAAACTCCAACTTTCGTAGTGAATGAAAGTGGCGCCTCCGATCTTAAGTCCAGTTTGAAAATTCTCCATGTACTTAGTCATATAGTTTATTAGTTTATCTGTTTGTTTTATTTTTCTTGCTTGTTGTATTTGTAATACAGTCTGATAATCAGAAGTCCATAACCAGCTAGAAGTCTCGATATCTCATACTGTCTCTTGGCTCATCAGGTTACGGTGTAGACATTTACATATGTCCAACTGTAGTATAATCAATGTCATCATCCGCGTACATCTCGTGTATCAGGACTTGAATGCCTGTTTGAAAATGTTGTTACCAGCGCCTCTGATGCATCTTGGAAAGTCTGAATTAAATTGCCATCTTTTATGCAAGAAATCATGAGTTAAACATTCGCGATGCGTTTGCTTTTCCGCGATTGACGTCACTATAATTGAATTCCAACCACTTATTAAAAGGGTCTATAATATTTTTTTAGAAAACATTCTTGCTAATTAAATCGATACCCAAGCGTATTTCACCTAATGGCACCATCAACTCTGATTGGTCCAAAACATGAAAGTTTTTGTTCTAATAAGAGGACTAATTTTGTGTTGATAAAAGAAACTTGGCTGCCATTGTTTTCTCTTCTAAAAATAGATTACACCGTAAACTGATGGGCCGCATTTCATTGCTTATCAAGACTTCTGGTTGTATAATTCATCTAGATTATACTTTATGTTTGTCTCTTCATGGGAGTATTCATGAACATGTAAGTTGTATAACTATTTGTAAATATATTTTCTTATAATTTAGGTGTTGTAATATAATATTTTACAGGGCCACGTCAGCATTATTCTGCCATTGTAAGGTGCATGAGTACGCTTTGTAACCCTCTGGGATTTTAAGAATATAACCAACCGTCATGCTTTGCGCGCTATGGCCGCCATTTTGTCACGGTTGAAAAGTCGTTTTATTGCACGAGTTTTCTTCCAATCTTTTGAAAATCGTTACAATTCTCTTTTGTGTTAAAGTTTCAGTTTATTTTTTTGTAGTTTTCCTGTTTTGTTTGATAGTTTTACGAAGCGAAAATAAACACATCACGGTTGGGCCATGTTCTTTAAGTAATGGTCCAGATAAGAACTGTAGTGTCTACGGCAAGGAATGTTAAAAGGTGTTAATTTTCTATTATTCTTTCTCGTAATTTCATTGGTTGATACTTATAAATTCAATAGAAACCCATCGAAATAATGCATTTTCATTCGATATTATTTTGTGGTTTGAATTTATTTTTGATCAAACTAACTATGGTTTAATTTCGAAGAATATCGTGTGTGGGGAAAGTTCTCAAATTTGCGATTGAAAAATCCTTTGTTTTCTCTATATCCGATTGGCTGGATGGTGGTTTCTTTGCGTTTTCACAGAAAAAGAGCCTAAAAAAAGCATAAAAAAAGTCTTTATTTTCGAGACGTAGTTTGGAATATAGATACCTCCTAAAGCACTTAAGGCATATTCAAGCAAAATCGTATGTGGGAGAGGCTCATTGCCGCAGAACAATGGATTCTACTACAGTTCTTTTCTGGACCATTACTTAAAGTGCCAATGAAATGAAAAATTCGATCCCATTTTTATTTTATTTTATTAAATTCTAGGCTTCTCTTATTCATTTTGTGCAATTAAAAATCAATTTGGAGAGCGCGAACATATTTTTTTTTTGTATCGAAGTCAGGCAGAATTGCCAAAATCAGGCAACAATTTTTCTGCTGTTAAAGATATGGTAATCACATGCGTGACGTCACTAGGTCTGCGCATTTATATTCGTCTCCATAAATACTACAAAATACGTACATTTTTGGCCAGTTTTCAATTTAAATATGTAATACTTTGAGAAACCTTGACGATGGCCATAATTGTTCTAATAGAATCCTTGCAGTCAGCCATATTTTTACTTTTGTGAATATTAATGTAGGACCTAGTGACGTCACGCATGTGATTAGCATATCTTTAACGGCATAAAAATTGTCGCCTAATTTTAGCAATTATGCCTGACTTCGATACGAACTAAAATTATGTTCGCGCTCTCCAAATTGATTTATCATTGCACAAAATGGTAAGGGAAGCCTATATTTTAATAAAATGAAATAAAAATTGGATCGATTTTTTCATGTCATTGGCACTTTAAGCTTATGCTCCATTCCCGCATTTTCTTTCCTTTCTTATTATTTTGTACGTTATAATTTTGTGCAATGGTTAAATAAATGAATCTGAATCTGAATCTAACAACTTTCTTTACCTAATAAACTATGCGTGTGTGTATGTACATATATACTATATTCGTGAATCAGCTAGAGTATGACCGGATTCACGAGCCCAAGCCAATAGATAATTTATTCACCCCCTAATTTATGTATTCACCCTCTAATTATGTATTCACCCCCATTTTATTCATGAGTCCAAAACAATAGAACCGTGACGTCCTCTTAATTAATGAGAGCGCCACAAAAATTAACAGAACTCCACAAAAAAGAGTGTAATTCGGTGCCTCTCTACTACTTATGTACAATAAAAAAAAAAAGTTTACTTCTAAGAACACGCTTAAAAGCTTGAAAGTTTCTGATGTCTCTAGTCTCGAGATATAGTTTGTTCCAGGCATCTGCGCACTGTGAACACGTTATATTCGCTCCCCATTTAGTGCGCGAGGGGGATTTTCTTCTGGTGTTATAGTCATGTATATTATATGATCAACTCCATGTTGAAAATTAAAGTCAATGTTTTCGTTTAATTGAAAAAAGTTTACATTTCATTGAAACTCTCCCCCATCGAGTTTCAGGGTTTAATCAGTAGTGTTTCATTGTTATAAATGAACTTTGTACACAAGCTTCGGCCTCATGTCCTAGTGCATTTGGTTGTCATGGTACTCATGCCACACGATTACATTACCTTGTAGAAGCTAAGTCTCTAAGTTACGGGTTTAGCGGTGACCAGCGGGTGCGAACAACTGTTATGACTGCAGCTACATTGTGATTCAAATTATTTTCCCTATCATCGATCACAGAACGCTGTGGTGCTACACAACTTTTATCAACAAGAAATATAACAGACAAAAGCAAAGATTGAAACGAAGACAGAATCTATTGTCTTGAAAGGATAAATGGAAAATTTCTGGGAAATGCAATTCTCTTTTCGCGTAAACTGGTACAGGTGATTGTGAAATAGTAAATGTTATTGGCTATTACGCATTGACGTCATCACCAGCCTTATTAATAGTATAGTCGAGCCGTGCTTGAGTCACTCCAACCATGGAAAGTGGAAGCTCTCATTTCGTTTAGTCGCTCCAATCTCTCCTTTCGTTTAGTCTTGAAAGAAATTCAGCATGTCTTGGGGGAGAGGTCTTTTTACACGACGAGAACCACCGCGAGATGGTGTTAAAGAGATTAAAAAGAAACTCAGTGAACTTCCCTGTCATTTCGCTTGGGATGTCATATCAAGGTACAAGGCAAGTTGCAGTCTGCCGATGAATATAGAAGAGCTTCAGTTGCACATTGACGAGACAATTGAGGGATCTGAAGTGAAGTCCCACAGCCTTATGGGTTATTACAAGACCAAAGCGAGGAAATTTGAAGAAGCCAAAACACATTTACAGACTGCCCTCAAAGACGCTATTACAGATGATGAAAAAATCGTAACGTATGCAAATTTGGCTTGGCTAACATTCGAAGAGAATTCGAACGCTTCCAGCGAAAGACTAGAGACCGCCGTTGAAGAACGCATAGGGGAGGTGAGAAGAATACTAAACGAAAGAAATCCAGAAGTTATCCCAGAAGTGATGGCCGAGAAAGCTTTTTCGATCGCTAAGAGTGGATTTACCGAGAGCGGTTACAAAGAAGCGTATCGTTGTATCAACAAAGCCCTCGAAGGAAGGCCAGACAGTGTTCCATTTAAATTCACCAAGGCACTTGTTTACCAGCGTTTGCATCATCACATAATAACCACCCATGGGAGAAATAAAAATCCCGAGGTGGGAGAAATTAAAAATTTATGGGAAGAAATCATCGACACCGACCAAAATTCCCCCCAATATTATGCTACTATTCATGCACAAGCTTTGATCCAGTATGCGAGATTTCTTAATAAGATCAGACAGGATTATGGCAAGAGTAGTAAACAATTTGCCGAAAAGGCCATGGAAATAGGCAGAAATAACTACGCGATCTTGAGGGCTGCTGCTCAATACTATATTAATACGGCGGGTTGGAATATAGAGGGCTTGAATAAGGCTGAAGGGATTTTGAATAAAATTCTTAAAAATCAGCCTGATTCTTGTAAGACGTTAGAAATTCAGGGTAGATTATGCCTCAGGAAAAGTAACCTTAAGTACGGTTTGACAAGTGAAAAAAAAGTCAGCTATTATAACAAAGGTGAAAAATGCTTTCGAGAGAGTTGGAACGCAAATAAAGAATACATAATGCCAGCATTGGAACTTGCTGGACTTTACGTTAAGAAGTACGAAGAGGTCAAAGAAGAGTTGATGCTAAGAAAGGCGGAAATGATTTTCAATGAAATTTCCATAGAGGTAGACAAAAAAGACCAGGTGGACAATACCCTAAAGGCTCGTTTTCATCAAACGTTTGGAGCTTTTCTAAAGGACCACGGCAAGGCTCTCTCATTTTATCACCTCAAACAATCTCTGGAGTACAACCCAAATCAAGACAGCAAATTCACTAAAGATCCTCTAAGAGAGCTAGCCAACGAGAAGATCCAGGAAAGTGATGAAAGAGAGCAATTCAAAGGCTATGAGACGCTTGGATTGCTCGAAGATTCCGAAGACAAGGTTCAAGATGCAATTGCAAACTACAAAGAGGCTTTAGAGCTCAAGCCGGAAGATCGATCAGTGAGCAAGTGTCTCGTCAGGTTGTATATTAAAAGCAAGAAGTGGGAGGACGCGGAGTCTCTGACGAATAACGTAACAGCTGACGAGAAGAGGGAACTAGAACAATGGCTTCAAATCGCTAAAGGTGAGGAAGCACAAAGTCAAGGCAGACCATGTGCACGCGAGGCAGTCAATTATTTCATGCTAGCAGCCGAACGTGGTTCTCTTCTTGCTGCGGAAAAACTTTGTGGAATACTGCAGATGTCAGAGATGTATGCAGGCAGCCAAGATCAGTTTTACAAGCGTTTAGCACTTGTTGAAGTTGTTAGTGGATTGGACCCAAGAGAGGTTTTGCTGTTGCCAGAAGAAGACCCGTATGATGTTCTGGTGATTGAACGACAACAAAGCTTAAAAACAAAAGTACAAACAGTCTTACATTCTGACGATGATCTAAAGAGTCTTGCCAAAAAATGCGTGGGACTGGAAGAGAATATGTACAGGAAAGAACCGGTTAGCGAGAACGTGAAGGATGTTATGACAGAAGCAAGAAACTGTTTAGACAGGTCACTTGTCAAGACAGGAAAGCACCTTGGATACAAGGTAGGAAACTGCTATTTTCCAATGCTGATGACAGACAAAAAGGACATCCAAAACAAACTGACGTACAAAATAATCAAAGGATTTGATTGGAAGACATTTCCTGCAAACAGCAAAGATGCCTTTGAGTTGTTGTTGAGGAAACAGCCTGGATACAATCCAGAGATGAGCTGGATGAAGGTGGCGGCAGATCTTGTCAACATTAACAAACACAACGAACCCTTAGCTGTAGATGTTCAGGGACGATTGGTACTGAAACCTGTTCCTGACCGCATGACGGAGACGTGTGTCTTCCTGGAGAAGAACAAGGCAGGTCTCCCATGGCTGAAGGTTGTCAGCGATCTGTCTACAAGTGATGACAATGAAGCTGAGAGCAGCAGCGGGTGAGTAACGAGGTTGTTTGTATCCAAGGGTACTTTGGCAGTAATAGCCCATAACCGAAATGAGAAAAGGACTGGGTTCTAATGATATGTACAGTGCATCAAAGTGCATCATGGGTAGCAGTTTGGGTAGTCAGGCTCGAAAACAAACAAGAACTGGAGGGAAGGAGAGTCGGACTCGGTTATGGTCGTTTGTCTCAAGAAACTAGCCTACGATTAAATCTTGAATATTACTGAGACCTTGGTATATCTCTAGACATGCGTAATGGAAACATTCGTAAGCTTCATGAAGCTTTTTCAACCCTGAACCTGACAATAACGGGAACTAGTTCGTTGTTCGAGGTTCATCGTATCGGAGTTGTCGTTAAAGGATTATAATGTCGTCGTGCAGTTTACTACTTGGAAATCCTGCTGATAACGATGTTTTTGGCCGCCTTTTTTGCGAAAACTGCAATATTCCGTCACTTCTTCCCTCACGACCCCATGTTGTTTACGAATGTGTCTACCCAAACCGATACCCATGGTGCACTGCGCATAGCACTGTAACACAGTCCTTGCCTCGTTTCGGTCATGTCCAATTAACTTTTACTTTTTCTCTAGTCACAAAAATGTTTTATGTACAATACAATTATTTAAGCACGCAAAGAAGACAGGTGAAACTCGAGCTCCGGTAGAGAACCTTCATCAAAGAGCTACCGACACTCGCAAATGCAAGGAACATTGTTTTGAAGGAACGTTATTTTCAAACTTAGCACTTTGGCACCTAATGGTATAAATGAACGTTTTTCGTTCATTTGATTCTATTATCCAAATTTTCAGATAGATTAGGATTCTTATCATTGCATTTACTAGTCCTCACTTCTTAACTGTTTTAATAATTATTATTAATATTTCTATGTATAGCGCGTTTTCCTTTGAGCCTTGATCGGAGTGCATGTTTATGGCTCAGCGCTTAAATCATGTGCTCAATACTTTATAAACCATTTCCCCACCCACAATTCTCTATTTTGCTCTGACGAAGGCTAACGCTCGAAACGTCAGCGGCTGTACGCTTCCCACTGCGCATGCGCTTAGCATGCTTGGGTACCTAGAAAAAGAAGGAAAGGTGAGAGGAAAAGAGGACTAGTCAATAAACTAGTTATAATTCGTTAGATTACCTGAAATAACCGGTTAATATCTGTAATTTTGTCATGAACAGCGATCACATGATAGAGCTACAAGTTGTGACAACTGCGGCTGGTTCAACAACCTTTGAGCGGATGAGAATTGATGGAGTTCAGCTGGCAAGACGAGCAAGTAACTTTGCTCACGAAGTTTGTACAAAACTGAAGGAGTTGGTGGCGTGAAGTGGAAGCGGAGTTCTGTGCTCGTTTACTTTAGATAACCCTAGCAGTCGAGAGAGCTTTGGTTTTCTTGGATTAAGCGTCGACTATAATTCATTTTCAGTGTCCGAAGGGTTAAAACGAATCCTCTTTGAGTGTTTCCTACCATTAGCACCACCATCACATATATTGTTAATAGTACCATTTTCGAGATTATCAAACTGCATGCTGGTGTATGGGTATACGGATCCACGCTGCAACATTGCGCGCAATATCGCCAGCAATTGTTGTTCACACGGTGCAATTTGTTACGAACAATGTTGCCGAAGTAGAACTCGATCCTACTTATGCAACATTGCCGGCAATGTTGTGCGCAATGCTGCAGCGTGTGTCCGTACCTTAAAACTGGCTTCGGGTAGTAGTAGAAGTAGATTTTCTGTCCACGTATCATACATACATATATCTCTATTTATACTCGGAATCCCATTCAATGGGCCCTTTGCAGCTAACAAATCACGTGGTTGTACTGGAAAGCAAAAAAATATCTGACTTCATTTATTTAAAGGCCTTGTACGAGATCGGTATTGCTATTAGCAAAACATGTTTGTAAATGCTATTTTCCACCTCCAATCGATTGTCGATCTCTCTAAAAATGCGTTTTTGAAGATAGCTTGCTCTCCAGCATCCATGGCAACGCCTTTCCCATGGGGATCACGAGCTCAAGCCATTCGTTAATGAAGTGTTATATCAGCACGTGACTGTTAGCTGCAAAGGGCCTATTACGAATGCTCTTCCAGAGAGCCGTGTGTCCTCGGCTAAAGTCTACTTACCATATGTTAACTCTTAAAAATATTCTTAAAAAATTAATGTAAATACTAATTATATGAAAAGCTAAGTAAAAAGTTGACGTTCAGAATGAGCTGTGTCACGCAACATAATGTTCCAAAGAATGGCCCCCTATATGAGAAACTCTTTTTCAGTGCTTCGCTATTAGGCCTAGGAATGAAGCAGGTATCGTGTGTCACATATTTGAGCATGAAAGCTCTTTTAAAAGTGTATGAACGTACAATATTATAAGATTAAATT
This sequence comes from Actinernus sp. WN-2022, assembly GCA_030867875.1. NCBI lineage: Eukaryota > Metazoa > Cnidaria > Anthozoa > Actiniaria > Actinernidae > Actinernus > Actinernus sp. WN-2022. The sequence goes on from JAOWCC010001501.1 coordinate 35,358,421, forward strand.
GGATACAAATAACATTTAAGATAATATATAGATGGAGAAATATAGAAAGACATATACACATGAGTAGAATAGGAAAACTAGTTACATGCTGTGATACTAATTAATCATCACACTACAAAGGTATTGAATGGATACTTGTTATATGGATAATAGTCATATTGATAATATATTGAATGTATAAGATCCTAATAATCATTAGGCTAACTGTAATAAGAGTAATAGGACGGTAATAAAACAAAAAAAATAGTATAGTGATAAATTAAGATACAATATCAATAAAGCTAATTTTAGGTCACAAAAATAATTAAGTTAGTGTAATTGTATTGAAATGGTCTTTTCGGTGTGGCTGATATGTGAATTAAAATGAGATTTTAACTAGGTTTTTATTGTATCTTGCATTCGGTTTTAGCTGAGATCGAGTAAAGCCCTGGAGAAACGAGAAAATAATATGCGGAAACATTTATGAATTTCAGTGTTGCTTCGGTGAGCAAACGAGAAACATGATTTCTCGAGGAAATAAAATAGACCATTTTGACGATGCTGCGCGCGCAGCTAGAACAATGGCTATCTGTTTTTAAATACATTCTAGTTCCCAGTGCCTTGAGGAGGCACTGGGAACGAGGCGAACTGGACAACTTCCATGAAGTCCGCCATTACTGAGTTAGCAAACCCGCGGAAATGATAGTTCTACGAGCATGCGCAATTTCAATGTCCTAGAATCTAGGATATGCGCAGTAGCACTAAAGATCCCTGCGAATTTGATCTTATTCCGATTGGACAGTCTTGAGCATGCGCGTGCAATATCTACTGGACTCTCTCCAGTCTACGGAGCGGTTGAAAGAGAGGCCAGGTCATGCAGGACTAGGATGACTCGCTAAAACGAAAATTGTATCTAATCACTCTGCGAACCGAACACAAATTATTTAATAACTAACTATAAAGACAATAGAGACAAGAACGATTAACAGGAAGGGGCATCTCATTTATTTGCCCATTTTAAGAATATCGTGTACATTAGTGAACGGAACGTACATAGACTGACAATGGGCTCCTGATATAGAAAATAAAGAGTTATATACTAACCCTAATTAACTGTCATAACGTCTGCAAAATAAACACGTCATATTTTACTGTGCACACATTAAATAACAATACTTGTTCAAACAGTATTCTATTTCATGACGCTCACATTCGTAATCAGTTGAATTAAGGTATGGGAGAAATATTGATCAGCGGTCTGAGCCAAGCTGGTACAGCTTGGCTTAGAGTGTCAGGAAAATACGGCCCACGCGAATCTGGAGGGAGGGTGGGTGGGCCGTTTGTCTGACCACTGTTCCGCTGGAGAACTGAGCAAGAAGGGAGTGTCCTACGTTGATTCTGTATTTTATAGTCATCTCGTAGCGTCATCCACGGGGCTATGTACACCTAGTTGTAAAGTTGGTATTATTGTACCTTATTTCATATTCGCATATCATTATGAGTGTTATGAATAGTATTATTGCAATAGACCATAACTAAATATATTTGATTGCGCGACGGAATAAATCAATGTTTGGTTTGAGTTTAGAACTTGATTGGCTGATCGTTATAAAACATCTTTCACAGCTAAGCTGAGCAAACGCATAAATAAACCAAAGCAATCGCATTACTATGAACACTCACTTGATAACAACTCTATTAGCCCACTTCACTTGCCACACAAAGGTTTAAATATAGGGCTCCGAGGAAAATAATAAATTCAATTTACCTGGAGCCACATCATTGAAACCTTTTGTACGTGACAAGTGACGTATTATCAAAAGTGGGCTATTACAGAACAGCACTGCAAACGAATACTCAGAAATTCAACCCTTTTATCATTAAAATCGATTCTACATCAACTATATAATTGAATGGTAAAATATTTCTTGATTTGAGCGTTGCGTCTTTGAGTTATAGAGGTTTCTATTCGAATATCCTAATAACGGTGACGTCAAACAGGTTATATACTGGTTATATACAGGTTATATACAGGTTATATACTGTCATTTCATTTTCCTTGTGGATGAAATTTACTTCTGATTTAGACAAACTATTATATTTGGTAAAATCACTGATATAAGATTCAAATATCACATAGGTGTTAATAAAAGATCATTTATCTCTACAAGCAAGTTTTTGTATTATAAAGTATTCCCTGTTTGACGTCGTGTCATTAACATATTCGAAATATAAACCTAAAAAACAACACTCAAATAAAGAAATATTGTATTATTCAACTATTTACTTGATGTAGAATTGATTTTAATGATTAAAAAATTGGGCTCATGTAAACTTTAAGTCCCGAAGCCTTATAGGGAGAGAGAACACTAATTTCATCATGTGCACGGGTTAATAATGAAATATTAGATGAACGCCCACCGGTCGATGTATTAATTGCAAACCTTGGACAGTAATATTTTCAGAAGTTGAAGCTGAATTCGAGGGCCTTTCGAAATTTAGTTTAACTAAGCAAACGTTAGAAAAATAACTCTAATTTATAGTGTACAAGCAGCTTTCAAGCACAGGGTGGAAATTCAGTTTTAATTTCGTGTTTTTGTTGCACGAATCAGGGTTTAAATCACACTGGTTAAATTCGCGGCTTTTATAATTTCTCCTTTTGCAGCTAGGCATTCACGTGATTGTACAGGATTGTACTGGATGGCAAACAAATATTTAATTTCATTTATTTAGAAGCCTTGTACGAGATCGGTATTGTTATTAGCAAAACCTGTTTGTAAATGCTATTTTTTACCTCCAATCGATTGTCGATCTTTCTAAAACAGCGTTTTTTAAAAGATAACTTGCTCTCCAGCATCCATGGCAACGTCTTTCCCATGGGGATCACGAGCTCATTCATTCGTTAACGAAGTATTATATCAGCACGTGACTGTTAGCTGCAAAAGGCCTATTCCAAACATTAAATCCCAAACAATAAGCACAACCAATCAGTGGTATGCACGAACAAGTACATTATGTTGTCAAGGTTTAAAGACTCCCAGAATCTGCAGAATCATATCGAGTGACTCCCGTCGAAAAGCTGTCTGACAAGAAAAGCTGAGCTTATCTTTATTTCAACTAAAGTTTATTCAAGAAAGAGGAAAATCTTAAATTGTTCAATTATCGTCAGGTATGAATTTCTATATGATATTTCGCAGTATGATTTTTCGCAGCATGGTATTGGGAGTGGGAACTGATAAATTTGCTAATGAATGACTATCTTTACTTCAACAGTGTTTTATATCAGTCTTGACCCATGCAGGGAAATTTATTGGAAAATTAGTTGTTTTTGTTCTACATAAGAGATAGCATTTTGGAAATACTGGTCATACAAAGGGTTAGTAATGTTTGGAATGAATATGGAGTTTATCTTATTGTAATTAACCCAATTTTGAGGAGGTACTAACAGTTTTAATGTTAAAAATCCGTTGGAGGCCAAGTTGAACTCGGTTCTCTGAAAAGTCAGTAATGTGTGATAGCAAAAATAGCAAAAATATAAACATTGATTAACATCGACAGATGAAACTAAGATAGAAAACAAACAGAAAACCATGAAAGAGAGAAAATCATAGAAACATAAAATAATACATACAAAAAAGTGATGGAAAATAATCAAAACCTTTCGCGTTTTAGAAGACAATTTTAAATCCTCCACAGCCATGCATTCATTAAGTTAATGAATTTATGTACTACACAGTAAAAATAGTAAAAATAAATACGAGCATGCAAGAAAATGTAGATCTGTTTATATGTTTGTGGGTTTCTTTGGTCCAGAAGGAAAATTGTGGTAAATTTTAGTTCCGAAAATATTTCTTATGAAAATATGACTGACAATTTTCTAATTTTATTTCGCCATCGTGTGTTCAAAAGTTTAGAATGAGGACTGTATTAAAGAGGTAGCCGACTCTATTGGCGCTTCAACTGTTGATAAATGTAAAAAAAAAAAAGCATAAGGACAATGAACAGACCTGGTGCACAGAGTCGATGCATTATTTATTCTCTTAGCTTCTTTTAAAATTCTTATCGTAAACATGTGGAGCACCCAAACTATGAATCGGATACCTTAATTGTAAGCAACTCCCAGATGTTTTTACCCACAGAAGTAAAATATTCAACCTCGCTGTTTAACAGTCATAGAAGACAAAACCTGGAGAACTGCATTAAAGATAACATTGAATACATCTAGAAACTGATAATTGATAATTACTTTTTGGGACTCGCTTTATCATCGTATCTTCAATTAGAGTAAGAATCGTCTCTGTCAATTCTAAGGCTTGGAACAAGTATTGTTACGGGGAAAACTTCTCACCACCTCAGGCAAGCAAATAAGGTAAGCAAATAAACTAAAGAAATATGTCTTGTTTTCAAAGCTTTGCTTGAAATTCTGATATTACTGATTAAACCGAGAGTGCACTAGACTTTGGTTAACGCCTACTAGTCATAACACTATAAATTTCTACTACGTCCATTTTCCTAAAATACGGCCATTTTCTAAATTGATTTTATTTTCACATGTACCAATAGAAGTAATTATATTTTTAATTATCTGTGTAAAAACGAACTGCCCTTATGGAATATGGAATCAAAGTTTTTTAGATTCAATTGTTCTCCTTTTTTTGAATCCGGTTCGACTTCTTGACTGGTTTGGTATACAATTTTTATAGGTCCTAAAAACAGTAATTTTGTCTTCGCATCTGTAACTATCTCCTCTCCGCAGCGTTTGTGTTTATGTCTGATTTAGCTCTAGCATTATTTTGCCTAAGTTCATATATGTATCGCTAAATACTAAAATCAAATAATTTTAACATGAACAAACTGAAAATACTAATTACAATTTGAACCATTTGTTAGTGACCAATATATATAATTACAAATGCCCTAGTTTGAAAAAAAGTAGACTTTGTTGACAAAGCACTTATCGTTCTCTTAAAAACAGGTCCCTTGAAAGTCCATTTTGTTCAGCTAATGAAAAGAATGAATTAAGGTTTCTAGGAGTTAAATGCAAAATATTAGAATTTAAATAAAAATAGGGGAAAATGAATAGAACTTAAACAATATACTTACCAGATATATCTCTTTGGGAAGAAGACCATTCTAGTAATATGAACACTATTAAAACCTCACAATAGGCTTGGCCACCAGTAGTTTTCTGATTTTCGGCCAAAACTCAAGGGCACCCAACGAAGTTTTCGGTTAAAAAGCTGTTCGGGAGAGTAAGTTGGCCTAAAACTTTCGGATTGGAAAAAATTGTCCCTAGAAAATTGTTTTATGAAATACTGGCTAGAAAATTTCTTTTCAATCCCTAGAAAATTATAGAAGAAAAGGGAGACTAAAAGGTTTCCCCTAAAATATTTGTACGTTTTCGTCTGATCAATAGATTCGGAACGATCCGGAAAAAAAAACATTGGTTGGAATGGAAAAAAAAAACATTATCACAAATCATTTAGTGAAGCGGCCACCTAAAGTTTTCGAGAACACATTTTCATTCTCTAAGAAATTCTAACATCTAAAATCCGAAAGAATAAACCTTTAGCAAATGGAGGTCACCTAAAAGAATTGCCTAAAGGAAAAAAGAACCCCTAAAAAATTCGTACCTCCACAAAACTTTGCAACATGAAGTTAGTTGGGCTAGAAAATTCTTGTTTCTGTTCTAGACTACTAACAAATTCGTAGGCCGGGAATATTTTGCCATAGTATTTTCGGTTGACGCGATTTCCACCTAGAAAATCGGAACAGCTAATAGCTTTGAATTTCAAACGAATTTCAAAAACTACTCGTTGGGTGCCCTTGAAAACTGTGATAAATACTTATCTATAATTTCTTATTATGCGAAAAAGAATCATTGAAAGCCAAGAAATCACATAGGGAAGTATTTTTTTGAAACTTAGAGTAAAATAAAATGCTAATGTAAAGACCACAGGTTTAGATTTGAAAACGTGCCGACCCATCTTTTTCAAGTTTCCATATTCGTAACCATTTCTGTCCTTGTCATCCATAGTGTTTCTGTAGTTTAACTTTACTTTTGAAGGTTTTAACTATAAACTAAGCTAAAATATGTTATTTCAGTTATGGCAGGCTGATTATTGCTGATTGCAGCTGCCGTGGCGCTGCTTTTACTCCTCACACACGTCTCACTACATAAACTGTTTTGTACACACAACACTCGACTCACAAGTTGATTTTTTTAACCAGACCATTATTTTCAAGGTTCTATTAGTTTGAATACGATTTTGAGCTTTTAAAGGTGACGCTAAAAGTGGACATAGTATGTCGAAGCTAATTAGATAAAAAAAAGCCGTCTTATTCTCTTGTGTTTCAATTGTGTTCGGCACGAGAAAATGACCGTAAGAAGACCTCAAAAACCAACCAAGCACGATAGCATAAAAACAAATTAACTGGCAACAAACCACATTACAATATTCTCACGGTACGGACGAGGTGGGACGAGCCCTCGACGGCTCATGCGGGAGAATTCGCTAAAAGATATTTAGCATTAGAAAATTATTATTATTATGAAAATATTTTGCATCTTGGAATTATGTTTTGTGTCTATTTTTCTTCAATATCAGGAAATAGCGATACTTCGTGTAGATAAAAATTACAATTGTTATGCTAATGTACCAACCATGATTTCAAAAGGCCGCTTTGTGTCAGGAACCAATGGATCTCTGGTTGGCACATTAATGAGAATGGATGACGTGGCAGTAAGTATCGCTATACATGGTCTAAAACATCTCAATCATCGGCTAAAAGCTTCCCGCTGCAAAGCTAAAGTGCGAATCTTTATGATGCCAATTCGGCTGTCAACAAAACAGATCATAACAACAAAAGATCTTAAAACTGGGATTTGAGTCGCCTTCGCAATATATAAAAAATAAAAAAACCTGCAACTACAGCTAACTAATTAACAACATTATAGAAATGAGAAACTAAAAACTAGCCTAACTATAGGTAAAATGATAATAACAATCTGCGTTTTACATGGTATAAAGTAAACAAAGATATGTATAAAACCGAACCAACTGGAGTTAATAAAATGCCTTCTTGAACAATCAAGAGGGGGTGGTCTCTTCGTGCTTGTAAGTTCTTTTCATGACACTTTGACAGATTGGTAAAGACATGAGGCTAATAATTTCCATGGAAACATGTAATGTGTCCTTTGAACTTTAATTTAAGGAAATTTGAAAAACGGAAGTGTTTTAATTTGGCAGGTACTTTACTGTGATCGAATCAGGGTTAGTGCATAGTTTCTTGGTCCAACTAGAACGGTTGGAAATTTCAAGAGGAAGGCCAATTAAGGTAAATGTGAAATTTAATACCCTCAAGTTTCAACGAATTTAACACACTTTTCCACACTGAAAAACTACATGCTAAACTGCATTAGTTACACCGGTTTTAATTCTGACCTTTGTGCGCTCTACTTTCCTCCCGAAGCCTTATATCATATTTTCTTGAAAATGAGATCAAAGGTCACAGGGTCCGTCGCTATGGCAACCGTCTTCGCCAGAACGTTAACATGTGGATTCTACATGAGATACAGTGAACTCAATCTTATCGGGTACAACCAAACGAAAGTAGACCACCCCTTTGCTTCTAAGGGGTGTAGTCATTCTTGACCCAGGCCTTAATATACCTGAGGAGAAGCCTGATGTAAAATCTTGATGTTTTCTGTTATAGGTTTCGGATGTACCGACCACTCGTTCTCCTAGGCTCTTTGGTCTTGCTGTTCAGCGAAGTTGAAGGTACGCATTACTCAGGAACTATGTTTACTATAAACCCTATGCAAAAACGTGTGGCCTAATTAGTATAAATTCCGAATTTAAAGGGTTGGGTCACGTTGAGATGCCATTATATTTGAAATCCTGGCCAGACACAGCTATTTTTAGCAAGGTTCATATGAACTGACGAATTAATCTCGCGAACAGGTGGGATGGTAAAAATCGAAACAAATATGCAAATATTGCAACCTGTGTGCAGACACAGTCTTCAAGGAAAATATTGTGTATCATTTCAAACAAGCATTGAGGAAGGAAACTTTAACTGTTTGTAGCCAATTAACAGGCACCAATCGAACATTGACTCCATACATGTACAACACCATGACATAGCCCCTTTAACTGTGTGTAGCCAATTAACAGGCACCAATCGAATATTTACTCCATACATGTACAACACCATGACATAGCTCCTTTAATTGTTTGTAGCCAATTAACGGCCACCAATCGAGCATTGAATCCATATATGCGCAACACCATAACATAGCCCCTAAATTGACACTGACTTCTGAAAGAGCAGTAAGAAGTTATTTATAGTATGCATTGACATGGAATATTTGTTTACGAATAGGATTTTTGTTTTTCCTCTAGCTTAATTTATGTTTTTGACTATCAGTTAGAATCGCATGTAAATAATTGTTAAGTAGCAACATCCGGGTTATGTGGCAGGGCCAAGGGAGAAGATATTGCATAAATAATTTTATAACAATTTGTTCCAAAGTTATTAGCATTTCAACCTTCAGGAAAACATGAAAACGAGGCTGATAAGGTCATGACTGACTTATTTCATACAAAGTTCTCTTATTTCAATTCCTCAATTACTCTGTAGCACTGAAAGCTATGACACTCGTATATCACAGGATAACTTAATTTTGCATGCCGTTTTATCTGACAAGTTTATTTTCTTATGTGGTCATTGCTGACCAATGTAAGTAAAAACACGATTATGTTTAGGTAGACAGGTCCAAATTGTACATTTTATCTAGTTATATTCTAGCTCACATAATTTTACTTTCCATCAATCATTTATCAAATTTTCGTAATACATGTAACATTTGATAATCACCATCACGTCGTCATTCTCATCAACGTCAACATCGTCGTTGCCGTTGCCATCGCCATCATCATCATCAACATCAACAACATCATCATTATCATCATCAACATCGTCATCAACAACATCATCATCATCAACATCGTCATCGTTAACATCATAATCACCATCGTCGTCGTCGTCGTCGTTAAAATCATCATCACCATCGTCGTCGTCGTTATCATCATCATCATTATCATCATCAACAACATCATCAACAACATCATCATCATCATCATCAACAACATCATCAACAACATCATCAACAACATCATCAACAACATCATCAACAACATCATCAACAACATCATCATCATCGTCATCGTTAACATCATCATCACCATCATCGTGGTCGTCGTCGTCAGTCATCATCATCACCTTCATCGCCACCACCGTCACCGGCCATCGTCGTCATTATCATCGTCACTGTCATCATCATTATCATCATCAACAACATCATCATTATCATAATCAACAACATCATCAACAACATCATCAACAACATCATCAACAACATCATCAACAACATCATCATCATCGTCATCGTTAACATCATCATCACCATCGTCGTGGTCGTCGTCGACAGTCATCATCATCACCTTCATCACCACCACCGTCACCGGCCATCGTCGTCATTATCATCGTCACTGTCATCATTTAGAGAAGTTTGACAGACGTATCTTTAAAATGTCCAGCAACGTAGAGCATCATCCACTCAAGGAAATTATACCTACGATAAACCTAGTTCTCAAATATGCTTGGATGTAAAACAAGCGCCCCATTTTTAACACAGAAATATCTCAAAGTTCATATGTAAATAGGTTAATCGTCGATTATAACCTAGGTATTTGATAAACTACATATTTTTGTTCAATAAATATTATGCTACTGTGTAATTGTTTTATGTTTTCGTAATTATACATACTTGTACATATATTATATATAGATGTAGTGACAATTAATGCTACATAAGATGTTTTTATTGTATGAAATAAAGACTGTTTTACTATTACAATCATCATTATCATCATTGCTATCATTATAATAATATTAATTATTATTATTATCATCATTATATTATTATTACTATTACCGTTTTTTATTGTTACCAACGTATGTGATTCAATTCGACCCATGTCCTATATTTGTAGGCGCGGCTTACACAGAGGAACAGCGCCTGCTTCGTGACTTGTTCAGTAACTACAGTAAATACTCTCGTCCCTCCATGTCTAATGATGAAGCCGTCATAGTCACCTTCAGAGCAAAGCTTAAACAAATTGTAGACTTGGTGAGTGAAACTCTGGGAGATCTTACTCAAGTACGTGCGCAATGATAGTACAGCTATCTACTCCTTGGGAGATTGAAAGACTCAATAACGGCTCTTTCTTTCTTACTTAGAAAGACAATGAACAGCTGCTGAAGGTGATACTCTACAATTACCAGGTAGGTATTCAGGGATTTTTCGGAAAGGCTTTTATCCTCTAGTTTTAATTCTGTAAAGTTGTCAGAAAAATCCTATCTATACAGCTGTAGAAGAGCATGATCCCATCCTCCACTGGATTAAATTGTGAGCTCTCAAGGTTAAGATCATCTGTCTTGGACATATGTCATTTTACGAGCACTCGGGTATCGAGAGGTTAACTAGCTGTGGGTTTCTATGTTCTCATTTTTTTATTCAGTGCTTCTTATTTATGACAAATTTAAAGTGGCAAAAGTGATTCTTTCAAATTATCGCATCCCTCCTGACTTAGGACTGTTGTGATGTAATGTGTTTAGTGATGACAGGCACCGTTGCTAGGTGTATACTATGTATATATTACCCGATTATCAATTATAGACTCAGATAATTGTATGCTCGAGCTGAGCACTGAACGTGATTATAAGTAGTAGATAAAATATTCGCGTCCGATCTGTATGGGCTTTACAATGGCTCGCCGCTTTATCTTACTTGTGAAATGAATAGATAAATAAAAGCCATTGATATGCACGACATAAAATTTTAACCTTTGATTTCTCCCACCTTGGTATCGATGTGGGATGAATTAGTTTCTCACAAAAACATATCCCACATCGAAGAGACAACGTGTATGCAATAAGAGAGCAGAGCGTATCGTGCAGAAAAACAGGTCCCACATGGAATAGATGGTGTGTACATAATAAGAGAGCAGATGTACTTCGTTATTTCACCCGTCCCGGGATAGGGGTAGTCAGTGATCGGGCGTGAGACTTCCCTCACTAGCTTGGCTAGTATTCTGTACCTGATACAGAATACTACCAGAGCTACAACGGACCATGGTGTCTGTATCTCGATACAGAACCTGATGTTTGTACGGGGGTATACAGAGGCGATCATGTTACTAGCCAATCCCATGTGCTGAATGACACACCCTTATGAATTATTAATGAATTTCACAATGAGTGAATAAACCAAGCAGAAGACCCAAATTAAAGTGTATAGTTAAGACACAACAAGGACAATGTCGACTTTGACTGGCTGTGTTGATCAAGCCGTAACGTGGTCAAAATCTGCAAATGTTATTATAGTCATGACGTCATTGTGACGTCATCAAGCAGAATACACGAGATGTATATTCCAACAACGAAAGAGCCTGCCAAGTTTGGCTAGCATTCTCCTATTTCTCGATATCCTACGGTCGAGTTCATCAAAGAGGCTTTTCAGACAATCGTGGTCAAAAGTGTTGGGTCACTTAGTAATTTTTTGGAGAATTTGCGACTTTTCAGATTTTTTATCCCCCTCCTCCCAATTCAGTGTTGATCTATGAAAAGTAAAGTCGCCTGTTCAATGACCCAATATCCCAACATTGTCTGGGGGAGGGGGGGGGGGGTATTGTGACAACGTACTACTCGAATATTGTAGGCAATTGGTCATCACTACGTCAGAAGTAGTGTCCCAAAGACATTTGACCAGGATTGTAGATAACTAGAACCTCTTCCATTAAAGGAGCTCTCACCAGGAAGTTTCTGATTTTCGGTCAAATAATTATCTAGAATTTTCTGATTATACGAATAATTTCTCCTTCAACACTAAGTTATAGTTGGCGATGTTAGTTTTTTGGAGATAGCCAAGCTAGATTACAGTTTAAGGATGATATCAAAGACACTGATCGGATTAAAACTTGAAAACTCTGGTTCAACGATTTCAAGGTTTTTAAAAATCGTATTTCATTTCAATCTGTTGCGCGATAAGAGTTTCCGTAGGGAAACGTTCAGGAAAAAGTTTTTAATGAAACTAAACCAATATATTGAGCTTTATTATAGCTGTCATATTCCTTTTAAACTAAGTATTTCGTTCTTTTTTCGACCTTTTCCTGAAGGAATGGATAAACCCAATACTGAGGTGGAACCCAGACGAGTACGGGGGAGTGAAGGAAATTAATGTGAACCCAACTGAATTGTGGGTACCGGATATAGTAATCTATAACAGGTGGGTAAATTCATAAGCTACGTGACTTCTTATTAGAACGATGACGTCAATCATAACGATGACATCACGTACAATGATGATATCACTTAAATGATGACATGCTTGTAATGATGACATCTGGATTAATGATTGCATCGCTTAATTGATTACATGCTTATAATGATGACATCAGGAACAAACATTACATCACTTAAATGATGACATACTTGTAATGATGACTTCAGGAATAATGATTACATCACCAAATAGCAAAAGTCCAATTCATAGTTCTTGAATTAACCTCAAATGGAGGATGGAGTTGACACTGCACTGATACAAACCCTCTTTCTATGAACATGGATATATTTTGATTATCATGCTAACTAGATACAAAACGCTATCTAAGCTGTCTCAACTCCAGTCTCGATGTCACTGTGCATCTACACCGCGGCAAAACGTCACGCGCATGCGTATTTGCTATTTCTTGTCCGCGCGCGGCCGCCCCGAGTTTCCCGCGAAAACTGAAATGAAACAACAGGCACATGCCGTGATTTTAACGTTTCTGCTTAAAAGCATTCATTTGTGAACTGTTTTGTCAAAAACTAAGAAAACTACTTAAAAGCTAAGCCTAAGACTTTAACAGGTTGAAGTTTTCTTAATTTGTAATTCATTGTGAGTTTACTACGTTATAAAATTATTTACTAAAAAAGTTGAAACCCTCGGTAATTTGTATTTGAGAGCAGAGCCTTCGTTCTTTTGGCCAGCGGAGCATACCGTTTTGCCGCGGTGTGCTGTGCATCTATAACAGGACAAACGCACGGCAGAATGGAATATATTTGTTAATTAAACTATGCGTGGGGGATTGACCCTTGATTCACCTTTTATCGGGAGAAAAACTTTATCATTAAAAATTCTCAATAGCATAACATGATTCTAAACAACTAAACCACAATCAAAGGTACTCCCAATAATTGTACTCTGTATTTAATAAATAGATCTTCATTTGGCCGTGCATCTGTCCTCAAACAGATCAGCACATATGACGTCGAAACGTGACGAGAACAAAGAAGTATGCCACGAGATGCAGTGGTGGCGTAACTTTCGTTCTCGTCACGTTTTGACGTTATTCTGACATCTGTAAGGCCTACTCCGGCTCCTAAAGTCGCCTAAGATCGCCTAAAATTGCCCAAAGTTGCCCATGATTACGGCGACTTTAGGAGCCGGAGTAGGCATATCTGTAACAACAGAAGTCCATGATAAAGCGACAGACCTGCGCACGGCAAATGACATCTAGAGTGGGACAACCTACGGCATGTCCGCAATCAATCAATCAATCCAACTTTATTTAACGAGGGTCACACTAAATAGTGCAAAGCACTAACTGACCCCGTGGCCCTCATACAAATATTCCAAAAATTGTTTAAAGTAAAATTCTAAAACTGATAAGTACTAATATCTTATATTACAATTAAAATTCATAACTATCGGAGACTAAATATTAACATATAACTACTAGAAAATACTAGAACTAATGACCTAGCATAGCTAATAACACCCTAAGACTAAATACATATTTAAGACTGAATATTTTGAAAAGTAGCCATCTGATTAAATTTAACTTGAAAGGAACGAAAGTGCTTATACAGACTTCTTGATCGATACAGACGTCTTAGGTTAATTGGCAAGCTATTCCAAAGTTTAGAGGCCATAACTGTAAAAGAGCGATCAGCATGCAGCCTAACCGTAACCGTGCTGTTCAGTATTTCTGTAATTTGATTGGTCAGCAGGACAAAAGCAATGGGGAAACCATTTCAATGTCACGGCATGCCGTACAGTAACCGTGCCGTAGTCATAGCCGTAGTTTGTCCCACTCATACGAAATCTGTTCTATTTGTTCATATACAATACTTTATACGACAAAAGAATACAAGATGATTTCGTTAAAAAGGATATCATCTGTATGCTAATCGCGCATGGCTATCAACCAATCAGAACGCGCATTTCGCACTGTTTACCGACTAATGTCGCGTTCCTTGCCGTAAATAGTGCTGAAGATACGCTTGGTGGAGGAACCCACAAGTTCAAGACAGAAGTCGTGGTGCAAGCGAATGGTACTAACATATGGCTGGCACCTGCAATGTTTCTGACGACGTGTCATCTGGATGTGAGGTAAGGATCCATTATGCAGCTAATGCAACAATATTATCGGTCAGGAATGGGAAAGAGAAGGCCAGGTTGATTCTTGGGCGTCTTGATCCATCTTGATGTACTGCGCTCAATTGAATAAGATGACGTCACAAACTACAACTAGCAGAACTTCTTGCCCGTATATATCCTTTTATGCCTCTTATCTAGACAATTGTCGTTGCATTTTCAAAGGAGTTTCAAAATCTGAATAAGAAATAGAATTTGAAAAGGATTCTGGCAGTCCTAATTAAGCCACTATGATCATCTGGGGATCAGGCAAGTTTCGTTTAACTCAAGTCAATTTTGAGATCGATAGAATGAATGAGTCAATTATTGATAAAACTGAGGCGCAAGAATTGAGCCGGGTCCAGGATTATTTTTGGTGGTGGACGTCTGACATTATGTTGATGTATAAATTCTAGTACAATTATATTATTGACTGATTTACCCATTTCTGACCTATGGCTTAACCGTATGGGGTAACACCTACACCTCCTCCCTCCACCCAATTATCGTACTGCAAAAAAAGCAATAAGGATTATTACTTTCTCAAGTTATAATGAACATACTAGTTTTCTGTTTAAAAAAATAATATTGATAGGTTTGTTGATTTAGTTTATATAACTCCCTATTTATGTATGAATACTATACAAGGTCACTCCCCTCAGCTTTTGAGAACTTTTTCATAAAAAAATAATAAAGTTCATAATTATAACACTAGGCTATCCTTAAAACAATCATTCTACACTCCTTCAATGAGAACAAATTGTAGTATATTTTCCATTCGTTTCCGGGGTGTAAAAAACGGAATGCATTGATATATCGCTCAAAGATCTGAAAAAGTCACAGTTTAAATATAAGATCAAAAAAGTCTGCTAGACAAATATTAAAACTGCTCCCAATTGCAATACGTGTAATTTATACCTTATATTTTATTTTCCGTATGTCTTGTACTTTCTTGGTCTCCTAAGTATGTCTGTCTTGCAAAGTTTACTTGAATGTTTTTCTTTAACTGTATCCTGTCCTGTTTATATTTTATAACCTTCTCGTACATCTTATTTTACCGACCACTTTCAGCTTAATATACTTTGTAAGTGCTACCTGCTAGATTAGTCTTCTGACTATTCAGTTAGCCTGTACCATAATTTTTGAATCATTCCTCCCTTTGTTTGGTTAAATTTTGTATTTAATATTTAGAGGTACGAAATAAAAAGTTGTTGTTGTCGAGATGTAAGCATATGATGTTGAGCTTAATATGAATACAAAATGAGTAATTATAATTTTTTTTAAATGGCAGCCAAGCAAGACTTTGCCTTTCGTTGTCACAGAAGTACGATGCCACGTAGCGTAAAACAACCCACACCGCACCGCGGCAAAATGTTATGCTCCGCTGGCCGAAAGAACGAAGGCTCTGGAGTTCAAATACAAGTTGCCGAGGTCTTAAACTTTTTTAGTAAATGAATTTATTACTTAGTAAACTCACAGTGAATTACAAATTAAGACAACTTCAACCTGTTAAAGGCTTATCTTTTAAGTAGTTTTCTTATTTTTCGCGAAAAAATTCACGTAAATACGCATACGTGCTTAAAATTAGAAACAGGGGTGATTGCCTCTGTTTTCTTTTAGTTTCGGCGGGAAACTGGGGAGATCAGACGCGTGCGGATCATCAACAACGCATGCGCGTGACGTTTTGCCGCGGTGTGAAAACTGAACCAAGCACAACTGATACTGATAACAAACCTCGAGCCAGTAGCCTTATTGTTTTAAAAATACATAGCCATACGCTCAGTGGACATCGCTTTCGTTGTGCATTTTGTCCTCTACAGGTATTTTCCTTTCGATGAGCAAAAGTGTCTCATGAAGTTCGGAAGTTGGACCCATGATGCATCGCGACTGGACATGCGAATTCAGACCAACGCATCCAGTGAAGACATTTATAGGGAGCACGGCGAATGGCAGTTGGTGGGAGTGGAGCAGAAAAGGTATATTTATGGGGTCTTTCGTTGCGCGTTCGTATGCTAATCTCTGTCTCCGCATGCGTATACGGAATAAAGTAGAGTAGACGGTAGAATTGCATTTCGCGCGAAATAAAAAAATATTTGGAGCAAAGACTTATCAACATTAGTTGATAATGACTATAGAGCCGACTGCGCTTTATGTAGACATTAAATAATTAAGAACATCGAGAGCTAAACACTTACATACAGTCCTGAAGAGCTTATTACGCCAAATTTAGAATTTATTCACTTTTTAACGATTACTATTTTATTATAATTGTATATGTATATTGTTACTCCCGGAGGGGTCGTCCGCGCCGTGTGCTCGCATGTCCATTGTTCCTCTACTGTTCTGTCCTGTGGGAAGTGGGGAGCAGCGGATATGTTGGCGTATTGTGTGGGCGACCTTTTCTGGAGTGACTGTAATATACATTGTAGATTATAGTTGGCATAACACTATTCTTAAATAATTCTTAATGTACATATCACATACATTTTCATTTTTTACGAGTGTACTATGCATATCTTTGTATTTATTCATTTAGTAAGTGTCCCCCATCAGCAGTAATGCTAAATTTACATATGACACGTTAATAAAGTTATTATTATTATTATAAACAAAGGCCATGGCCATGTTGTCTTAGCCAATCAGATAGCTAACGTCATTATTATTCATTATCATTCTTCTCACTTTCAACGCGGGAATTCGAATTGCTGGTTTTCACTCAATCCCCAGAGATTCAAATGACAAAGGGAATGGCGGCCATGTTTGCGCCCCAACAAAAGAAGCTGACGAGAATCTATTGTTTAAGGGCACCAACATGGCGCGGCTATGACGTCAAGTGAAAACCAGCAATTCTAAATATAGCCACATCTACTCCTGTGCTGGGGGCCCAGCCCATGACATAGGAACGCTCCTGGTAATGGGTCCTGTTATTTACTATTATTATCAATATTATTATAAAATCATTACACGCTATATATAGGCGAGACCAGTGTCTAAATACGTTTTTAAATTTATTACTCAAGGCTCTGATTGAAAAAATATGAATACAGTTTATTATATAGCTAAGTAATTTCACAAGCCATGATTGGTCAACTTGTGGTCCATAACTTCCGGTACGGACCTTCCACCCACTTCCGGGCTCAAAGGAAATGAAGAAGCTATATAATAAACATTTTATTAACCTCGTTTGCTCGGTCCCTACCGAAAATTATGGATTATCGTCCCCACCCCCCTTTTTAATGGCCCGCGCTCTTCGCGCTTGGGCCATAAAAAAGGGGAAAAACTCGCCCTGCTCCACAACTTACGGTACGGATCGGACAAACGAGATTAATAAGAGGTATATATAGCGTTTGTACGAGTCCTATACTCGCGTTACGTTGCTTGAGTATTTAGTTATTTTTCTTCTAGAAACGAGAAGAAATACGATTGTTGTCCCAAACCCTACGTGGACATCACCTACACAATCCACATCCGGCGGAAGTCACTATTCTACTCTCTCTACCTCATCATTCCCGCCCTTCTCATCACCTCTATGGTGCTCGTGGGATTTAATCTGCCGCCAGAATCAGGCGAACGCATGCAGCTGGGAATAACCGTCCTCTTAGCCATGATTGTGTTTTTACAGTTCGTCTACCAGAGTCTGCCTTCGACCTCTGACAACGCGCCATTGCTGGGAAAGTTCTACATCATTATGATGTTCATAATAGCACTGTCTCTTGTCTCCACGTGCATTATACTGAACTACTCCCACGGTAGCCACGGAGGAGAGATGCCGATGTGGGTACGTATTATCATACTGGACTGTCTCGCGAGGGTGTTCGGGTCCAAGCCTCGCTTATCCACGAAGGACCGTTTGTTGACTGGAGACGAAGTACAGCGAAGAGGAGAGGAATGGAAGCGAGCAGCGAGAGTGCTGGATAGGTTCTTCATGGTTACGTTCGCAGTGATGATCAGTTTAGCGATAATTGTGGTGTTTCTGCAAGCGCCTTCTTACGTTTTTTTTACATAAACATGTTTACATAAATGACGTCACATCGATGACGTCATTTGCATAATGAGATATCACAGGTATACGTTACATTACCTCATAGGAAATATCAAAGGTAAATAATAATATTTGTAACATCTAATGGAATATTACAAAACCCGAGTATCGGATTAGGCATAGCCTGCGTAGCAAGCCCAGGGGGAATGGGGAAGATTGGGAAAGAGGGGAGAGGGAATGATGAGAGGGGAAGAGGAGGGAGGAGGAATCCCCCTCCCCCTCTTCCAATTCCCCTCTCATCATTCCCTCCCTCTCCCCTCTTCCCTCCTCTTCCCAATTCCCCCTGGGCTTGCTACGCAGGCTAGATTATGCACTATTGGCTTCTATTGGCCATGATATGACCGAAGTGAGAAAAGGACTAGGTTCCAGTGGTACGCGCAGTGCACTATGGGTATCGGTTTGGGAAGACACGTAAACAACATGGCGTCGTTAGGGATGAATAGACCCTTCCAGTTTGTGCCCCCCCAATCAAAATTTCCATACAAACGTCTGTAAATTTTTTCGAGTTTGCGGGCCTATAACGTTGCTCCTATATTCAAGATATATCTCAAATTTGGGATTTTGACTAACTTCGAGGTGCTCTTTTTCAGCAGTATCGATGGTTTTGCTGTTATACGTATATATCAAAAGTTCAAAGAAACCGTGGAAGGGTCTATTACGCAAAGTGATGGAATACTGCAGTTTTCCGCTAAACGGAGGGTTAAAAACAATTCCTCGGTTGTCTCCTTAGCATGAGATATACTAGACCATCGTTATCTGAGCAGGATTTCCAAGTGGTAAAGTGCACGATGACATGATAATCCTTTAACAACAACTGCGATCAACCTCGAACACCGAACGTGTTCCCGTTATTGTCAGGTTCAGGGTTGAAAAAGCTTAAATGAAGCTTACAAATATTTCCAATTTGCATGTCTAGATATACATAAAGGTCTCAGTAATATTCAATATTTATTTGTTGGCTAGTTTCTTGAGAAACGACCATAACCGAGTCTCTACTTCCTTACACTCCTACCATTAGAACCCAGTCCTTTCCTCATTTCGGTTATGGCCAAAAGTAGACTCTAATTTCATTGTTTTCTGTTGTTTCAAAACGGATGAGACTGAAAGATCACCGCCAAGGACTGAAGACTTCTTTGATAGCACAGACCTTGGTCTTAATAATTATCTCTCACTGATTATTTGATCTGATATCCTTTTAATGTTTTGATGGAAAACTACAGAGATATTTTATCAGGTCTTTTATTACTATTTGTATTCTTATGATGTTGTAAATAACAAGTCTAGAATACAAAGACAGTTTTGTCATTTGCCAGTATATTGGTTCTTGAAGCAATATGTCCATCGTTACCATTTTCACACTCGTTCCAGTGACACCTTTTTGACAAGTGGCTACCACAGGAATTGCGCTAGATACTTTTCATGTCACCTCAGTCTTCCATGGCATGGAAATTAGAGTTTCTAACAAAATTCCCAAGGTATTTCCAACATATTTTCATCCGCTGAAGGAGTGCAAAACTATGGAAATTCCAACAAATTTCCAACAAACGTCCTTTCCATGGAAGAGTTCCAAGTTTTTCAGCGGTAAAGGGACTTGATTTATCACAGCTGGGAAGTGACTTCCCTGGTTATAGTGACATACTTCATACACTCAAATCTTTGCCACCCTTCATCAAAAGATTCTCAGATTTTCTCCAGTCTACCGGCAGGAAATCTTACCGTCTGTCAATCTCAGTAGTGTTTAGTCGATCTTTGGTGATATAGAAAGCTTCTTTTGGTGGGTCAACAATGTACCTTTAAAACGCTCAGTATAAACAGAGGTTCAAGAAATTAAAAATTGACTCGTAAAAAAGCAGCCGTATCATGTACACAGTTTTCTGTGTAATATTTGTTTTCTTATACAACAATAGACAGCGACTGAAATCTTATTTTCATTGAACGTAAGCTCTATATTCAGCAGTAAGGAGGGAGAAAAGAACCTCTGCTAGCAGGGTTTAATCGAATTCTCCATTTACTTAGTCATATTTTATTAGTTTATCTCTTTATTTTACTTTTCTTGCTTGTTGTGCTTGTTATACTACAATTTAACATTTTATAAGTGTGACTCGGCCAGTCACACATATAAGGTTATACTTATATATACAGCTTTATACACTTATAAGATTATACTTATATATACAGCTGTATACACTTATAAGATTATACTTTATGTTTGTCTCTTCATGGAAATATTCGTGAACATGTAAATTATTTTACTATATCAAGAGAGAATAAGGTAAGAGAACGAAGCCTCCATACATGGGTCTGTTCCAGTGATAATTATTTGAAATTTATTTTTAGATTAACAGGACACAGCCTGGTTATTTTAAGAAATTGGCGTAAAGTGGCGCTTTTGTGCCGTAAGGAGTGGTTTATAACGATCATACTACGAGGACCAGGAGATATCACGTGTGGTGAAAGTAAAAATAGATTTCAAATAATTATCATGAGCATGGGGATTTGCCTCATTCTCTCTCGACTACATTTGTAAATATATTTTCTTATAATTTAGATGTTGTAATATTAGATTCTGCAGGTCCACGTGTGCGTGAGTACGCTTTGTATCCCTCTGGGATTTTAAGCTTATGCTCCTCTCCCGCTGATTTTCTTTCCTTTCTTATTATTCTGTACTTTATAATTTTGTGCAATGGTTAATTAAAGTGCAAGTATCACGTCAAAAAACATATATTGTACTATTGTGTTTGTTTCTCACAAAAAAGTATTAACAGATTTTGTAATATTTCTGACATTTAATTCCTAATTTTCGTTACTTGTCGTGGATCCTGTGACGTCATAAAATGAATCAACTCCCTCCCAAGAGAAAACTACTACAATAAAATCCCGGAGGTTTCCAATGTGACATCACAAGATGAAACAATCCCGCAATTCGGGTAACTTTTATTCTAGTTGAATTGCTTCTCCAGTCTCTCGAAGAAAACTATTTTAGACAACTGAAGTATATCAGAAATAGAATTTGGAGCAAAAAGAGTTAATGTTGTTTTATAGCTTTACTTGTACTTTAAATAAACGAATCTGAATCTAACAACCTTCTTTACCTAATAAACTATGTATGTATACATATATGTATCAACGTATGGAAACTGTTTTCGAGTTTTCAAGAACTGTCGAGCGCGCGCTAAAAAAGTCTGTTTTCGCGCGCTAAAAGCTGATTGGCTATTACTTTAACAGCCCCATTTTAATTGGCTCACGCACTTACAAAACCCTTCAAGCGTTTTAAAAGCGGTTCATGAAGCGCGTAATACATACCACTTATTAGATGTTTTTCCAGGTATTACGTGCTGATATTTTACGAGTTGCGAATGTATTCTTTCGAGTCCCGCACAACTTCTTAATTCATGGGTTTCTGTTCCATTTAAAACGTATTTTTATCGGGGAGCCAGTGCTAGCCAAGCCTGGGAAACCAGCCGACAATCAATGATGGCGAATCACGCGCGGAAGCCAATTACATGCTTTAATGTGATTGGGTAAAATGAAAGAAGTGTGAAAATTGGAGGGAACTTGCTAAACCAGTTTCTAGTGTCAGATCATAAGGCAGCAGGCATGGAATGTCAAACAGGTATTCTGCATGGTAATATGGAAAGTCTAGTGGGTAGTTCGGCTCCATATTTGCCCTCAAATTTGACCTTATATGGTAAATTACGTCACAGTCGTATAATGAAAGGGGGTTCCGGAACAGGTTCCGGTGGAACCCTCCCCTGGCTAGGCCCCTGTTGAGCGCTATCCTGGGCCCAGTGCAAAATCATGTAATATCAGTCCGCAGGCATCTCTATCCGAATTCGAAAACTGGAGATGTCTGCGAAGGAGGCTAGTATATAATACCTCAGATGTGAGCAAAATCAATTCAACCAGGACATGAACTGCATGGATTGACTGAGAGGCGGTGGTCTTTCAAAACATTTGCAAGGAAGCATCTTACGCCTTAGAAAGAGGAAGCTCCAACTGGAATGCGTCAATTTACTTGAAATAAAAAATGTGAAAAAGGAACTAGACACTGGAAGTGAAAAAATAAAATCGTTACCTTAGCTTCTTACTCTTATTTTCATCAGTATTATGTAAACCGAAAATAGGGCGTTACCCAGCCTAGTCCCTAGGCCTTCTGGCTGCAATTTTGTCTGAGTGGATTAATGGGATCCCTGTGGTTTGTACTGGCTTGTGACGTCCCAAACTGTCAACCAGTGAGCAGTGACGTCGCATGCCATTACAAACCACAGGGATCCCATTAACCCACTCGGACAAAGTACCAAGCCAGAAGGCCTAGGAACTAGGCTGGGCGTTACCGTAATACCGCCGAAATATCGGCTCATAGGACATTCAAGATTCAAGATTCATTTATTTGTACACAATTATAACCATCGGTCCTTATCTACATTAACATATAAATATACATATATAAAGAAATAAGTGAAAAAAAGAATAGGTATGTTTAGAAAAAAAAATTGTATTGTGGCCAAAGTAGCAATGGCTTTCGAGTTGGCCACTACATTGATAAAACTAAATGAGGATAGAAATAAACATAGCTAATAAATAATAAAAAATAATAGTATGAAGTGAGATTTTAAATAAATTCATGTAGTTATGTATAGATTTTATAGATTTTGAAGGACATTACATTATTGTTTGATGTTATCTTAGAAAAAAAAAGAGAATAAAAAGTGTCAATATAAGTAGCTGATTTGTATATATTTATCTTACATATATAAGGCACAAATTGTAATATTATGACTGTTTATCTAGTAAAAACTGTATGTACTGCTTCTTAAAGCTGGTTTTGGGCAAGGTTTTAATAGTAAGGGGTACTGATTCCCGTGCGGCTTATAACCTGAATGGACTGAATTAGACTTTCAGCTACTAAAGCCTAAATACAAAATACGTAAGTTAAGTAACATGTTTTCAGTACTTAGGATTTAGTTCTATTGAGTCCTATTAATGCTGTTTTCCATATCGACGGCAGCGGGACGTAACACATTGCAATTTCACTTTGGCACTGCATTTTCTAGAGTCACGAAGCAAACACCTGTTACGTCGATATGGAAAGTAGCCTTTATTTTCTCTTATTTTCCTTGCGCTATGAGTACCCGTTCGTACTCGAATATAACCGATAACGTCAGTCAAAAATAACGTCAATCGCTTGACTGTTTTGATTTGGACAGCCGTTTTCGGCAATTGCGCCTTCGGCTTGTGCTTTTACATTTCTCTCATGTTCTCAAATGCCCATCGTGTTTTATGATAGTATAAAACATGGCTAAGGGTTCTTTATTTGTTAAATAGAACATGGAGAATCATCTTTTATTTGTTAAAGTGCAAGTATCATGCCAAAATAATAAAAATGCATTAATCTTGCATATTTTGTAAAATTTATGACATTTAATCCCTAATTTTGGTTACTTGTCGTGGATCCTGTGACATCATAAGATGAATCCACTCCCTCCCAAGAGAAAACTACTACAATAAAATCCCGTAGCGTTCAATTATGACATCACAAGATGAATCAATCCCGTTATTCGGGTAACTTTTATTCTAGTTATTCTAGTTGAATTGCTGCTCCAGTCTCTCGAAGAAAACGAATTTAGACAACTGAAGTATATTAGAAATAGAATTTGGCGCAAAAAGAGTTAATGTTGTTTTATGGCGCTACTTGCACTTTAAATGTATTAACAATAATCTATGAGTGTTTCCACAGCTATTTCGAGTTCTTCCAAACTTCCACAAGTGTTTCTATAACTCTATAGAAACAAGAGGAAAATGTTTTCTATTTCCTTTATAAAATAACCCACAGAAAATAAGTACAACAATGGGAAATCACGCATGTATTAGTATCTCGAAAATGTAAATTCTCCTAACCACGCAATCAAATTAAACGTCATCAACTGATCACTAGCTCAAGCGCGCGCTTGACTTTCTATGCTTCTATAGAGTTATAGAAACACGGCTTTCAGCCAATCAGAGTACGCGTACTATCGAATCTATTTTATAATGATTGATGTGGTTATGGAGTCCTAGTTTGACGTCACTACTCGGGCTGCCTGTGGCAGGCCCGAGTCTAAATCTGCAGGCCGTTTTTTTTGTTCGGTGCAACAAAATTTCTGCGCGTGCGTTAAATTATGCATTAATCGTATTCGCGTGCTCCTCGTGGCGCTTTCTCTCCAAGCCATCTTGAACTATATTCTGTGCGGACGCTATATATTCTTGTTTGAGGTACGTTTCGTAGGTTTTATGCCACATTTCATCGCATTTCATTTTACTGTCGGTCATAATACATACCAGTGCAAACACCGTGATCGGTAGGCCTACACTAAAATAATTTTTGACCGTGTTTTTGGCTGGTTTACCGATTTTTTATCGAGACCTGTGTACTTATACTACCAGGTAGAGTGATTCATTGCGAACTATGCGATTTACTAGCAAATATCTATACTGTAGAGGAGAGAAACTCATAACTGCTCAACCATCGAAGTCTGAAGACATCTGCACTGCTGAACCGTGAGAGCAACACTGTCACTCGCCAACACGAAGCCAGAATAACAGAATACATGCACCCTCAGGCCTCAGCACAGATTAATTTCTGATGAGCCAAGCAAATATGTTCAACTCTCGACTCACTCAAGGAATAGTTAATAGAGTGGAATGGTTATGAAACCCAGCGACCTTCTTTGTTATATGTCTTTGTTAGCTTTTTTCAACCACTACCATGCACAAAACACAATAGAAATTCCAATGTGTTAATCAATCAGCCAATAGAAACGTGTGAGTTCAGTCGTTCAGGGGACGCTAATGAACTATGACCCTGCACAATCTTTTGTCTTGCCCCCTTCCAACATAAATCGCAGCGCCTTTGTTAGCCCCTTTGAAGTTTGCCGGGTTCCATAACCATTCCACTCTATTAACTATGCTCAAGGTAAACGTAAGCTTAAATTAAAGATCTACTTTGGTCTTTTATTGTGGATCCAAGGGAATGTTTCAGTGTTTGGTCATTATGCTGACTTTAAGATTGCTGCAGGTAATTTGTCCAGAAATGTAGAGTGTGAAGCTTCCAGTAATAGCAATTTACAAGTACCTGTTTACAAGAATCTTAATCACAGAGTGAATTATTGTCATTACGAGACAAAGAGATATCGATCGATGAGTCATTGTCAGAAATCTATTCCCGGCCGTAACATTAGGCAATCTGTCAATGGTAAAACTGTTGACAGTTTGGGTCAGGTCAACTACACAGCTAAGGCATGTTTTACGACAGAACAAGAGCCCATCTGGGCTTTCACTCGGGCCACATGAGATTGAAGATGAAATACACTTTCATTTGAAATCCTCTTAGTATCAAGTCGTGCTTTAATTCGCCAGTGAGAACGTAAAACAAACAGACTGGTCTATTAATCGCTTTTATGGCATGACTATGATAACGCAGGATTCGAACAACAGAATACTGGCAATTCAAGTGTATAAATGCAATACAATGACATATTCAGACTTTGAATTTGATTGAAAATAGATCAAAAACTCGGGGAAATGTCCGGCTAAAACTGTATGAATAAATGTGAAATGAAACATAAATTTCATAGCAAGAAAAAAAATTGTAATTCCTATAAATGAGAAAGCTCTTCTATTAAGCCGCTTCTCATATACACAGACTGTTTCACAAAAAACATTTGCGCTTATCGACACAAGAATTCAGTTGACCTTTCAAATAATTTATTCTGAGGTACGCATACTCTAAATCACAGATGTTAAATAAAGCGATAATTAGAAGAAAAAGTACATTAACAGACAAACTGAGAGGAAATTTATTCAAATCAAAAAGAGTTTACTTACAGAATGAAAGTCGAAGCCTACCTCGAACTTAACTTTCAGCTAACCTGTTTCCTTTCATTCCACAATGAATAATAATCTCATAAAGTAAGCCCGTAGCTTTCAATAAATTTGCCAGTGTCTGAATGAAACAGCTAGATCTTTTCCAATTTCTCTCACGAGTCACGGCAGAAGACAGTCTCAAGCTACAAAACTTGAATTTTGATCCTCTTCACAGTAACGTAATTTAACGTCTCAGATATTATATATATGCCCTATTTCAGCTAGCGCTGTGCATTTCAAATACTTTTTCCTCTCTCTTTGCTGACAGTTCATGCTTCTTGAAAGTGATATCTCCTTGTCTCGCCTTGTCTGAGAGCTTTGAACTTTCTTATCTGAGCGCGCCTGACGAGATCTAACCTTTGATGATAATTCGATACCCGTTGATATCCAAACGTGTTTGGATATTGTATTTCGCTTACGTTTCTAAATGTACATTGGATCTGTCCAAACAGCGCTGATCGAATGTATTACGGCTCCTGGTTGTTCATGTATTTTTATGGTCAACAAGAGCGCCAGTTGAAATATCCTGAGCCTGTTGGAAGGCTTTCGCCCTCGCGGGTCGACCATTTTGATTTACTGTATTAAATTCTGTAAATACATTAACCTGGCGATTGTTGCGTGACCAGCACAGTGCAATCTGATTGGTGTGAATTTGACCTTTAACGCATGCGCAGATCGCGTGCTACACTGAATAAAAAAAAAATAACGACTTGCATTTTAAGACTCGGCGCTGCCACAGGCAGCCCGAGTAATAACCTAGCTAGAGAGTCTCTACTGGATTAAGATACTGTTACATGTCTGTTAATATGGGAAAAACTGAAGAATCCTTCATTGAGCTTGATAACCATGTTTGGATTTGGAAGCAGAATTGAGACTTTAGATGTATTTTGTGAGTCCCAAATCGCTAGTTCCCATACTGACAAGTCATACAAACACGCGTTTTTTTTGCCAACCACATTATATATGACGTCGTGTTTACAGACAGTATCGCTATAGCAAGAACAGCAGATAAAGTTACGTAGAGGCACACAAATTGACATAGCTAGCTCCATCACAGGATGGACAGAATACAACTTATAATATAGTACAAATATAAAGATACATTTGAGACAATCGGAACCTGCAGTATAACAGAACAGCAGACTAAATTGTAAACGTGTGTTACTTGAATAAGTAGTGTTTACAGTAAAATTAAAGGACAACTTCTTTAATTTACATACGAGAAAAATATTAAATTACATATATACTAGGGGAGCAGAGAATGAAAGTCACCGCGCTACCGGCCACTCCTAAAGATTGCTAAATTCAGCTAATAATTCTTCCCTTTGGTTATTACTAAGAGGATTTCAAATGAAAGTGTATTTCATCTTCAATCTCATTGGGAACACACCATCAGAAATCTGAAGAAGGGTAGTCAAAAATATAAAATAAATAATTCTGGAACGCAAAATATCAAAGAAACCACCTGCCTTGCATAACCAGGGGACCCAAAAAAATGGCTGCATTGATGTAATAGCGATACTTACTGTTTGTAAATGTGGTTGGCAAAAAAACCCGTGTGTTTGTATGACTTGTATGGCATCTAGCGATTTGGGCCTCACGAAATACATCTAAAGTCTCTATTCTGCTTCCATATCCTAATTCTTTTATAAGACTTATAAGTTAAGAGCATATAAGCTTCGATGAAAGGGCTTGCTTGCATTTTGGAAGAACAAGAAAGTGATTTGGCGATGAATAAGCACCGACCTGTGATATTTTATAAGCAACTACTGACTGTGTTCATGCTGGCCTGTGTGACGTCACAGTAAGTCAGATGGGCTGAAGTGACCACTCGGTCTATAGCTACTTGTAGTCCAATGTCAAAAGTTAGTATTAAATGGCTTAGATACCCAATGCTGTCATCAAGCCTTTGTCGGGAGGCGAGTTGTTCGCAAGGACACGAACTTCTTCAAAGAATGGCAGACTAGTGTCGCCCATAATATGCAATAATGCTGACTTGCTTGTGGTAATAAATGCTCCACTCTGCCGCAGGCGCTGTAACGCAATTGATAGGATGTGAATCAGTGTCACGCACGTCACATCAGGCATAAGAAATTCATGAATGCAAGATGAGTCTTGGTATTGTTGTTACCAATTTTCGAAGGTATTTCTGTTAAAATAATACCCAAAGGGTAGGAGAGAGGGGGAGGCCGATTATTTTTAGGGGGAGGGGGTAACTGATGAACAATTTGTAAGTAAGTAAGTAAGTAATAACTTTATTTATACACGGTTAAAACATCAGGCCTTCGATTACATTATAAGAAGTAGGAATAGTTGAAATACCTAATCAGTACAATGTTAATATCTAATAATTTGAATAACGCACCTAATTAATATCTAACTATTATATTTTGCCTTTTGTTGGAGTAGAACCAATTCCAAACCAAATATGAGGCTCGGTAGGAATAATGGGTCAATACATACGCTGTATATTGGTGTTTATTCCCTACCATTAGAAGTCTCTCCAGATAAAATAAAGAGCGAGAGAAGAGAGAGGCTTCCGCCGACATCCGACCCTTTCTAAGTCGCGCATGCGCTACACATGCCACGGTTACTTAGCAACGCCTGGTTGATATCAGGGAAATGTGCTCACCTCAAGAGCGATGATTCTTTCACAATTGTACTTCGACGACACGCCATCCGCCAGGATGTGAACCTGGTAATTCTTTTCCAACAGATCAAGTGTGGTATTGAAAACACACACGTCAGCCTACAGCGAAGATCAAGAAACATCGAATTTAGACCTAGAGGAAGGTTCTCCGGCTCATGTTGCCATCTACATTACTGAGCTGACCATCTACTTCCATCCTCCCTGTGGACGTTTTTTTTATTGAACTTTATATTTCTGAGAAACCGGCCTATTATCAATCATCTTTTTTCCCTAGATTAGCTGTTGACTAGAACTCTCGACATTCAGCCTTATAATTAGTAGAAACCTAATGAAGGGTCGAGCCAATCAGAAGACTGGAAATTTGTTGTATATTCCCAGGTATCCCATGCAAAGGTTTCCCCCCATTGAATTAAGAAGGAAGAATGAAGTGCATATGAAGCGAAAATTATGTTGAGCTAATGTTAAAATGCTTTCGAAATGAGGAGTAATGACATTTTCCGTTTGTCAACATCTCTTCTCGTTTCAGAGATATTCAGGTTTTTGTAATATCACAGGCAGCCCAAGCTCTGTATTTGCACTGTGTGACTATTATTTCACAAAATTCTCAGATAAAGAATATAAACTTACCTTAAGAGTTTGTTGTTGTCCTGTTGTTTCTCTGGGGTATAGAAATGGCGGTTATGGCGCATTTATCTCACTTTGGGTTTTTCTCTCTTCTCTGTCTAAAAGAAAGGAAAGGCTGCACACTCATTGCCCAGAATGGCTGGACATATCGATATGCACATCTCATTAACTGCCCAAATCAGTCACGCGTCAAGCTCATTAACTGCTGAGCGGGAGATTCAAATACAGAGAAAATGGCCGAATTTGCGTCAGGTAGTCTGATAAAAGTTGCTACTGGTGTTTTTCCTTTCATTATATAAAAAAGTCAACATCGGCCTTTTATTAAAGGAACACCAATTGACCCTTAGGTACAGTTCTTTAAAGTTTCCGCTTTAAAAAACCTACTATGTGTTCTTTCTGAATAAAGGCAACTTTTATTTCAAATTTGTATGAAAAAGTCTGAACAGCAAATTTCTTAGTCTTTCTTCTCGTCAAGTGCGAAACTTTAAAAAAGTCAACATCGGCTTCTGGTAGCTTTTTCAAAGAAATGAGTTCATTTGGAAGAGTTAGGATAATGATTTCTGAAGTCTGAAAACTTCTGGGGTAAGAAAAACTATCTACCTTTCACCTGACGGAGGAAATTACGCCGATTGGACGGGTTTTCGTGAGAAAAATCGGCCTCAAGTGAATCGTGGTTTGGATTTGATTAATAATAATAATAATAATTTATTGTATTTGTAAGAAAAGCACAATTTTTACATGAAAATCAATAAAGAAAAGCCGAAGCCAGAGGCTTATATGGCAAAGGGTCAGGGTGCTGTTATGTATAAATATAGATAACGAAAGAGTATTAAAAGATGGACACGCAGTTTTAAGTGTTACAGTACTAGCTACATACAAAACAAAAAATAATAAAAAATACTAGTTTACAGGATTATAAGTTGACAAGTTACAAAGCAAAAAAAGAATATATAGCTATATATAAAATTAATTAAACATATATTGCACCCAACAGAAAGGCAGTTCATCATTTACTTATATAACTAGTTATTAATAAGACAAGAAGTGAGATTTTAATTTCATTTTATAATTAAAAGGTTTTAGTGATTCACGGAAAGATGTAGGTAGACCATTCCAGATTTTGGGTCCTTGTGAACGGATTGAGAATTTATATTTAAAACAAAGGTAATGTAGATTAGATCTATGTCTTGTAAAGTGATCATGG
Organism: Actinernus sp. WN-2022; assembly: GCA_030867875.1. Classification (NCBI taxonomy): domain Eukaryota; kingdom Metazoa; phylum Cnidaria; class Anthozoa; order Actiniaria; family Actinernidae; genus Actinernus; species Actinernus sp. WN-2022. The sequence goes on from JAOWCC010001501.1 coordinate 35,389,346, forward strand.
ATTTCTAAATTAAATTTGAAAAGGGCAGATAGAGAATCAGGTAAGAGGTTATTGATATGAGAAAAAACAAAGCATGAAATCTGGAACTTATGAATATCATGGATGGTTAGTATTTTGAGCTTATCGAATAGAGGTTTAGTGTGAGTACGAGGGGGGGGGATGAGTAATGATACGAATTACCCTTTTCTGCAATAAAAAGATAGGTTCAATATGCGTGGGATAAGTAGAAGCCCAAATAAGGGTACAGTATTGTAGGTATGGTAAAATAAGTGAATTATATAAAACTTTGAGAGAATTAAAAGCCAAAAATTGACGTGATTTAGTAATTATACCAATGGCTTTGGAAATCTTATTAGTAATGGCATGAATGTGGGGTTTCCATGATAAGTTTTGATGGATAATCACTCCTAAGAATTTAGTACATTCAGTTCTATTAATTGTATTACCACTGATAGAAATAATGATGTCATTAAAATTTACTTTCTTTTTAGTAGGAAAAAATATTATGAACTTGGTCTTATCAGGGTGAAGGGTTAATTTATTAGCATTAAACCAAGATGCAACATGGATAAGCTCATGCATTGTTTAAAATATTCACTAGATTAGCAATGTTTTTGTGACTGTAAAAAATATTGGTATCGTCAGCAAAGAGAACAAATGATAAATGTTTGGAGCTGTGGAATAAGTCGTTTATATATAAAAGAAAAAGAAGGGGGCCTAATACTGAACCTTAAGGTACTCCACAACTAATGTTCATGAGTGGAGAGTTAAAGTTATTAATTACAACATACTGTTGTCTATTACTCAGATAACAGTAGACAGAGAAGAGAGAAAAACTCAAAGTGAGAGAAATGCCCCATAAAACAAATTTCTATACCCCAGAGAAACAACAGGACAACAACAAACTCTTAAGGTAAGTTTATTTTCTTTACCTGAGAATTTTGTGAAATAATAGTCACACAGTGCAAATACAGAGATTGGGCTGCCTGTGGTGGTACTATGGAAAACACACATCATTGTGCAAATTATGATGTTGCCATGGAAACACTCTGGCCCCAGGCTTCAACTACAAATAACACTGGCAAACTTCCCTAATTTCTCCTTTGTCAAACACAATTTTTTTGGTGTGGGTGCAAAATAAGATTTGGAACAATTTAGGCATTGCATATGAGTAGTTTAAGCAACATATTTTTTGGCCATGAGAGTTTCCATGGCAACACCATAATTTGCACAATGGTGTGTACTTTCCATAGTATCATACATGTGCAAAGTTTCAGTAATTTTTATTCAACATTTGCAGATATATTCTTCATTTTGTGATTTGTCTCCAGGCTATGCAAACAATATGACGTCACAGGTCATCTCATTTGCATATTACAAAAACCTGAATATCTCTAAAACGAGATGAGATGTTGACAAACGGAAAATGTCATTATTCCACATTTCGAAAGCATTTTAACATTAGATCAACTTAATTTTCGCTTCATATGCACTTTAAATGTTGGAGAATACAAACAACCAAGTATATAACCTACGCAGTAATTATAGTCTATCAATGACGCGCGGATCTTGCCCTTCAGTATCGTATCAGTGGCTGCAAGAAATGTCCTCCAGTGGGGAGGGGAGGAGCGCATTGTAGTTGGCCACGCAAGGGATTGTGGTCGAAACAGCAAATTAACGCAATATTTTGTCCAAATTGCTTGCTGAGATCAATTTGATGTCAGCTGTCATGGAAGAATGGATTTGATTAACGTGTCGCGTCTGCCAAAAAATTGGAGGCCGCAAACCTGGTCTTCGGCGTTTTTAATATTTGGTAGAGCTCGACAATATTTTGGTTTGCCAAAAAGTCGTTTGCCCTTAAATATTTTTGGCATAGACATATGGTTTTGGCAAAACAAACAAAATTTGACACAGTGCCGCGAACAGGCCCATATTCACAGTATATTTGGAAGAATTGTATTTTTCCAATATTGAAAAATGGAAATTTCTTGAAAATAGGATGTACCCTGTGCTGTTGGTCATTACTGAATGCTTCCATGTTAAAAAGTATGCCGAGATAAGTGATACACTGTGAAGAGTTAAACTAAAGTGCGAACCAGCGTGCGAGCCATGCGAGAGTCATGCGAGCCATACAAGCCAGGGTGCGAGTCATGCGAGTCACGATGCGAGTCAGGGTGCGAGTCATGCGAGTCAGAATGCGAGTCATGCGAGTCAGGATGCGAGTCATGCGAGTCAGAATGCGAGTCAGGGTGCGAGTCATGCGAGTCAGGGTGCGAGTCATGCGAGTCAGGATGCGAGTCATGCGAGTCAGGGTTTTATTACTGGAATTGCCAAATTTAGCCACATTTGAAACTGAAATCGTATTTTCTGTCACTAGCATGATCAGAGAGAGGAGGGAGAGGAGAGAGGGGTTGCGACTCGAGGTTGCAAATGCCTGGTAAATACGAGACGCCGAGACTGCACTCTTTACTTGCAATAATTATGCTCGTACTAGTAGTGTCACATCTATGCTAGAGGAGCTGAACTTCCCTACAGGAATGCCGCCTTGAGCATGTTTTACAAGATCAAGACTCTAATTCATTCTTGCACAAGACAGCATCATGAATTGAAATTCATGCATTTGCCAGCATCTGTTAACGCCTATAAACACTCGTTTTTTTTGTTAGGACGATATTCCGCAGTGGAATTGCTTACCATCCACTGCAGTCAATGATGTGTCCTTTGTGCACTTTCAAACTGCTGTTTGCAATTCGCTTCACCAATAATTAGTATTACATGTTGAATTATCTGAAGATTGTAGTATATATTGTATGCATGGTATTCGTTATTTATTTGCGCACAGGATTCTTAATGTGCCTCGAAAATTATTTCCATTGACGATATCGTTAGACTTGGGATGTGTAGTTTGTTATAACATTATTTACTGTACACCATACTGTAAATATCAAGTATTAGTTATTATATATCACACTATACTTGCACGACCGCTGTCAACCTCACTGCCGGATTAGCTCGCTACTAGGCAATTATTACAATTAAAGATTAAAGATGGAGAGTATAGTGCAAATATTCGACGGACCTTTACAAGTTGAAGACGAGAAAATATGCTATGATTTCTCTCTTCTTGCATGACTCACACCTAGCTATAGGTTCGCATGGCTTGCATTGTGGTTTGCATGACTCGCATGGCTCACACCTTACTCTGAAGTTTGATTGCAAAAGTTTGAAATCATACTACAAAGTATATTATAGAGATATCAATTTACATAGTTTGGTATGCCCAGAGCTAAATATGGACTGACTAGCCTCGTTTTCATGATAGCTTTTTCTAATTTCCAACTGCTGATATCTTTGCAGCAATTGAAGTCTACACTATCAAACGTCTCACTATTTCTTACTACATGGCATACTTTTGACTAATAAATGGTGATTATAGTCACTTTACCAAATAAGCTACCGGTAAGGTTCTGGCAAAATTATATGCAAATAAAGGCAGCCATTTTTGCATAAAATATTCAAGTTTCTTTAAAACGAAATACCATGTGAATGTCTTGGTATGCATTTCATACTTTTTCTATAGAAGATGGCAAAGGATTATAAAGGACTATAATTTCTAGAAATTTGATTGTGGTTTATATTTGAATTTATAATGGCACCTGAATCAACCATTGGGGCTGATCAAGCCAGGACCCGGCTAATCCACAGATCAAATTGGAATTTAGCGTGTTGGTTTTTATGGAGGGAGGAAAACTGGATCCGGAGAAAAATGACCGGAGGAGCAAGGGACAGATACCAACAAACTCAACGCATATGTACACGCATGGCACCTTATTCAGGGATCGAACCTGGGCCACAGAGGCGAAGCGCTTAACCACTGCGCCACACCAGCTTCCAAGCTCCCTGATTTCAAGATTTGCTCTTAATTTCTCTTTAAAGCAGTATTCTTCATCCACTTGAATCTTTGCCATCCTTCATCAATTGTTTCCTGAATTTTCTCCAGTATATCTGGAAAGCAATTTACTCTGCTAATCTGAGTAGTTATGTTTCTCTTTTGTCAAAGAAAGTTTATCATTTGGGGTTTACAGTGCTCCTATATAAGCTCCTGTGGTCTATCAGTACCTGAGCAGAGTGCTGCTTTACTCTACTCACCATTACTCCAAACATCACAACTGACTTGATGTTTTTCATCTCACTCAGGGTACGCTCCAGATCTCTATTCCCTAGCATTGACAAAGTAGTTTTCTTAAATATCCTATCCTTGAAGGAGCTGGTGTCAATTTCTTTCACAGTTGGACCCAAAATTCCATCTGGATTCTGTGATTAAAAAAAATATGATTGCTTTCAGTCTGGTTTTACGTTTTTATTGGCTATTTCAATTTTTCATTAGCCATAACCCAAGGCTGTCGAGTCAAGTCAAGTCAAAACTTTATTTAGACACGGTGATCTATCAGGTTAACTTTACAAAAATACTAAAAGATATAAAATACCACACTTTAAAAAAATATTCTAGCGCTGATTATAATGCCTAAAACTACTGATATGTACATGTATGAAATATACAATATAATAAAACGAAAAATCCCTGTTTTACAAAGATGCCGTGTTTGTTGTGAAATTGAAACCTCGTATTTGAGCTTTGAAATTTATCAGCGATGGCGCTTGGCTTATTTGCACAGGTAAGTTATTCCACAAAGCCGCCCCGCTGTAACTTAAGCTCTTTTTGCCATAGTTAGTATGAGGCAGTGGAAGTATCCGCTTATTTTCCGAATTCCTTAATTAGGTTATACTTTGAGTTGTTATTCCAATGGAATTTTGTTGTAAGGTAATCCGGAGTTTCATTATGCAAGGTTTTATAAACCATAATTGATTTAGCAATTTCCCGCTGATGGCTTAACCTTTCCCAATTGAGGGTTTGGAAAACTTCGTCCGCATGGCTATCATAAGTGGCAAAGGTAATGAGACGCGCAGCGCGAGTTTTTGAAGTTTTTCGGAAAGGCCTTTGCTGCAATTTCCCCAGACAACATTGCAATAATCGAAGTGAAGTTGGATCAGGCCTTGAAATACAGTGAGTAGCGTTTCACGTGGGACGAAACTGCGAAAGCGCTTAATTGCACTAATACCCGAAGCAATGTTCTGAGAAATCATTTTAATGTGCACTGACTTTCTCAGTTCAGATTCTGATCTATGACAACCCCAAGAGACTTGGTATAGATGACACCTGTTTAATAGAGACACCATCAATGTCAAAACTGGGATCTTCATTCAAATGCACTAGCTGCTGTCGAGAGCCAATAAGGAGAAATTCAGTTTTTAATTGTCATGTTCAATGTCAACTTTATACTGGCTGCTAACCAGACGTTGATTCTATTTAGATCCTCATTAATGTGCTCGTTGATGATGTTCATGTCACTACCGGCAAAAGTTAAACTGGTGTCATCTGCGTACATCGTTGGTTCAGAATATAATAAACAGTTGGGTAGGTCGTTTATATAAAGCAAAAACAATAACGGTCCCAGTATGGTTCATTGTAGAACGCCACTCCTTACAACTGTTTGAGATGACTTATGGCCATTGATTTGGCACGTTTGAGTGCGATCTAATAGATAAGAGCTAAACCACTGCAATGTTGAGCCGTGAATACCGTAGTGTCCTAGCTTAGATAAGAGGATGTTTAGGTCTACGGAATCGAAAGCTAATTTCAAACAGCATTTACGCAGCCGCGGTCAATATTCAAAGACCAAGTATCCGTGGCTTCCATGCAATAGGGCAGTGACAGTTAAAAAAACTCTAAATTTCTAACGAGACCTGAAACAACCATGGGGGCTGATCAAAGCCAGGTCCCGGCTAATCCACAGATAGAACTGGAATTTAGCGTGTTGGTATTTGCGGAGGGTGGAAAACCGGAGAACCCGGAGAAAAACCTGAGTGCAATGAGCGGAAACCTGACTGATTGGATGAAAGTAATTATATAACTGATTGTAAATTATACGTTCGAAAACTTTCGCAATCGCAGGAATTATTGAAATGGGGCGGTAATTACTGTTGGTTCTGTCCGCTTGCCTGCGTTCTTGTACAAAGGGGTTATTCTTGCATTCTTCCGATCCAATTCTCCGGAAATATGCCAGTAACTATTGATCGATTAAATATACAAGTCAAAGACTCGAAAATCAAGTCCGGACATTCTCTCAAAAGTTTTGCTGAAATATTATCCAGTCCGGTTGCTTTGGATTTACAAAGTTTAGAAAGTAACGCAAATACTTGAGACATTGTTGTTTCCTTAAAGCAAAAGCGATTATCAGTTTTGTGTAAGATGTTCTTCATGCGAGACATCTACGTTCTTAACGCTTTTGCGAGTTCAGGTCCTATTTCTGCAAAATAATTATTAAAACCTCAGCAACCTGGGCGGTAGATGATCTGCCTTCAGATTCAACACTATTTATAGCTGATTTATTGGTTTTACAGCCTGTTAGTTCATTGGTTGTTTGCCAAGTCTTGCGTGGTTTCCGTTTTAGTTATTGAAAGCAGTATTATAATGGCGTCTTTTAGCCTTCTTTATATTTTCATTTACATAATTACGAAATGTTTTGTAAGCGCTCCAGTCAGCTGGGTCATTAGATCGAATAGCTTTGATCTTTAAACGATTTCGTTGGTACATCATTTTCTTTAACTCACAGTTGATCCACGGACTCCCTAAACGCACCAGCGCGTTTGGTTCGAATGGGAACGTGTTTATCACAGATGTTGAGAAACAAAGACTTCCATTTATACCACATTTCATTAGGGTCTGAAATTCCAGCAACACTATTCCATGGCTGATTTAATATGTCATTCCGAAAATCATCTCTATTGATTTTTTAAAAAATCTCTGAGCACGACATTGTTTACACCTTTCGAGGGAGGAGCTATTCCTATTTTACGATAGACATAGGCTAAACCATGGTCGCTTATATCAATATGCGTGACGCCACTACATATCACACATTATCTGGATGACTAGAGAAAATCAAATCAATCGTAATACTACTAGATGGTGTTATACGTGTTGGTTCCTTAATTAATTGCTTCAAATTATAAATATCCGCAATATTCAATAAAGAATTAGTGTTCGGATCGGTAAGTGAGGTCCAGTTGCAATTCATGCTGATCAACATCTAAACTTCTCTTTAAGATAAACGAACAAAGTGAGCAGACAGGTCATGAGAATACTGCAGTTCATCACCTGACTCTACAAGAAATGTATGAAGGAGAATTTGGATTTTACTTTTGGTTCTGAAAGGGTAACAGTGTTATGTGATCTACAGCTGAGCATAAAGCCAGAGCAGATTGAGTGGGGCAAACTACGGCATGTCCGTAGCCTTGCCGTAACTGTGCTGTAACTTACTGTACCGTAACTCTGTAATTTGATTGGATCAGAAAGACAAAAACAATTAGAAACCATTTCAAAGTCAGGACATGCCGTACAGTAACCGTGCTGTAACCGTACTGTAGGCAATGCCATAGTTTATCCCACTCATGCATACAAAATCTGCTCTACTTTAAAACAGTATCAATAATTGCACTTACATGTTCTGATGCTAGTACAGGTATGTTCAGGATCTTAGCTGATGCTATCTGAAATTAACACACAAGCAACAAACATTTTACGAAGACAAAAACATGTAAAATTATGCAAGGTGGGAGACAAGTGAACTACCCAGCATGGGTCCAGACTTTCAGGAAAGTGGGGCCAGCTGTGGACCTCATTTCTCTTTGCAGAAAATGGGAGGACCATGGCCCTGCAGGTCTTGGTTCTCTTTGAAGGCTAAGGCAGGGGTGGTACAGCCCCACCCCCTCCCCCCCCCCAGGTAAAATATTTTTTTTGGTAAAAAAATGGGACACTTGAAATAGCCCAGTGAGCCCCCCCCCCCCCCCCCCCCCCCCCCCACTACCACCCACGCACACACACTTCAAATTTTGCTCCACCATCCCTGTGTCCGAAATACGATTTGCACAACACTTGTCACTTTATTTCTCCTTTGATTCCGCAGAATTAAACTCACTTGTACAAGAGTTGATCAGTCCCTAAAAATCCCTCACTAAAAAACTCCCCTCTCTCTGTGCTATGCGGTATTTTTAGGTATTCCAACAATGTTACATGTGTCATCTTACTGATTAATTATTGCATAATATTGATAAAGAGTTTATGCTGTAAGGGGATGGCATGGCCATATCATAAAATTATTAAAAGGGCAACTAGCACTGGAGCGATTGCAGAATACAGTGACATCACAGGTAGCCCAAGCCCGAGCCCAAGCTTATAATATAATCTGTAAGGGGCCGTCGACATATTCGAAATGCCCCGCTTAACGCACAACGGACGTTAAGGTCAGACCCCCCTCCCCCCCCTCCCCCTTAACGTCCACCCATTGTTTTATGCTTTTTTTAGGTCAGGAAAAACAGTAATGAAATACACGGGAGTTCACTTATAAACAAAGTATAAAACAAGCTTAAAGCTTTAATACTCTGCAACTGTACAGTCAGTCAGTACCTCGAATTCCCGTACGAGCTCTTGACTAAAATACTCATTCGGACACGACTATAAAACTGAGTTTCACTTACCTGGAGGTTTGAGGTATTTCATGATACTTCTAATCAAAAGACCTTGTTGAAATTTCCGGGAAATTCAACAGAAATTGCGCTCTAATGAAGATCTAGCTGACTAGAAACGTTTGATTAAAAAGTGTACTTCTATTGATGAAAAAGTGTTTGTTCTAAATGCCCCACACTAACGTCCATGCCCTAAACGCCCGTTGTGCGTTAAGCGGGGCATTTCGAATATGTCGACGGCCCCTAAGTCTTCTTGATGTTCCATTTACGACGTAAATCTTGAATGTAAATCAACAAAACTTACAACAACACTTACAACAACACTTACTCCTTAGCTAAATTACCTGTGCCATTAAGTTTCAGTGTATTAATTTGAGCGTTTTTACCTCGGTCACAGTCACATACATATATGGTGGATACATGTAAGAATACACCACGTTCTTCGGAGTTCGGTCAGTCCGAGACCGAGATCGTCCGCGAGCTTAAAGTGTTATTTTTTTTAAATCTCTCACCATTCGCTGAGCTACATCGATCAGTTCTGGAAAATACGCAATCAGTGAACGGAAACACTCTTGCATGTCACACAAGAAGAAAACTGTGTTCTCCATCGATAAACGACCAACTTTGGATGCCAATTTTACTTGTCTACGATCGTCTAACTGGGGAGGGGTAACTTTAGAAAAGTGAGCCATTATGGGGTAGGGATGGTGTAGCCAACGCAGGATTTTTGTCTTTAAATATCCGAAGACTATTGATCAGTCCTAATCAAGTGTTCTAGATATAATTCCCTCCCTTCTCTCCAAAAGGGATTTCGAAACACGGACATTATTTCCATCACCCCCCCCCCCACCTCCGCCCTCAAAGCGGCCGAGGAGCCCTGGGATTGCGCTCGAATTCAACATGGCGGCTCGTCTTGGGAGACTCGCGGCAGACAGTACGGCTTTCTTCCTGTGTGACATGCAGGAGAAGTTCCGTCCATCCATCAGATACTACCCTGAGATTATTAAAGTTGCCCAGAGAATGGTGAGCAGATTTATTGAGTGCTCTTGCTCTTACAGTCCCGGGTACAGTGTATGTGATATTTTGGGATACAAGTTCCAAATTATTTTAATCGATTAAATCCTCATATACATAACGCAAGTTTGATAGGTTTTGATGTTTAAGCCAATGAGGTGGATGATTGAAACAATACCAGAAGTAGCACATTTTTACATGCATTAATATAAATGCCTACCTCCATTATTTATGGAGCCAAGGACTGTTCTATCAATGTTAAGCCCGGGGTGGGGGGAATTTTGACATTTCTCCCCAAAGAAGTCATGATCAAATACCCCACCCTTGGGACACCATATATTCGTACTAGTACCTTTGGTAAATAATATCAAAATTCCCCACCCCACCCCCCCTGCCTCATGTTTACTATAAATAACCCACCATACATGTATGTCAAAATCCACACCCTTGGGGTAGACCTGCCTGTCAAATATGTCCCCCTCCTCCCCCTTCCCCCCCACCTTTGGGCTTAACATTGACAGGTGCATAATAATAATAACAATAATAATAAACTTTCTTCACTTGTTGTGTGAATTTAGAATTACTGCTAATTGGGGACACAAAAGTGGCTAGTAGATGCTTTGTATTGTCTGGCCATGGACTCCCTGTTGAATAAATGCAACACATAGAGTGATTATCATAGGCTCAAGATCGAGTCGAGTAAATCTTTTGTAAATATTCAGATTACAACCCCGAGGTAGGGCATTTCACCAGTCTGGGGGGAAATGGTGGGGCATTTGACCAGCTTATTGTGTCTGGGAAATGGGGCATTTGATAAAAAAAATTCAAAAAGTTCAAATGCCTGGGGTTGTCAAGGGGTGATTTTTTTTTGGGGGGGGGGGGGCATGCACAGGTTTGGTATTGACTGATACATGTACATTATACCTGTTCAGGTCACTGCTGGGAATATCTTAAAGGTGCCCATCATTGCAACAGAGCAGTACCCCAAAGGACTGGGTAACACTGTGACTGAGATTGACACCAGTTCATTCAAGGATAACATTTTCCCCAAGACAGTGTTCTCTATGGTTATCCCAGAGGTTGAAGAGCAGCTAAAAAACTATGGCCAATGTCAAGTCCATTGTGCTCTTTGGGATTGAGGTACATGTAGTTCTCTATTTCTGTGTGATGACAATGCTGCCATATTTGATGATAGAAACAAAAGGTGTCCTGTCTTGTAACATGTAGCCTGGGGGTTGGGGGGTGGGGGATACTCCTATATATAAGCCATATTCAGATAGGTATGGTATGGTTTTCGAGGTGCCCAACCCTTAAATAGGGTCTCATAATTATGTTGTATTTACTGGTTATTTCATGGTTTTCTATGGAATACCGGCGAAAATTTCACTTGAAATTCATACTATTTTGGTATACAACTCGCCTTTCCATATTATCCAATAAATAAAAAAATTACGAGAAGATTTATCACGAAAACAAAGTAACGTTATACCAGACGACAGACTGTGAATTTTCTCACACGAGAACACAAATTTCGAGTGGTGGCCGCACGTGTCTGCAGGCTAATTATGTATTCAAAAATGTTGAATTCTTATTGGCTGATAGAGAAAGGGTGCAAAATTTCCTGCATTTTTATTGGCCTTGATCTTATTTTATTTTATTTTATTTAAACATATAATGAAGTGTTTACCCCAAAAGTACAATTAAATGACTTATCTAGGGGGTTCACACTAGATATTGTACATTCTTTTTTACGCGAACAGACACACACACAAAAAAAACACTACAATTGATAATAAAATAAAGTAATTAAACATAAGTCACAGAGAAACGATTTGTACAGAGTTTACCCTGTTTTGCAGTTTAAGCAATAAAGAAACGGTTATTGTTTTGTTGTAAATGTGGCACGTTTTGTTGTTTAATACTACCATTGTAGATAAAATAAAGCTTTGAACTTTGCAAAAAACACGACAATTTATATCAAAATCAAAATCTTTAACGCCGTTCAGAATAAACTCCATTTTTTCCTTGTCGCTGCTCTGTGACCATTTCTCACCCAGTAACTGTGCAGCAGAGGCAAAAAAGGAAGTTCGTTGGGCAGCGTAACAGGGACAAAATATAAGATAATGCTTAGGTGTTTTCTTTAGCTAGTCCACATTCACATCTGGGAGAGTCACAGCAATTGATTTTGAAAAGATAACTATTCAGGGCACAAAAACCAAGCCTGAGGCGAGTATGAAAAATTGATGCTAGTCTCGAATAGGAATAATCAAGTAACTTATTATAATTAAAAGGAAAAATCACAGATCGCAAATTAAATTTAAAAGAAGAAAGCGAAATTGAATTCCTTACATCCAAACTTAGTGAATTCCAAGACGTGATTGTGGAAGGCAAGAAAGACTGCTGAAACTTAACGGTTCTACAAAGGAATAATTGAAAAATCTTCACTTGATCAAAGGTTAAAATGTACACATTCACCCACAGTATTGGTAATACATGTAGCTCTCGTAAGTATATGGGAACTAATCCATTTACAATTTTATAAAAATGTATTAACTTATGCATTTTCCTCCTTACACTTAAACTCTCCCAAGTAAGCTCTTCTCTCAGGCTTGTAGTACTTGTACCCTTAATTGCTCCGGTTACAACCCTAGCAGCCTCATTTTGGACACTCTATTAGATTAGCATCTACATCACTACAATTACTCCAGATTATATCTCCATATTCCATTAAGGGACAAATTAAACTTTTATATATTAAGCAATTGCAAGCTAAGGTTGACCTGTCAACCTTATACTTCAAAGACTTTAACATATTCAAACCGTTTAGATGCCCTTTCAAAAATGCTCAAAATGTGACTCCGCCAAGACATAATTATTGCTTTGTAAGGTTAGTCCTAGATCTAGCCATGAAATACGGCTCTGTATTTCATAGAAAAACCATGAAATACTGCCCTGTATTTCATAGTAAATCTGAGCTCTGATTGACTGAAATATAATATTTATAGGATAATACGTACATGTAATATCCAATCCTTAAATAGGGTACCAATTAACAGTTTATTTTCTTTCCCCTAACTCTTGAATTCATTGCAATATCGTGCATTTGCTCAATGCCTGCTAATCAATTAACAACCTTCAATACAGTGTACATGCAAATCATTGCATAGTAATTCTGGGTTTTCACTTAAAGAGCTGGCAGCTGGTCAAATTCACTGTTTCTACTCTGGATATTTGTGTTGCCGACTTTACCCAGGCAAAGTAAGGATCTCCATTGAAAAGGATGAAAAGAGGAGGTTTTGAAGTTATTATTTTCTCCAGCTACTGTACACAATGTGCCAGTAACATGTAATATGTGAAAACTTATTGAATAGCACGTGGTAATTATTTAACCATATAACAACACCAAAAACAATTAGGATTTCAATAAATTCTGAGTATTCAAGTCTTGTTCCTTAAATAGGTTCTCACATTTCAGGTTCATGCAGGCCCTGGAAAGGGTACCAAGTTTCTGATTTTCACCCCTAAATAGGGTCATGGTTTCAATATCTCCATGGCACACCCCCTATCCTAACTTTACGGGAGTACCACTCCCCCCCTCCTCGATCCTTGGGACATGCACTACGAAATCCACCAAACTGTGGTCTTGCCTAATAATAACATGCCATGCCTCCATCCACAAATGTCTGCTTAACCCCGCCCCCAAACATAAAGGAATGTGTTAGCATTCCTGAACATATTGTCTCTTGAAGTTTTCTGGGTAGCTCTAGCTTCGCTCAATTTTAACTCAGTACAGATCATACTTCTCTTTAAGTCGTTTTCAAGAGCTTTTTCATGTTCATGCACCCTCCCAGACTTACAAAATTGTGCCATCAGAAAGAACTTGAAACTCTCTGCTCAAAATGCTAAGGAATACTAACACATTCCTTTATGTTTGGGGGGTGGGGGTACTAGCAGATGTTAGTGGGTCATTCCACAGTAATCCTCCATTGCGGAGAAGACAAATCAGAGACATTTATTTTTAAAAGTAGACAAATAAATAAAAATTATCAATCACATTCTTTTTTGCTCTGGTGTGACACTTGCCACTTACATGTAGGTCTAGCCAAACCAATGACTTGTTATAATTGATCATGAATTATTAGAGGGAAGCACAAGAAATTAAAATAATTATGACTGTTGCAGAGAAGACACTAGAAATACCTGTTTTACAAAAATGTACAAACCACAGTTTTCAAGTTCAAATTTCTGTGAGTATTTAAGGTTAACTTGCATTGTCTTACATTTGTAGTACTTCATGTGGAAGAGTACATGTTCTAGTTAACATGAACAACAAACAGTTTTCAGCTGAATGTTATTACAATAAATTATTACTAGTCTTGTGACTGTTGCGGAGAAGACTTTGTGCAGAAGACAAAAAATGACATATTCATAAACACAACAAAACTCAGTTTTTTTAATGTCAAAACAGACAAAACAAAATTTTGTTGATCTTAGTTGGTCTCTTAGGCAAACAACCACTAGGGGATTTGGTTCATAAAGCATCAGCAGTATTATTTTATAATAATATATTTTTATTATAATAACATATTTATTTGTATTACAGTTATTGTTAGTATTACAGTTGTCTTCTCCGCAACAACATTTTTCTGATTTTTTCACAATAATTCCCTAACTACGACACGCAAATGAGCAACATCACCCGTAAAGTAAACTTCAGACTCTTGCCTTATATTTCTGTAGCAATTAATTCAATGATATGCAATGATATTTAATGACTTTCTAGAAAATGGTTTTAAATGGTTTAATACTGTGGAATGACCCTTGTGGGCAGAGTCATGGCACGTTATTTTCTGGCGTGACCACAGTTCGGTGGATTTCGTAGTACAGCTGTATAGCTCAACCAACATGGCTGCCATGGTTCTTGTTGTGACTCAGTGGTAACACGGCCTTGATACATGTATTTACACCTTCTTGGTAGCATGACTACTGCAGCTGAGGGCCACTTAATAGACAATGAGAACTATTAATTAAAACCTCATTGCAAATCAAAAATAAATTATTCCAATTAACTTACAAACACTAGCACATCCACACGATTTTCTTCATTCAAAAGACTTCAACTTCATAACTTGTCCACCAAATTTGCAGCCTGAGAAAATAGCTCTTATTGCTCTCCCCGCGAAAGAGACATCTGAGCAATGAGCCGGGAAATTCCATACTGACGACATAACAGATAGCCATTTCACAATGCACAAATTAGTTGCAATCTCAGACATATGAGGTGCTGAAGAGGTGAACTTGAGTTGTTGTCAAGATACATAACTACCGATGCTGCTCGTTTGCTTGCTTGGCAGTGGATCACAATCGTGAACAACCATGAAATTCAAGCCTGCTATATATTTAGCATATGTCTGTGCTGTCTGTGGCTCCTTCCCTTCATTCTTTCAGCAGTGAGAAAAGTGAAATGTTCTACGACTGTCAAAGCATGACATGTATAAATTTAAGTGATCAAAAGTCAAGGATACTGTAATAGTTGTTTATATTTCATAACCTAGACACTGAGCTACATGTACCACAGAACACAGGGCCACCTATCAAGCTGGCTCTTTCGCTAGGTAGTGAATCTCAGTTCTAAATAAACATCTACTGTACATATAAGTAAAACATATGTTTTGCACTGTGAATCACAAATGTGATGTTGTTCTTTCACCCATGCAAACAGCCTGCATTATGTAGCTATTTACCTCTAATCAGCTACTGACCTGGCAAAAGAGCTGTATTGAAAAGTGGCCTAGTGTGTTCTGTGGTAGCTGTGATGTGTGTAGGTTTTGAAATTATAAACAGCATCTGTTTTGGAAGTCGTAGGACATATTCGCTTTTCTTGCCACTGAAACAACGACGAATTAGGAGCCACAGACAGCATTATTATGCTAAATACAGGTAGGCTTGACTCACGACTGGTTGTTCATGACTTTGATCCACTGCCAAGCAAACAAGCAGCATGGGCAGTTATGTACCTTAATTAACAACACAATTGTAGTTCGCCTCTAGCCTAGCTTTGGCTTCTGAGATTGCAACTGATTTATGCATCGTGAAATCTGCTATGTCATCGGTATGGAATTTTTCAGCTCGATGCTCAGACGTCTCTTTCGCGGGGAGAGCGATAAGAGTCTGTTGTTTTCTCAGGCTACCAAATTTGCCTTTTACTGGATTGAAGCTCGGGCAAGTTGAAAATAATTGCTATATTGTCTAGTTGTGCTTAACAGTGATTGGAACAAATAACCGCAAGTTGGATTGCTTTGTTTTCATACTGCAATGTGACTGGTTCTTGTTGTCTAAGTGGGGTTTCAATGATAAGTGCATAACCAAACCAAGCCTTTCAGACTTTCTTTATACATGTACATGTATTGCCATATTTGTGGTGCATGAATTGACCGATAAATCAGTAATTTAAATGAAACAAAATGGAATCTGTGGAGGTGGATTGTTTGAATTGCAAATAATGTAAAGCCAACATGTTCAATGTTATTTTGTTGGCAACAAATTTTGAACCATGTTCATGCCATGTTGAAAGAGGTTGCAGAAAATAGAGATAATAATGCTCTATTCCATTCAACAACGTGTAACAGTGTTCAACATGTTGACTCGCTTCTTGAATCAACATTCAACTTGGTAAGATACACGGTTCAACATTTCGTTGCCAACACATGTTGAACGGCCTATGATTGGCTTAAGATCAGATCACAATACATACATTAGTACATCATTGGTTTATTAAGATGCAAACTGAATGACAACATTGTGGATACAGTAAGAGCAAGATCAGCAAAGCAAGAATGTACAGATAAACTAGAAAAAGGCATCATGCATGAAAGGAAGTTGAGACTGGGGTATTTTGTGAAGAAGAGAGAACTGTTGATAGGTTATTACTGTAAATTCCTGCTTATGAGCCCTGTGTTCATTCCAATCTTTAAGTAATAGATACAGAATGAGTGGCCATGCTTTATGGGATTTACAAACTTGAGCTGAAAGCGAGAGTTTGTAAATCTGATAAAGCAGACACAAATTATGTGTCTGACTTATCAAATGTCTAGATGTACAGTTTGTACATATAGTCATGTTTTTAGTTATTTTGGTGATGCAACTTATTTTGGCCAAGAAAATCGAAGCAAAAGTTTATGTAAATCAGGACGAAATCTATATATTCAGATTTACAGATCACTTATCGCTCAGTGATTTCCTTTGTTTTTGCTTCATGAATTAATTAATGAGTTTAATTGATAAGGACTTTATGAGAGCTTACAACTATACAATGTATAATACAGGATGTATATATATAGTGGGGATGGAAAAATGCTCTAAAATGCATTAATGCAAAACTGCTAATAACACTTACTTATAGTCTTTTCACTATCCACACAAACGTTGTTAATTATGCTTGAAATAATTTTTACAGTGTGGCTACTGAAACCTCAGGCCATTTAGACAACGAGAACTAAGCACATTGCAAATTGCAAATGAAGCATTCCAAAGTACAATGCTAGCATATCCAGGCGATTTCCATCATTGACTTCAGAACTGTGGTTGACTCGAAAGCTTTCGCTCCTTCAACCACTTCGCACATTTGTATTATTTATTTAATCTTATCATTTCATGTATCTTTTTTACAATTGGCTATCTTGTATATGTAATTATTGTGTTGTAAATAGTGCGAAATAAACTGAAAACTAGCTAGTTTTCTAAATTCGACTAATACTGGATCGCAATTGGCTCAAGTAACCATAAGTTGGAATGCTTTGTTTACGTTCTGCAATGTGATTGGTTCTCGTTGTCTAAGTTGCCATGGTTTCAGTAGTCTCACTGTAAGATTTACTCTCAACAGTATTCAAGCATAAATGCCTAAATAATGAAGGGAGGTGTTCTAAATAATACAGTACTAGAAGTGAAATTTTATGGTACATGTATAGACCTCATTCATAAGGGCGTGGTCTCTGTATTTTAACAGTTTAGCCAAATGTTCAATATATGAAAACAACATCCTTGCCATGCGAACAAGCATACCAACATTGGTGATTCTGTAGAATTTGAGTGTTGTAGCATAAAAGGCTGTAAAGTTACAGCGATTTGAAATTAGAGAGATTTGTATGATAAAAACCGTGTAGGCCATTACAGCCTCGCTTTCATGTATTTTCTACATTGAAAATGCCAATAACTCGACAGCGATTTGAAACATTGCTATCAAACTGTGGTCACTTACTAATTTAGGTACGATCTTTCATGTGGTAGCAATAGTTTCTCTGTACACATTAATCTTCCATTTTATGCAAATTAAGTGGCGGCCATTATGAATGAGGTCTATATAGACGACCCCTTGCACTATCATCATAGTCCTTGTCCCCCACTTTTGATACAAGCTTCACTTGTCACACAAAGGTTTCAATATGATGCTCCGGGGTACATTAAATAATGTATTCTATATTCAGAGAAAATAAATAATAATTATAAAATAATTTAGATAGTATGCGTGTTCTGATTGGCTGATAGCCATGTTTTCATTAGCCTGTGCAAACATGGAAATGACGTCACACCATAAGACGAGCACCGTAAGCGCTTCTTTTATAAAAATAATTATTTTATAAAAGAAATGAAACAGATTTTCTTGTGGTCTCGTGTTTGTTCTGCTCTCGATTTCTCCCAATCGTACATCGGTTTGCATGAGCCTGTGCAAACACGGAAGATCCGTTTCATTTGTTAAATGCGATTTACCCCGAAGGCTTGTATTAAAACTTTTGTGTGTGACATTGAAGTGAAACATGTATCAAAACCGGGCTGTTTAACCTTCTAGGGAAAAAAATGACGTCATGTGCAAGTGGTGTATACTCTGACAATAGCCGTTTCTTCTCATAACAGACACAGGTGTGTGTTATGCAGACTGCTCTGGACTTACTGGAAAGAAATTATGACGTACATATCTTAGCAGATGGCGTGTCATCAAGAACCATGGTAGAGAGGATGTTTGCCCTGGATGTGAGTATACAGTAGTTTACAGTTTGGAGCTGTTTAATAATGATAATAGTCAGGGGTAAAATAGAGGGCAAGGAAGTTGCCCCCAAGACTGCGAACAGTCCCTTTATTTTTCTTGGTCTCTAGTCACGAAAAACTCGAAAAACGATGTTTGGCCGAGTGCGGATTGGGCGTGAACGAATTCCCCGGAGGGTAGGAGGGCGGGGAGAGGGGGGACAAAAGAAAAATAAAGGACTGCAGCCTTTTCCCACTGGCGCGCGTTCGACCAATCACAATCAATTGGTCAATTAAACAATAGAGATGTCAACATTTCGCTGCAGCGAGACTTGAGAGAGAACTGTGACGCGCTGCTCTTTGGATTTTTGTCATATTTTTTTAAGCTTTCTCGTCAGCTTGGTGGCTTAATTTTAAAGGATGAAAAAAGCAAGCCATTGAGATAGTATAATTTACGAAACAAAGATGTGTTGGCACAGGTACCCCAGGCTCATTATATGCGTAACGGTTTATATTTCCGGCGATATTTGAAATTACAGTAAATGTATGGAGTTTTAGTTCGAATGCCCGTTTGCTCTAAAATAAAATTCAATAAATCGTCAAAATATTCTTACCTGTCTTGTGTATTTCTTTCAGTTTCTCTGAAGTTTCAAGCCATTCCGTTCAATATTGAGGGAGTTACAGTAATTTTCCTTCCCTTAGTATAATTATTGGGAAAGTAGCAAACTGTACGCCGACAGGTGCAGACACCTCGAATTCGCATAAAAATCCCGTACATCGCCAAAATTCCTTCAAATAACGGTTGCCCAAAGACAGATCCTTCACCACACTCAGCTTCCCTTTCACTGGTTTACTGGAGAAAAATGCCACGAATTTGCAGTTTTCGAGCTTCGCAGATGTTCAAGTCGACCTGATTACCAGGACAGAACGGCTTTGCTCGGGTTGTTGTTCTGTTTGGCGAGCAAAAAACTTTGGTGATTAAGCTTTTGCCAAAACCCATTGGAAGCACGGCCAACACATCTTTGTTTTGTAAATTATACGCTCTCAATGGCTTGCTTTTGTTCATCCTTTAAAAGTAAGCCACCAAGCTGACGAGAAAGCTTCAAAAATTTGATAAAAATCCAAAGCGCCGTCACAGATCTCTCTTGAGCGAAATGAAAAATCTGCCTCACATCTCTATTGTTTAATTGACCAATCACGATTTTCAGTTGCTGGAGCGACTGAAATTGCTGAACGCGCGCCAGTGGGAAAAGGCTGCAGTCCCTTTATTTTTCTTTTGCCCCCCGCCCTCCTACCCTCGGCCAAAACATCATTTTTCGAGTTGTTCGTGACAAGAGACCAAGAAAAATAAAGAGGCTTTTCGCAGTCTAGTTGCCCCCCCCCCCCCCAAATATCAGACTGCCCTACTCCATTCATTCTTACATCAAGTCCCAATTGAAGGGCTGTGTGCAAAAAGGGCGTAAGTGATTCTTGATCACGTTCTAAATAATCCCTTAAAAAAAAAACTGAAGGAGAATTTAGAACGTGACGAAGAGTCACTTACGCCCTTTTTGCACACAGCCCTTCAATTACAATGTACATGTAGTCACTGGATGTCACCCACTGGGACGTTACAATATACATTGTAAACATGCTCAGTCTCGAGCATTTTTGTTATCTGACTTTCAGCTTAACCTCACCCCTTGAATATTGTTCCCATTTTTGCCCTTGCCTGACCTTACCCCAGGGCTAAAAATAATGGCCGGTCAGTCACTGGTCAAGATCAGTATTTGGTTGAAACTGTAGTAACATTGACTGGTCAAAATGACCGGCAAGACAAAGGTTTGACCGGACAAGTTCCAATTCTGGCCGGACATTGTCCGATGACCAGCTGTTATTTTTAGCCCTGTACCCCTAGAATATTATCCTGGCAACAACCCTTATGGCGATGATGATGTTGATCATGAATCATGATAATTATAGGTTATACCATGGCATGAGGGGTATTAGTGATTTAAATTGCCCCGAGAGCCGAGGGAAGATTTGTAAAAGTCCCGAGGCCGCTTCGGCCACCCCGAAATGCCATGGTATAAGTTTGTTATACCATGATCGCCAAGGAACGGAACAAATCTCTGAGAAGTTTAGTTTTCTCTGCCGAAACTAAAGACGTCGCAGTCGAGTTGCTTTCGAAAACGTTTTGTTTAATGCTTGACTGAGCGCCATTGATTAAACGACCCTGGCTTCCCCTGGGGAAAAGCGTGTTGTTTTTGAGAAGAATAACACTAAAATACAATGTAATTATGCGGTTGACTAAATATTCAAAGAGCATGAATGGATTTTAATTACGTCACGTTTATGGTTTTAAGTATCCCACATGGAAGAAGCGGGTTTGAGAAATTAAGAGAAGAATATGCAGATTGAAATACGTGATCCCACATGGATTACGTTGAAGGTTATGATGAAGACAGGTCAGTTTGGATTCAGTATTTTTCATCCGGGAGCGCAGGGCTAGTTGTGCCAGAGGGGAGCAGGAGTTGATGCTTTTGACCTTCTCACTTCCAGCCCTGCATTCTCTTCTAATTTTCCCTCATTACGCATGCAGGGGAAATTTAGAAATATGCATTGTCTCGAAATTTCCCGGCGGGAAATTTCGAGACTGAAATTTCCCGCCGGGAAATTTCGAAACAATGCATATTTCTAAATATCCCTGCCATCAGGAAAAATTAGTGCTTTAAATGTGCCTCGGAGAACAAAAGAATCCGAGGCTACCATGGTATAACAATGATAATTTAATGATGGTGGTTACGTTAATGAGGGGGTGATGATGATAAATGTACTTAACGCGCTATGGTAATCAAGCTTCAGCTAGTGTTGAGGTCCATCATATCACTTCTCTTCTGACACAGATTATATAACTTTGTCATCAATTCAACTTACATGTACCTTCACTTTCTACTAATGCAGCGTCTTCGTCAAAGTGGCGCCTTCATCACAACAAGCGAGTGTGTCCTGTTTATGCTTCTTGGAAATGCAAAGCATCCCAATTTTAAGGAAGTTCAAGCACTGGTCAAAACAGCAGCTCCAGACTCGGGGCTATTGTCAAAAGTGTGATGTGAATTTCCTGTTCATCATGTCTGCCAGGGACAGACTTTAGGGAAAGTTAATTCTTCGATTGTACCTGATCAAGCCTACAGTATTTCTTCCATTCAAACTGACCAATCAAAAGAATGGTGTGTGTATTCTTGTGGACCACATATGAACTACTACAGTAGGCAAATATTTTTTTTGTACAAGAATAGATCAAGTCACTTCAATTGATAACAATAATTCTAAATCAGAAGCAGAGCTCTTTTATGAATTGACTATTAACATAGTCAACAGTGTGTGTTACTTAATATTCAATTCAATTATTTCAAGTGAGATGCCAAAGTTTGAAATTCAAACCCAAAAACCATACAGAGCATCCATGCAATATACTTGCTTTAATTGTTAACTTTCGAATGATCAAGTTTTTCTGCTCCGAGCAGAGCCTTCTCGCTAAAAGAGAAAAGAAGACTGCCGAAATCCTGTAAAGTTTATATAGAGTATATTGAGCAATTGCTTAGGCACTTCTTGAGCCCAGGCTGAATCGAGCGACCCTGAGATTGTGCTCATCAATTCATGCGCGGTTTGAGATGGTACACTGGACTGACTTAAGCCCAGAAGTTGTGGCTACAACGTGACAACGCTCGAACATGCTAATTAATATAAACGCGACTATTTCAGCAGAACCTTCATTTCTGTTTTAGTAGGTGAAGAACGCTCTGGTGATTTTTTTCTGATATGGTTAAATTTGTTTCTATTTAGAAAGGAACAAAATAAATGGGATTTATTGTTATAATTATTAAGACTAAAATATGAAAAGCTAATTAACAAATTTACGATAGTTACCACTGGAAACATAGCGGTAAGATAGCGGTAAGATAGCGGTAATAATGGGACGAGTCAAAGGGGGAGTTACCTCGGTGTAAGAACCTCAGACTGCGTCTTAAAACTCCCTTTGTTAGTAACTATGAATAATTTGCGACTTAGAATATTTCCCGCCGAGCGCCCGAAGCGGCACTTATAAATTCTTACAATACACCATAATCGGTAATACAACTCACCGAGCGCGCGAGGGCATGGTCTCCAGGGAATGGTTTTTACCCCGAGGTAAAGCCTCGAAGGGAGTTCGTTTTAACTGCTCCAACATTCAATTTGGCAACATGCCTGTAATATCTACATCGGGGGTAGAAGCGGAATATTGAATATTGAATATCGTGGTTGAA
This sequence comes from Actinernus sp. WN-2022, assembly GCA_030867875.1. Taxonomy (NCBI): domain Eukaryota; kingdom Metazoa; phylum Cnidaria; class Anthozoa; order Actiniaria; family Actinernidae; genus Actinernus; species Actinernus sp. WN-2022. The sequence goes on from JAOWCC010001501.1 coordinate 35,412,250, forward strand.
AACTGAGCCGGAATATTGAATATTTGCCTGAAAAATATACTGAATACGGAATATTTCAATAAAGCGCATGACACTTTCGAAAATTAAAAAGAATAAGGAATATCCCAAAAAAAATAGTAGGGAATGGGAATATTTACCTCAGGAGAGCAGAGGAATACGGAATTTTTAGAGTGAAAATATTCCGCTTCTACCCCCGAATCTACAGTCTGAAAATCAGAGCTCCAAGTCGAACTCGCTGAGTCGCTGGGTAAGCGATTTCTGGGTCAAAAAGCGAGAATCGATCTTCAGGGAAAAACATTTCCCCCATTTCACTCGAACATTGGACAAGTGCCACTCAAATTTTGGTAGTCCGAATATGAAATTAACTCGTCCCCCCCAAAAAAAACTTCAACTAACAATGTACCTTATTACAACATCTATCACATGTAGCAGACGATAGCTTTTTCAGAAAACAGTGAAGGGAGTGGTCCGTGCTGAGACACGTAACTTTGATGTAGTAGGGTTACTTACCAACATTGCAGAGTTTCCATTGCGGGAAGGTCTGAAACTAAATGGGTCCCCCATCGCTCGGAAAAATGAATCAAAAATGCAGGAAATTTTGAAGATTCCGAGAATGCGGGGCATTTTGTGGTCATACAGGACGGTGGGACAATCCGCTACGGGCTCAATCCCGGTTTCTGGTAAACTACAAGCTGAAGCATTCCTTGACTTGATTTTTAATTTGCAGCTAGAATTCATGGGATACACATGTAGGAAATCCATCGTACCGGAAAAGATGGCTGCCACCGCTACATCTGATCACAATCCCTTGCGAACTTAAAGGGGCTATGTCATGGTACTGCGCATGTATCGAGTCCTGGAGACTGTTTATATACACAGTTTGTTAGTCATTTTTGCATATTTAGTTTGATTTTAAGCATCCCACATGGCCGAGAGGTTCGTTAGTTCATATAAAAATCGGTGGAAATAGCTCTTTCCGGCCCGGAAAAACGAATGTAAAGTCTTACCGTGACACAGCCCCTTTAAAGTGCCTATAACCCTTTTGCAATTTTGATAGCTTATGAACCTCCGAAAAGTTTTGAGTACTTCTGTGAAGAAAGTTTTGGTTTACAGTGAATACTTTATGTTCTACGCTTGTTTGAAATCGTGTAAATGTGACATTTCCTGACCCATGACCGCGTAAGTAAAAGCCTGGGTCGAAACCTGTATGTACGTCACTTCATGGATGCATTATTCTCCATGGCGCCTTTCTATCACAACAACATCGATGCATAGAAAATATACACAGTTTGTGAGTTGTTAGTAAAGAAAAAAGTCATTTTAGTCAACATGTTAAGTATTTCTTGAAATGATTGCAAAGCCGAATTAATTATATGACGTCAAGATGACGTAAATATAGGTATCGACCCAGGCATTTGCTTACGCGGTCATGGATCAGAAAGGTCACATTTACACGATTTCAAACAAGCGTAGAACATAGAGTATTCACTCAAAACCAAAACTTTCCTCACAGGAGTACTCAAAACTCTTCGGAGGTTCATAAGCAATAAAAATTGCAAAAGGGCTATGGGCACTTTAAACAGTTAAACAAGCGTATTAGCAACGTCGCTTGTACTGGCTTGTTTTTAAGATTTCAAAATATATAGCGATTTTATAACGGATTTAACGATTTTCATGGGTCAAGGGCACCCAACGAAGTTTTCGGTTAAAAAGCTGTTCGGGAGAGTAAGTTAGCTTTGAAATTTTTTTTCCTAGGAAATTTTTTTCTGAAATACTGGCTAGAAATTTTGTTTTCAATCCCAAGAAAATTATAGAAGAAAACGGAGATTAAGAGGTTTCCCCTAAAATATTCGTACGTATTCGTCTGATCAATAAGAGTCGGAACGATCCAAAAAAAAAAAATTGGTTGGAATGAAAAAAAACACATCACAAATCATTTGTGAAGCGGCCACCTAAAGTTTTCGAGAACACCTTTTCATTCCCTAAGAAATTCTGACATCTAAAAACCGAAAGAATATACCTTTAGCAAATGGACGTCACCGAAAAGAATTGCCTAAAGGAAAAAAGAACCCCTAAAAAATTCGTCCCTCCACAAACTTTGCAACATGAAGTTACTTGGGCTAGAAAATTCTTGTTTCTGTTCTAGACTACTAACAAATTCGTAGGCCGGGAATATTTTGCCATAGAATTTTCGGTTGACGCGATTTCCACCTAGAAAATCTGAATAGCTAATAGCTTTCTAGAATACGTCAAAAGACGTAGTAGGCGCCTTAAAATGGCTAGATAAGCTGCACACAACTGGTTTCAAACGAATTTCAAAAAGTACTCGTTGGGTGCCCTTGATGGGTAAAAGTACAATCCACCATCTTTTTCTGTACGGTGGATTTTGGTACAACATTGTTTCTTCTATCAAAACAAAGCAGGAATGCAGGTTGGCGCAGTGATAAAACACTCGCCTCTCACCGCTGTGGTCCCGGGTTCGATTCCCGGCTTGGGCATCATATGTGAGAGTTAGGTTTGTTGTCGATTCCTTATCTGCATTCGAGGGTTTTTCTCCGGGTTCTCCGGTTTTCCTCCCTCCGTAAAAATCAACCGTGAGTCGAGTGAAGTGTGTCCAAAACAATTAATGTGGTGGGGAGTGTGAGGAGTAAAAGCAGGGGCCAACCAGCTATAAGCTGTAATACTCAGCCTGCTATAACAAATACAATATTTATTTTAAAACAAAGCAGCTTTTGATCAGCCTGTTTATTTTACATCGTAGCTGTTGGTCTATTACAGTAACTGTAATCGTTTTAAATAAGAGTTGGTTCTTTGGCCCCCTAAAAGCTTACAGCACCCATAAGTTATCACAAAACTTTGACACACTTTCTTCCATTGAAAATAAAATCATACAGACAACTGTTGTTGCTTTTTTTTTCAAAATAGAGCAGACTTCGTATGACTTCGGACAAACTACGGCACAGACTACGGAACGGTTACTGTACGGCATGACTTTGAAATGGTTTCCCTGCTCATCCAATCAAATTACAGAATTACGGTACAGTAAGTTGCGGTTACAGTAAGGATACAGACATATCGTAGTTTGTATCGCCCATAAGAAATCTGCTCTAATATTGTGATTATCATAAAAAAGGTACAGAACTACAACGGCCTTAAATAACAAGACGACACTGAAAACTCTCAGCTTGAACCAGGAACACTCAACGACCTATTCTGCAAAATATCTATTCTTCTGAGCCACTGCGCTGGCAAATTCTGCACTTTTCGTTTTCAATTTTCAAAAATATTGAATCCTGCACGGTATCGAAATTTGTCCGAAATCCCCTAATGACATTAAATTTGAAATATTTCAAGCTTCATGATCTTGACTCATTTTCTACTACTGCATTCCGCCCCTTAAATTTTCCAGCTGGAAAATTTAGAAATTCGTCAAGAGCTTCAGGCCAACTGGCACTGCAGAATAGCTGTTCGTCTATCAGATGAAAAAAGTTTTTAAATACGGCTAATCTGTTATGAAAACGTCAGAAGTTTTACCGTGGGGTGTCCCTATCGGTTAGTAAGAACTTGTTATTATCTATAGTTCAGTAAAATCATAGTTAATAGAGTGGAATGGTTAGGAAACTCAGGGACCTTCTTTGTTATATGTCTTTGTTAGCTTTTTTCAACCACCACCGTGCACAAAACACAATAGAAATTCCAACATGTTAATCAATCAGCCAATAGAAACGTGTGAGTTCAGTCGTTCAGGGAACGCTAATGTACTATGATCGTGCACAATCTTTCGTCTTACCCCTTCCAACATAAATCACAGCGCCTTTGTTAGCCCTTTTGAAGTTTGCCGGGTTTCCTAACCATTCCACTCTATTAACTATGGTAAAATACATAAAGTTTGTACTTTTGGAAAGCACATGGTTTTCCCTTAAAGTGCATATGAGCCCTAGCCAGTTATCATTCATGTAAAGGTTAAAGTGGAAAACAAACTGACCGACATAGGAATATATATATTAGCATCTGCCATGTTAGTTTATCAAGGAATCAAATTGCAATGACGTCATTTAAGTCAAAAGCTAATTCTAGTTCATTTTGCTCTGTTTTTATACACGACTTTCATAATGGCCGCCTCCTAATTTGCATAATTTGGAAGACCAATCTGTAGAGGAAAACTAATCCTACCACATGAAAGATCACATTAAAACTAGTAATTGTTTTGAGTTTTAGAGCAATGTGGAAAATTGCTGTTGAGCTATGAGCATTTCTAATGCAGAAAAACATGAAAGCGAGGCTAGTAAGGCTTCCGTTGTTTTTCTCATACAAATCTCTCTAATTTCAACTGGCTGTAACTTCATTGTTTTTTAAGCTACAGCACACAACTTTCACAAGTTCACTAATGTCGACATGCTCTTTCACATGGTAATGTTCATATTTTCTATACATGTAGATAAACTACCGAAACGGGAAATCACATATGTAAATTAGGAGGCGGCCATTATGAAAGTCGTGTATGTCAGCTCCACAAAAATATATTTCAATTAAGATTGCAAGGATCAAATGTCTGACGCCTGAAACACAACTAAAATATAAACACATGCAATATGTCGACTCAACGCATTAGAATAGTGTGACTTACATCATGTCATTTCTCCGAGTTGTAAGTAATGTTTTTAAACATAAAGAGCCAAGAGGTCATTGCACTTAGACCGTTGGTTGAGCAGCCCTGAGTCTCATCTTATGAACTGCGATTTGTACGAGTGAGGGTATTTATAAAGATTCACGGTGAAGTCCTAGGTTTTATAAGGATTGACTAGGAGGGTCTTTATACGACGTTTCACTGCACGTGTGGCCCTATATAAAACTTCATGGTTTAGGCCTTTTTCCTTTGTTCAACAAAGAAAAAGGCCTCAAACATGAAGTTCTATATAGGGCCACACTCGTGCAGTGAAAAGTCGTATGACGGCCCTTTCGTTTTACCGGTATAAAGGAGCATGCACGCGAGTGATTTGCTTCATCTGATTGAACAAAATGGTAATTAATTATGTATGAGTTTTTGAATGCATTTTAAAGCAAATATATTATGATCATAGACCCATTCGAAAAATGGCGTCCAATTTAAAAAGCTATTGTCCTGGTAACGTAAACACGAGGCTAGTCAGTACACACAAAAGCTTTCGACCGTGTAAGCGAGGCTAGTCAGTACTAAACAATAGTTAATTAAATTGGACGCCATTTTTCGAATGGGTCTATAAATGGCCCAAAAATGGTTGAACAAGACATCAAACACTACTACACTACACTATTCATGAGGTAAGTACATGTAGCCAACCAGAGGTCTCGATTTGTACCACGTGCAGTACTTTGAAACCCCACCAAAGTACTCTCTACAGTACTTTGAAATCCTTTTCCGAGTCCAAGGACTTTGAACTATGAATATTCATAGTTCAAAGTCCTTGAAAAAGAATTTCAAAGTACTGTAGGCAAATACCTTGAACAAAGGGAGGTCTCACGATTGATCACTGACTTCCCCAAGTGATAAAAAATATCAAGGTACAATACCTGTCTTGATGCATAAGGACTCTCTCCAATGTGGGACCTGTTTTATTGCACACTGCCCTGACACTGGACTAATTGCGCGGACTTTGAAATCCCGTCCAGTCCTCATGGGCTTTTATCGCACGGCGGCCATGTTGAGTCCCAGGAGAATAAAAACCTGTTTTCGTCCGGTAAACTCGTTCTGAAACCAACCAGCGCGAGGCTACCGGGGCCAAAACTATTGTTTCATCCAGGATGGCCGAACTGCGATAACAGCCATTGTCGGCCTTGAAACTTTACTTCTCAAACTCATTAATAATTCATCAGGTGAATACAATAAAAATCATGACCATGACGAGTATTTAGAAATCGTTTCCAAATACACCTCGCATTTCAAGACTTTTAGATCGTTAATTTTGAATCGTTAATCGGAAGCTATGTAAAACATTCGGAGCTTGTTTTAGAAGCGAGTTTCTAAATACAGTGAGAAGGGGTTGAAAAACCTCGGCTTTCAACCCCCTCTCACTGTATTTAGAAATCGCTTCTATAACCAAATCAACGATTTCTGGCTTGGGCTTATAGGTACTTTAAACTGTACTTTGCCAACTTTTCGTATTGATTACATTAGGCTATCCATGTTTTTTTTCATTTCTCATCACCTGACAGACCCAAAGTTTTGGCTTTTTGAAAGAAACGAAATAAACAGGAATAGAAAGTGAAAGACCCATGCAAATCAGTTGAAAGGCCATGAGTATGGCAAGTTGCATAACAATTCAGCTCTGATTCTTTCAAACTCGAACCACAACGTAAAACAGCAGGCTTAGATGTTCTAGGATCCAATCTTTTGTTGGCCAACCGCCCGGCCAACCCAACTTCAGTGAACCTTGGCAATACAATGAGAAATGGAAAAAAGCAAGCAGGGATAGCCTTATAAGATTTGCATTGAGACTTTTCATATATTCATAAGTACAATTTCAGACTAAGTTCTTTTGTAGGAAAGAGAGCATTGTGGTTTCGTAGTGTTCAGATGCCACAGTTTGTCTGATGCCATGTCGCTCATTGGGGTAGATCTAAACAAAGGAAGATAAATAATTCATGAATAGACAATTTCGCATTTTGAAAGGCGTGCAAACATTGTGCTAAATACAGTGTTTGTATGGGAATCCAATGCCAAATAATTTCCGTAAGATCGAATTTCTGAAATATTCAGTCTGCAAACTTAAGATACCAGGTAAAAGGTTAACTGATCAAAATGTGAGGGATGTTATCTGTGCTGGAAAGCGTAGTCGTGTTTTCAGTTTTCCATATATTTGTCTGTAAATCTTCCCACAGACTTTGACTCGTTGTTACTGTTATAGAAAATAATTTCTTTAAACCACTCACATACAGCGTACATTGTTCCAAGTCGTCTAATGCGCCCATGCACGCACAGCAATGAATTGTGTTTAACAAAGGAGATCAACTTAATTTTCGATTCGTAGGCACTTTAATAAGAAAAATAGCTGGAATAACATAACCCTAAGATATAGATTTCTCCAAAATCAGACAACACTTAATTGGAGGAAATATAATTTATAATATATCTAATTTATGGCGATAAAGCTATTTAATAAAACAGAAAATGAAGAGTGCTTTAGGGACCGTCAACAAATGGATGTTAAGGTTGGACCCCCTTCTCCCTTAACGTCCATATTTTCGTTCCAATCTTGTTCCCAGAACTGTTCTCACTGACAGTCCCTTAGCATGTCACTTACCAATAGCTGGTAAGGCTTGCAAGCCTTTACCAATTCATTGATTAGTAAACTGGTGTGGCAGAAATGAACATTTTCATCTATCAGTCCATGGACCAGAAGAAGACGATTCTCTCTAATGATAGGACAAAACAAAATTAACTTGGTAGTTCACAAAGCTACATATAGTCATTTGAAGTACGCCTGCTTTTCACTAACTACAAACAAGCACGAGCAACATACGCAGGTGCAGTGTCATATTTATCATCAGCGGTACTTGTTCTACTCAGGTGTGAGATAAGAACAAGTGCCGCCGCTAATGATCAATGCATCACTGCATCTACAAATGTTGCCAGTGTGAAACAGGCTTTAGGCAACACCAGATTAACATATGACAATAGTACTTACTCATCAGGGAAGTTATTGACATAAGTCAATACAGAGCTCATTGTATAAGCTCTTGCATTTTCTTGTGGGGTTCCCATATAGCGCTCTGTGTACCCAGTGTCGTATGCCTCCCATGTCGTAACAGGTGCCCCAGCTATGGCTACCTGAAATGTAAATCACACCAGCAGTTAGGAAATAAGGGGAGGTTCAAGCAGATTACCAGTAATAAACAAAGACTGGCAGTCTCCCAACTTTGCAAACCAGATGTCAGTTAATCAACAATTTATTATTCTACAAATTCGAGTTTAATAACCAAACTGTCACATACATGAGCTCATAACCAAGAAGACATACATGTACAGCACCAAGTTGGCTATGATCGAAGCATGATGACAGTGAGTGGAATTTAACAAATTTATGAGTTTATCATGGTATGTAGCCGCGTGAATGCACAACAATTTTGACCATGCGATGATGCAAGACATGGTATTGAAATGAGAGGTCACCACCTAAATTTTGTTGGCTATTTGTGCAACGAAAAAACATGACATAGTCAAGTGGAAGAGCCTTGAAAATGAGGGAATGCTATCAAGCAATCCTGCATGTCATGAGCGATGACACAATCCATGGTATGTCCTCTTATTTCCAATGGCAATAAGCCAATCAGAAAACAAGAAACTGAAAAGTTGTTGTAAACATTAAAGTATAATTATTGTTTTACATCAACCTACTGGACCTATGGTACATTGTACAATACAATACCCAATGGGTATATTGAGGCCAATTTAGGGGCTATGCATGTCCCCTTTTTGGGTTTCAAAACTAGTTGTGTCGCAGTCTAAGAAGGTGGGCATGTTGCTGTCTGAATTTCGTCTATTGTTTTCTTATTTCTCTCAGTCGCTCTCGCAATTTCAGATGTTCATCATTATATCATTTCCCTCACGTCGCTGTTTCAATGCTGTGTCCCCTAACAGGACCTTTATATTGTGACATATAAGCTGGCCTTTGAAATAACTGAATCCATGTATAGTTTACCTTGAAGATATCAGGCCTCTGTATAAGTCCCAGCAGTGCAAGATACCCCCCTGAAAGAAATCAATCACAAAAACGTTATTGAATTTAAAAATTACTGTACAACTAATAGACAACAAGAACAAAACACATTACAGAATGAAAACAAATCATTCTAACTAGTTACAAAATAATCTTAGTTCACATCCACATGATTATCTTTATTCCCCGACAAAATATCTAGACTCTGACTTCAAAACTAGACCACTAAATTTGCCTTTTACTGGTTCAAAATTCAAGCAAGTTGAAATGTTAATGTATTGTACTCAACACTGATTGGCTCAAACTGCAAGCTGGAATTCGTTGCTTTTGTTCAGACTGCAATGTGATTAGTTCTTGTTGTCTAAGTGGCCCTGTGATTGGTTCTCATTGTCTAAGTGGCCCAATGTGATTGGTTCTCGTACTTGTCTATATAAGTGGCCCTGGTTACACTAGTCGCACAGTAACTACATATGTGTATGTCGGAAATGTGAATTTGAACTTTTAATGCAACATACACGTACATCCTGAATATCAATTTGTGGTATACATGTATTTGCACTCGAGGGATATGCCATGCAAGAACAGTATGAATAACTACTGATTACACATCAAATAACAAGGCAAGTTGTACCCATATTCAAAGATGCAATATCAGTTGGCATGAGTCAGACTTGGAATGAAAACAATCTCTTCTGAAGAGGTTTTGCTAATTCAAGTACAAGCATTTATAAACCTTTTTTCCCCAAAAACGTATCTAAGTTTGGGGTGTGGCCTACATGTCACATTGGTATTTATGGTACACATTCTTTGTTTACTACTGGGTAACTTAAGTGAGAATTTGGAACTTGATCACAAATCATTAACACTGTTCTTGCACAGACTTGACCTACTGACACAATGCGTTCAGTCATGCACCTACCATAGGACCAGCCATGGATTGCGACTCGTGACAGGTCAATAATGTTGGTTGCATTTGCAATATATTCCAGACCCTCAACTTGGTCTTCTATTTCTAGTTGTCCCTACGAAAGTGAACAACAATTTTATGATTGACCCTTATGCATAACTAAAATCTTTGGGGTAAACTTTACAAAATGGCAGAAATATTGTCACTGAGTTACAATAAATAAGAGCAGGGAGCTTGAGGGGAGGGGTGGGAATCAACTCATGGAATTTTCTCAGTCTCAGTGACTTAACGGGGCACTGTCAATCTCCAAATGATAAACTTTCTTGTGTCGAAAGACAAACATAACTACTCAGATTAGCACAGTATGCTTTCCAGGTATACTGGAGAAGATTTGAAACAATTTTGATGATGGCAAAGATTTGAGTGGATGAATAGAGCAACTTGAAATCGGTTCACTGTAGCTGAAATCAAGTTTCTAGAATAAGCTTTTGTAATCCACTTTAGCCTTTGCCATCCTCTGTTGAAAAAAGTTTGAAAATTATACCAGGACATTCACATGGTATTTCTCTTCCATCTCAGGGTGTTATTTTTGTAGTTTTGTTTTAAAGAAACTTGAAGGTTCAATTTGATTGACAGCTAATGACCTTTTATTAGAAATGGCCACCTTTATTAAGTTAAATTCAACACAGAGCGATTTTTGATTGAGTGTTGAAAGTAATAATTAAGTCATTACTTCAGTTCGTGATTTGCTCATTGCATTTTTACTTGCTTGTGATTGGCTCATTGCATTTTTACTTGCTCGTGATTGGCTCATTGCATTTTTACTTGCTTGTGATTTGCTCATTGCATTTTTACTTGCTTGTGATTTGCTCATTGCATTTTTACTTGCTTGTGATTGGCTCATTGCATTTTTACTTGCTTGTGATTGGCTCATTGCATTTTTACTTGCTTGTGATTGGCTCTGTAATTTTAATACTTAGTTGTGGTTTCACAACACTCAATCGGAAATTGCTATATACAGTGTACATGTACAATTTTATGAATGGAAAAAGATGGGTAAATTACATTAGGGTAAGTTGGGCACAATCCACTCCACCAACCCTACTCCCCTCCACCCCTCACATACACTGTATGTACATGTAGCAGAAATTGTATAGCCACTCTTCTCTAGTGGTCTAAGGTAAAACCCAAGATATGCCATTCCAAATCACTAGTAGCTACTAACAATATCAATTGCCTTGTGATTTAAAATTTCTAAATTCCTAGACATTTCAGTAGAAAAGATATTAGAGGCTGCACATTCACAGAAGGGAGATGGTGTTGCATCCTTGGAAACAAGTCAATACAAATATTTTGCTCTTTTTCTCGCTCCCTCAAATGGAGAAAGATGTGTAGAAATAAGTTATATGGCAGAGTGAGAAGTAGCCTAAACCTCTTAAAACGCAGTACAAAAACACAAGACCTAGTATATAAAAGTATATAATTGACCAATCAGAATACAGGGCTGGAAGAGCTACGTACTGCACTGCTTAGGGGAGTGGAGGCAGAATCCATAATAATTAATTTTGATAAACACTGGCATTTAAATTAATCAACTCTTGTCTTTGATAACTGCTGTTCACGTGTAAAGTAATCAAGGAGCTGTCATTTTAAGCATTAGCCCTTTGTCAGAGCTAGGAACTACAGTTACAATCATCCATTGCATCCATAAAAAAAATATAGATTGGTAAACTGTTGGGATGGTACTGCACGCACACATGGTCTATGTGACTGTATGATCATGTGAACCCAGTTTATCTACCTCCAACCCTTTACACTGCTTGCAACAACTGATGCAGCAGTGTCTAAAACTGGAGGATATTCTTATGTCTTACACTGGAATCATATTGTTGGGTTGTTACTGCACACACTCATGGTCTAAGTGACTGTATGATCATGTGAACCTAGTTTATCTACCTCCAACCCTTTACACTGCTTGCAACAACTGATACAGCAGTGTCTAAAACTGGAGGATATTCTTGTCTTACACTGGAATCATATTGTTGGGTTGTTACTGCACACACTCATGGTCTAAGCGACTGTATGATCATGTGAACCCAGTTTATCTACCTCCAACCCTTTACACTGCTTGCAACAACTGATACAACAGTGTCTAAATCTGGAGGATATTCTTATTTCTTACACTGGAATCATATTGTTGGGTTGTTACTGCACACACTCATGGTCTAAGTGACTGTATGATCATGTGAACCCAGTTTATCTACCTCCAACCTTTACACTGCTTGCAACAACTGATACAGCAGTGTCTAAAACTGGAGGATATTCTTATGTCTTACACTGGAATCATATTGTTGGGTTGTTACTGCACACACTCATGGTCTAAGTGACTGTATGATCATGTGAACCCAGTTTATCTACCTCCAACCCTTTACACTGCTTGCAACAGCTGATACAGCAGTGTCTAAAACTGGAGGATATTCTTATGTCTTAATTGTTGGGTTGTTAAGTACTTCACAATCACACTTATGGTGTAAGTGATTGTATGATCATGTGAACCCAGTTTATCTACATTGTACCTCCAACCCTTTACACTGCTTGCAACAACTGATACAGCAGTGCCCAAAGTTAGAGTAACTACATTATGTACATGTATTCTGTTGATCAAAATTAAATTATGACTTGTCTAGAAGTAATCATAGATTATCAAAGTGTGTTTGAGAAAGGACTGTGGTAATACAAAAGGCTGAAAGATTGCTGCAATGATATGGATGGTGTAAATAACCCTGATCAAAAATGCTTGTTTTTAATAAATGTGAAAATTTTGATGTCTTGACTTATAAGTTAATATACAAGGGGATGCATCTGGTAAAAATAAATTATCTTTGTGTAACATGTGATGCTTATGTGGCTATATACGTGTATATATACATGTGTATTTTATATGGTTATGGCATTAATTTGAGCATTCGTAGCAAATTTTGCTATGTGGTATACAGTGTAAAGCAATAATTGGAGATAGTGTAGAACACAAATCAACCCTATAGCTAGCTACGGCTATTCAGATGTGTATGAACTGCATTCCAGCTCCTAACATTCACAATACTAAATACACTCCAGTATACATGTAGAACATAAACTATATATGCATTGTGTATAAACTACATACAATGCAGCTCCTTCAGAGCATTCACATTATTTTTCAAGTGAGAACAAGGTTGGCTGCAGAATATTGAGTGCAACTGTTAGTTGCAGAATAATTTATGGTCAATGTTGGTAGCTGGGTCCTGGCTTTGATCAGCCTTGTTTCAGGTCCTATTAGAAATTCAGTGTAGATTAATTGATTAGGGAACACAGCAATGAACTCAGTACTTTAAATTTCCCTCGCCTTGTACTGTGTTAATATTCCAGTTCCTTGGCATATCAAAGTGTTGCAGCTATAGATTAACTCTTTGCCTGAATGTAGTGTTAAGACTTTATCGAATGCTACAGAGGTAGCACACACTTTCCTCAGGCTTTGGTATATCGTACTTGCTAAGTTTTTAAACATTATTGCATTGGATTGGGAAAATAAGACACTTACTCGATGTTCACATGGCGGTTTTAATCGTGTAGTTACCAATTCCCTGGCCAAGATAATATATTCTAAACAGTACAAACATACATGCATGACGTCACAAATCTCAATTTCTTTTGCTTGGGTAAGCACAGGTAGCCCACACATGACCACAGGGAGTCCACTGCAAGATTAGGATGCGTTCTCCTTTGTCAAATGCAACAAATAATTATATGATTGGGCTTTTATGCCACATCACAAAAAAAAGTGACTTAATACGACATACATGTATATCATAGACATTGATTTTGGAATTTTTGGAAATTCTTACATTTTAATCTTTAAGTACCAATTGTATTAACACTAGTATTTTGCTTGTTTCCCAGCTCAGCATAAACATATTTTATTTAAAGTTAAAAATATAAATGAATTAAGTCTCACTTGTCTTGTTGGGTACCTCATTTGCAAGTGAACTTTAATTGCCAAAAAGACCTGCCACTTCCTCTAAATGATGTTATTTGCTACAAGCTACATATTTGTACATGTACCTTTTTGCTTGACATGGCCAGCAATTCATGTCAAAGTACATGTAGAGGCAGCTTATGAATACTTACATACATGTACACATGTACATATAGCTCAGTGGTTAAGCACTGGTCTGTTGAGCGGGAGGTCGTGGGTTCAAACCCCAGCCGGACCAACACTCAGGGTCTTAAAATAACCAAGTAGAAGGTGCTGCCTTTGTGAAACAATTTTGTCCACGAACTGCAAATCGTTAGACCTTCACATCTTCTTGGATAAGGATGTTAAAACATAGGTCCATTAGTGGACGAAGAGCCAGCTCGTGGATATGCCACTGATTATTCCATTATTATTATTATTTAATTATATTATAAATTTCATTTTTCCATTATTAATAATGGCAGAATCTTATTTCCAATGAGGTTGAGTATAATAATAATTGCTGACGAAGTATTAGCAAAGGCAGCATCCCACTCTTTACATGGTACCAAAGTCAAGAGCACCTTTATTTAGGGACCAGCCATTTATAATAAGAGGGGTCCTATAGCTGATGCAAATGAAAACACCTGATGCTCAATTTTGTTGACCCCTCCCCCTCAGCTCATGTACCCAGTGGGTGTGTGAGACAGACTTGTATAAAAAGAGGATATTATAGCCTGATGGACCTTCTTGCTTATGGCACCTTGAACAATTGGCCGGCAGTCATATCTAGTGTTGAGGGTGCTAACTACCAGTACTGTAGATTGCCTTCCCTGTTCCTTAGGGGTCAGGGAGAGGTAAATTTAGGAAAATATTGTTGCAATTCTCACCATTCTGTTTTTGAGGTGACCCTCAAACTGTAATCCTCTCTGTGACGAGCCTCGGCCATCAATCACCACTACAACGTACCCCAGCATTGCCAGGGTGTGAAGACGAAGAAAGCGGACACCCTTATGAGAATTAGTGACAAGCTAAAGAATTGGATATGAGAAAATAAGAATGGTTAGTATTAGAAGTAGAAGTAAATGTATTGTACATGTATGTAGTAGGGGCAGGAAAACAAAATAATGTGAAGGATGGTTCGTACGTCTTTAGCCAAACAAAATTTAAGGATTTTGAAGAACAAATTTTAATTTTCAAGTACTTAATATATATATATCTAGCCTGTTTTCACATAAGGGGGTGTTAGGTTCTAAGGGTCCTTTTCTGAAAACAGGCTAGATCTTGTGTGCCTTTAAGCTTTAAAAGCCAGTAACTCGTGTTTTTGCCGTTTTCTTGAAAGAGCAAATGGCAGTTGAAGACTTTTCTGGCCTTTCTATCCCATAATTGACTTGTCTTAGATTTATCCCATAATTTCTTTATTTGAGAGCTAGAGGTAAGGGTTAGGTTAGAAAAATGCCATTTTCTGGCATTTCTACTCAAAATACGGCACAATTCCATCAATTAAACTTAATCTACGGGAAGAGAACATTGTATTGCCGTATAGTGCATCGAAATCCATTAAAAGGTCGAGAAATGGTGCCACTTTGAAATTTAGGTCACACAAGTAACTTTGAGAGATTAAGGTTAGGTTAGAAAAAAACAAATTGGCATTTCTACTCAAAATACGGCACAATTCCATCAATTAAACTTAATCTACGGGAAGAGAACGTTGTATTGCCGTATAGTGCATTGAAATCCATTAAAAGGTCGAGAAATGGCGCCACTTTGAAATTGTTGAACTCGTCCTGAGTTTGTTGGTATCTCGCCCTTGCTCCGAGGGTTTTTCTCCGGGTTCTCCGGTTTTCCTCCCTCCACAAAAACCAAGACGCTAAATTCCAATTCGATCTGTGGATTAGCCAGGACCTGGCTTTGATCAGCCCCCATAGTTGTTTCAGGTCACATTAGAAATTCAGAGCTGGCTCCTGGTTAGCTCAGTAGTTATAATTAAGCTCAGGTCTGTTGTGTGGGAGGTTGCGGTGTCAAACCCTGGCTGGGTCTAAAGATACAAACTGTAACTGAGTAGAAGTTGCTAACATTGTGATACAATCTCATTCTCAAACTGCAAATGGTTGAACTTTCATGCCATCTCGGATAAAGACGTAAATTGTAGGTTCCACGTTGGCCTCAAGTTTATCAGTCTCACCAGACTGTCACGAGTTACCAACATTAAATAAGGTTAGGTTACTTTACTTTAGGAATTAGCACTCTGTTTACAATCTTGAGTACAAGGAAAATATTGATTACTAATATTTCAGCTAACTTCTGCTATAAGCCAGCCTTCCAGCCACAAGGGTGATTAACATCTACATGTAACTTCTCTTTATGATAGCTGAACAAAGTGAAGCGGACATGTTAATAATGAGAATATTGGAGTTGAACACCTGGGAATTTTTTTGATGGGACACCAAATTCTCTTAACTGACACTTAGTACAAGAAATGCATGATGATCAGTAAGGAGAATTTGGATGTTAGTTTTGGGGCTGCACCTGTACTTGTGGTCCTCCATACACGTACACCACTGTTGGATACTTGATACCCTGCTCCACGTGAAGTGGTTTAATTACAAGACCATATACCTGATGACCTGCAATAAATAACATTAAACAACATCACTAACATGATATGGGTCGCATCACATGACTTGTGACAAATGTCATTTATATAGAAAACTATGTTTTTTGCCTATAGACCTTAATCATGCAAGGTCGTGTTGTGTCCCATGGAGAAAAAATACTTTTCTTCCTACACTTCCAAACTCGAGGCAGAGACAAGGCCGGAAGTGCAAAAGCTATTGTTTATAGGCACAATGCCCACTGCGTGATGAAGGTCCAAGGCTGCAATCGGTCCAAAATTGTGCAGCACGTCTTGTCACTCGTACGTTTAAGTTCGCACATATTACGCCTGTGCTTCGGGAACTTCACTGGCTTCCCATAGAGCAGCGTATTATATTTAAGATTCTCCTCTTAACCTATAAGTCTTTAAATAATCTAGCACCGTCATACATTAGTGATCTTCTTCATATTTACTCTCCGAGAAGGAATCTTAGGTCATGTAGTCAGCACTTTCTTATAGTACCAAAATCGAGCTTGAAGAGTTATGGCGATAGGATGTTCTCGGTGGCCGCCCCAAAACTTTGGAAATCTTCCTTTAGAAATAAGACTAAGTGACTCGGTTTCTGTTTTTAAATCTCGTTTAAAGACATACCTTTTTAAGAAAACTTATTTTTAATCACATGGTTGTATATTTCTTAGTACTGTGTTTTTAACTTTTTAGTATTTTAACTTTTTAGTAGTTTTTAATATATAGGAATTGTAAAGCGCCATAGGGCAGTTAGTGTATATGGCGCTATATAAATGTGTTATTATAATAATTATTATTATTATTATTTACTGAAACAAAACAAACATTTATATTTTAAACTGTCAGTAAATATTAAATTACTACTTATTGTAATATTATTTGTAAACTATCCTGTATAACCTGCTCCTGATAACCATTTTCATTGCTACATGATGGGACAGGTGCAGCTTGTTTCCCTGTTGTTGTTTTTACTAATTAAAAAGGTATTCATTTATATAGTGCAAATTCTATACAAATGTATTCAAATGTGCTTCACAAGGTTATTAAAGCTGATAGAGTGATTACTGGCTGGCTCCAAAACAAATAAAAATATAAAACATAAATTACTATAAAATGAAAAAAGAAAAAGAGAGGTTTTAGAACATAGGAAAACTTAAACCTACCTTGCTTGCTTTGATAAGAAAAGAGTTCTGGTGGACAGTATTCTGAACTGAGGGCTGTGTGGAGGAAATAAATTCAGCTATTTTACTTATAATTATTAAGTGAATGTTTAACAATTGACTGCAAGCTTAAGGATTCTATCGGCAGATAGTTGGCGAGGAGCAATTAGCCCCATTAGTCAACTATCAAAGTCAATAGAATCCAAGAGGGAGAAGCCTAATTGTCCACTGTTCTATCAATTTAGCGATTGAGAAACCTGTGAAAAAAACCTGCAAAAAGTATTTTTCTAGTAAGTGATTTTTGACTGCAGCGCATGCATGGTCCACTATTGATCAATATAAGACGGCACCTGGCTAGCCAATCAGATGGTGAGTTTGCCAATAGATGGTGGCTGGTAAACATGTCTTGTTACACAACAGTTTATAAATACAAAAAAATGTTTTTTACACAAACAAAGGAATAAAGTTACATAATTATGAGAAATATAGATATAAAATGAGAGGAAAATGACTGTGTGAAAGGGCAGAATGAGGGAAATTCACAAATAAATAAATGTTTAAATACATTTATTTTTAATAAATAAATAAATAAATAAAAATAAGTATGGTACACATAGTATAAAAGAAAATAACAATAAATTCCTAATCTTAAGATCAACACACAAGCACATATGCGGTGGAATGGTTCTAATCAGCTAGTCTTCTTTATTTACTTTACATCTAGCTTAATAAAACTAGACATTATTTTTGAGTCAGATCAGAACCACGATACTGAATAATCTTGACACATTCACTTATAAACAAGACGCTCATTACATATTCAACTAATCTAGCGAAATCTGATTGGCTGGCACTTGACAGCACAACAATAGACAGTGTTTCCTTTCGATTAGGAACTAATTTCTCTTTTCCTTCGTGCACTTCGCTACGCTTGTTTACTCATCCAAAGAGAAATGACATTTGTACATTATATTGTTAATAATAAATTTACTGTCAACTAAATGTTTGATACATTATCAGAATTATTTTTGAAATAAACAAATCAAAGAAACAAAAGTCATTGTAAGAAATGGAAATTGTTGGCTTTGTTAGAATCATGTTAAAGCTTTACATTTTAATCCATAATTATTATATATTATTGTTATATACCATTAATTATACTTTCTTGTAATTTATATTAATTATGAATACTTAATTGTAAATAATAGTTGAAAAGCCAGTCAGAGAACTTCAAAAGTTTTAAATATATATTATGTATAATATTTAAACATACGTTACTGTTTTAATTCATAAGTCTGGTTAAGTTAAACTTCAAAACTTTATTGGAGAAGATACATTTTGGGTTGCGTTTATAACCAGACTTTGACAGATAAAAATAGATTTTCAATTGAAGGGCTGTGTACAACAAGGGTGTAGTAACTCCTGATCATGATTCTAAATTCTCCTTCAAATTCTTTGTTTTCTAAGGGAGAATTTAGAATGTGATCAAGAGTCACTTGTGCCCTTGTTCCACACAGCCCTTCAAATAACAGTCACCTTCTGACTGCAGCAGACATGCTGAGGGCTCTACAGTTATCATGGGTACTTGGTTCATGACAACCACGTCATGTATAATATGGTAAACCATGGCTTTGTGAGTTTCTTTGACTGATGACGACACAGCTACGAATCTTGTAAAATCCTGTAAAACAGATGCATACTGTATCATCAACAAGTACATTACCTACTATTTCTTGCTGTTGCTCTGCAACAAGGACAAAAAAGTCTATAATGAATTGAGAGCACATGCACTGCAGGTGACCATGGTCAGAGATATGAAAATTCCGCCTGCTCTCAGAACCAATCAGATCACAGGAAATTGTAGGTTACAGCCCGCTCATACTCGAGAAAAAATTAAGAAATGTAAATATCAGAGCTTAGTGACTAAAAAATATATATTTTTTATTAATCATGCTTGCACTGTACGTTCTAGAATCTACAATGTAGTACCTCATTCAGAGTGACAGAGTTTGAAAATCCAAGCTCTGTTAGTCTTTGTACTTCTCTGTTGCTGTGGTCGTCAAAGGAAATCACATACCTGCATGTGCAAAGAAAGGATTTTAATGAGAAAACTGAACTATGGACCATCTAGACTGGCTGACATCTGGCTAAACAAAAGTTTGAAAGTCAAGGGTAGGCATGTGCATCCATTAATCCAGCCAGTTTGGACTGGTTGTTATTGTACAAAAGGAAAAGTCATATTGGAATTTTGCATGATGGTTTTTGCGGAGGGAGGAAAACCTGTAAACTCGGATAAATTATGGTACCACATTCGGGGATTGAACCTGGGCTACAGAGATGAGAGGAAAAGTGCTTAACCACTGCACCACCCGCATCCCTATTGCAGGGCTTGAAATTGCGCCCAATACGGGCGTAAATACGCCTAGATTTTTTCGTTTTACGCCTAACGTTTTCCACTTAGGCGTAAAATTATGCCTAGATCCTCTTACAAAGGTAAAAATTCTTATTTCCAAATCTCTAAAACTATCTGATTTTTTTTTTAAATACTACCATTTGCAAGCAAGCGTTTAGTGTAAACTTTTTTGTCTGTTGTTTCAGGTTTGAAACGCATAGTTTACTAATTACGCGGCGACGTTTGGCGTGTGAAGTCTGAACTTTTAACCGCAAAATGTCAAAGTTTGACAGCTCCTATCTATAGGTTTTGTCATCCAAAACATAGCCTTTTGTCATGTAAAACAACTTGTTTCGCACGGGAAAATAGTTTACATTACGCCTAAATTTTGGAGAATTACGCCTAACATTTTTAAGCTGGGCGTAAAATTACGCCTCCTTTTTTTCCTTAATTTCGAGCCCTGTATTGTTGTGTTTTTGCAGACATGTACACCTGCCACATGAACTTTACAAAAACTTGGGAAATGGCTGTTCATGGCAATGCATTTCATCCTCTGCCTGACCCATTACCAATGACTACTTATAAGACCTGGCTGAAACTTCTTGGCATCACATTTCAAGATAATCCTTGTAATTGAGACAATCATTTTGAAGAATTGATTAGTAGGGCAAGCAGTAGAATGTACATTATGTGCACGTCTGTAAATACTACATGGCTTTCCTGTCAAGCAACTAGATACAATGTAATTATGCTCTTTTATACAATGTAGTCTTATCATTTCCTTAGTTTTGTTTTGTTTTGAAGTATGAGGTTGCTCTTATCATAATAAGTATCTTAACCAATTTTGACAGATTGCTTCATCATGCTTTTACATTTTGTTACGTTTTGGAGCATATACTTATTATAGACATACTGTAATTAATAGTATAGGGGCCGCAAGTTATGGGAAAAGATTTACACATGACCAAAATCATGCCTTATATGAATTGCTTCCTCAAAGGTGATGAAGACAATTATGCAAGTGAGGTCATGAACACACACTGCTTAGAATAAGAACTGAACGCTTTTAATGCTGCTTCATCAATAGATGTCTTTTCAACATGATCTAATCTAGTTTACCTTAGTCATTACCTTAAATTTTAGTGTTTATCTTAGTTTAGAAGTTTATCTTACACATTATACAACATATATATAATTATATTGTTTGCTCACATGTGTGTTTTAAGTAACCACTAAAGATTATTATTATTATTACATTGTTTGCTGCACATTTTCACATGCAGCTCTTTTATTTTGTATTAAAGAATGACAATCAGGAGTAATGCTTTGAGAGCCCGTGTTTACATTTGAACAACAGAAAACTATTACAATCACCATTTTCGTACTGTATGAAAAAGCCGATTGTAACAGTTTTCTGTTGTTCAAGCCTGCAAAGCATTAATCCTGATTGGCATTCTTTAAGACTGTTAATAATTGTTTTATGCCATAATCCTAGACCATGCCATCCTGGTTTCTAGAACTGGCTTGTTCTCCGCCTTGTGTAGATCCAGTCTTTCCTGGACCAGTTCTCACAACTGATGATTTCCATTTGAGGACTAGCCAATCAGACCAGTCAGTTAATGTAAATGGAACTTAGCGGCTTTAGTGAACTGAGGAATTTAGCATGACATTGTTGGCTTAATTTAGAAGGCCTTCAGGTAAGGAATACTGGATTGACAAACCCTTTGTACAAAAATAATGCACAGTCTAATAAATTCCACTAATGTGCTGCAGCTTCTATGGTAATGAACAAGGCTACTGCCAGTGGGGAGGCACACATCAAATCCAAAAGCAACTTACAGATGTTGTTCAAGGGGAGTATCTTTTGTACCCATGAAATAAACCAGCCTCCTGTCTTCATCAACCCAGATCTAAACAATATTAAACAATGTTTCACTTGTTAGTGAAAACAACATGATCACAATGCAATCAAATTCCTATTTATTTATCATTTCCAATTATTTCCCATCCATTAGACATTTTTCTTCCCATCACATCATCATAATTATCATCATATTTAGTTGTTGCAGTTATTTTTTGTTTAATTTCAGTTAATTATTTTCTAAGGGACTGGTCATAAAGTACAGGGGGGGGGGGGAGGGGTGATAAAATTCTATTTTTCAAAGGCTGGATTTTATGTGGTCTACCCCTGGATTAGTGCAGAATTACACATGAGCCACCTCTATTTTGCAGCTGAAAAACATCATGACCCACCGTACCCCTAGTACATTTTGGCCTACAAATACGTTTTAACACCGAATTTGTTTTACCGAAGGTGGTAGAGTCACCGATTTCGTTTTACCGAAAGAGGTAGTCACCGATTTCGTGAGTGAAGTGGTATCTTCAGAGTTTTAAACACCCGCAAAAAGGTTTTTAATACTTTCTGTTACAGCTGGAAAACGTTATCTCCCTATTAAGAGAATTAAATGAAGGAAAACCTTACGCATTCAGATTGATTTTAAAGTGTAGCTTTTCAAAGCATCACCGACAAATGCGAACGGGCACTGACATGAAGATTTAATGGGTATACAGGTAATCTGACTTCCAATTATTTCACTTCTTTTTTTATTTACTCAAACGTCAATGAAATCAAATGGAAGCAGAAACTACATGTTCACTATAAACTTTGCGACTTTATATACTTGAATTGCGAATGTTATGTAGCGCCACATTTACATAGACATGTACCTCGTTACATTGCTCGAGCTAGTTGAGATACCGAATTCATTTTACCAAAGGTGGTTGAGTCACCACTTTCGTTTTACTGAAAGTGGTAGAGCCACCGATTTCGTTTTACCGAAAGTGGTATAGCCACCGATTTCGTTTTACCTAAAGTGGCAGAGCCACCGATTTCGCTTCGCCACATTTTGCCACATTCATTTTACCGAAAGTGGTAAACACATTGCCACATTCTACCGTATGTGGTTCGTACGGTGTGAAAAACTTTTGACAGGGACTGTACGTGTAGTTAGAAAAAAAAAAACTATTTAGAAAACAATTAAATGAAAACAAAAATTAAAGTTCTGCAACATAGTCATCATAATCATAATTGTCATCATCAAAATCAGCATTGTCACCATCATCATGTCTCGTCACCATCATCAATTATCATCATTGTTATCATCAACATCATTACTATTATTATTATCATATCACTAACCTGTTTGCCATCAACCTCCCAGTCTCCCTCTGTTAATTGTTGCTGGGTGACAAGTGGATAATAAACAGCATTCTGTCCAATGAGGCTTCTACTCCGCCCTCTTGAAATGACATGATTGCTGTTCACTGTCGCCAGGTAGAGGTGCCGATACCCTGAAGCTTCACTGGACCATATAAACTGGGTTCCATTGTTACCAAGTTTGAGGAAATGTACTGCATCTGACACCTAACAAACAAGAAAATTATCAATTACTGTATACAAATGTAGAGCCGGTTGCAGAAGAATGAAGTCCTTGATCCTGTCTGAATCAATAAATTCACTTAATGACAACTCAAAATACTGACAGTTTCCATCATGTTTAGTGTTTTACAAAGGCTTACAGTGAAAAATACCAACACACATACGGTAGAGAAGATTTTGTCATGTATGAGTGGGATAAAAAAAATTATGGTATGTCCGTAGTCATGTATTGTAACTCTGTAATTTGATTAGAGTAGAAAAACAAAAACAATGGCTCAATCCCGGTTACTGGGAAACTACCCACCCACCCACCCCTCCCTTGCATGTTTATCAATGATTAGAGAGATACCCGAGTACAAAGCACTTATGGTCTCAAAATGATATTTGGACTGTACTGAAACTGAAATCGCAATAAAAACGATTTCTTTTGCAATGCAAGTATGTAAGCATGCAGGAATTCTTTGAAAGTGTACTGCGCAATGTTTTGATGATGTCATGATATTTCTCTTTGGATGAAAGGAAAAGAGAAATGAGTTCCTTATCCGAAAGACTATGTTGGTATCCCTGTGGATACATTCCATATATGTAGTTTTGGCGGGAACTTGAGTATAATATTATTATAAGGATATGTCAGTTGTAGTTACGTATTCGTGGTCCTGACTGCAACAGTTATAGATGTTTCTTTGCACCATTAACTTTATTTGTCAGTTTTTGCTGACCGTGTTACAGAGTTCTTCATGTTCATTTTTTTTCATTTTATTACTTCCATCACAAATTTCTTGCATAATAATACAATACAATATTAAAGTGATGAGGAGTCTAAGGAAAGCAATACTGCTTGAAAAAAAATTACCCCTTTAAAAAGTTGTAGAGTGATATAAAATTATTACAGATACGATTTTAACATACCGGTATGTCAATCTACCTTGTTGCCTAAAAAAAATATTTGATAAAATAATAACAATACCTAATTACAGAAAAAATATTTATCACTGCTGTCACACAAGTCTAAATTTGTTAGTAGTGTCCATTTCATGTATTTTATTTTATTTTGTAGTGGTTTTCAGACTTTCACCTCCCAGAAGTCAGTACTCCTGCATTGGGCTGGGGAATACATTTCCACTAAGTTTTTACCACACAAACTGTGGATTTTTTTTGCGTTGGTGAAAATATGTTCATGATTTCATGAACCAGCATGAACTATTCATGAAAGTTCATGAACAGTTCTTGATATCTTCTTGAATGACAATTTTCTCAGTTCATTAACTAAAATTCATGAAATGTTCATTGAACTGTTCATGAATATTTGATGATCACTGATAAATACCAAATATGTTCATGAACTTATGATGAATTGTTCATGAATGGAAAAAAATACAATTTTTTCTTTAAAGGTTCACTGAATAATTTCAAGAACTTTTCATGAACATTTCAAGAAGGTAAGATGGTTCAGGAGAGTTCATAATTAATTCATGAAATACAATAATGAATCTCTAATGAACTTTCATGAACTCTACTATAATTATAATTTCACAAAATAATAAGATGAAGAACCTTTCATGAACATTTCAAGAATGCTAGAAAGTTCATGAGAGTTCACAAGAAATTCATCAACTGCAACATTAATAACCTCTGATGAACTTTTATGAACCCGTCTGGCAGAAAACATAATCAATGAAACAACAATGCATTCTGTCTTTTCCGGTTCAAATTAGTTCGTTCAGCCAAGTTCCTCTTGTGAAATGAATTGCCAGGTTTCTGGGAATCCTTAAGGAATAGAGACTACTGCATGGAAAGGCTACATAATTATTCTATTTGAAGGCCGGATAAACATCACAATAAATACAATGAAATGAGAAATAAAATAAGTTCAATTAAGATAACAGTCATGTCTGAGGTAGCTGAGGGCTCAGAGACCAAAATAATATTAAGCATCGTGGCATTCTCCTGGTTATTTTAGACTATAGAGTTAATTGACTTGCCAATTTGACTGGCTTGTTCAAAAAGGAAATTCCCATCATTTATATAAGCAAAGTATTTCTGTCTGCCCCTCTGAAAATGTGTATTTCTGGTAAGAAATTCGAACAGAACAACGTAGGACCTTTGACTCTACGACTCTTACTTTTATGAGTCAAGACTGGAACCAAATTGACCAAATTTGGTTGGCAGAGTTGCCAGGCCTCCACTGGGCCGGTTATTTGAAATGATGAAGGGATATGGATGTGTGTTGCTCAGCTGGACTTGGAGTTTTACAAGCTCAATGAAAGGTCAATTCAAATGGCATTTCAAGCACAATATTCTTTAGATGGAATGATAATAATAACCGCTGCAACTGAGAGGCATCACCAGTTCTGGATAAGATGATTTCATGGAGAAATATGTGCAGTAGCTGAGTAGGTAAGCTTAAACTGTTTTACTTTATATTACCACCTGGAATGATACATGTGCTTTCAGTTTCACACAACAGTCACTACCTAAAACCACTATTATAGCTAAGAGTTTTCTAGTAATTCAGTTCATTAACAGATTATTGCTCATATAGAATATACTTCAAATAACTATGACAATGTCAATGTGGTAAAATGTTTCCCGAACATGTCATAAATAATCACCGTTATTTTATCTGACACAACCTGAATGGGCCTATATATTCGTTCAGCAAAATTCGCATTAATCTTTTGTAAAACTGTTCTTAATTACCACGAAAATCTTTCAGTGATAACTTTTGTAGATCTTATAATTTGCAATAAAGTTTATACAATATTTGTATTTTGTATACTTGAAGCTAAGTTCTAAACCATATTTTAAGTTTTGTGTAACAGCCTACTGGATTCACAGAACAACAAATCATACTAAATTGTAAATTTCAAAAGCAATTCTAATCATAATTCCAGATTTATTGGTTATATTGTTGCAGGTCTTGGAGTTGCAGATCCATTTAAGCTTGCCAAGTCTTGAAATAAACAGGGGAAAGTCAAATGCAAAGTACATGCAGTGACTGAAAAACCAAATCGCTTGTATTTAGAACTAGAAATTATGCTATACTATAGATAATAAACTAAAAGCTAGACTGGCATGAAACACGCATTAACACGTTATTGTTGTTGTTTTTATGTTATTTCATTTATAATTGTTTCATGGTCAAGTCTGATGTTCATGTCTGATTCATGAACTATTCATGAATCTACCAAATCTATTTGAACAGTGTCTGTAAATGTTCATGCCTGATTCATGAACTGTTCATGAATCTACACAAATCTATTTGAACAGTGTCTGTAAATGTTCATGCTTGATTCATGAACTGTTCATGAAATGTTCATGTACTTTTAGGTCATGAGATGTGCATGAAAATTATCTTTCATGAATGTGGCCATTTAACGTTCATGCCCATTCATGAACAGTTCATGAATATTTCATGAATGTTCATGGACATAAATTCATGAACCATTCATGAATTGTTCATCAAAGTTTCGCTGGGGCTGGAAGAGTACACTAGTACAGTGTGTAGTTGCATCTTATGTTACATAAAGTGTGTAAATTGATGTACAGCATAAGTACATGTACCTGTATGTACAATAAATTGTGTGTGTGTGGTGAACTGTTAGGTCACCGCCTCCCGCATATTTGTCTGTTATCAGTTAATTGAGGAGAAGGAAAGTTAGTTCTCCAAGCAAAACTGAGTTACTCATTCTGCAGGAAAATTTGGGGAAAAAACTACTCAATCAAAGCAATTTGAAGAATAAAAGTGTAAAAAAAAGAATTAGAGAATTACATGTACATAAGAAAATGACTGAGCGGAGAGGATTTTAATTTATGTGATCTCGATCATTAACTGAGTCATCAAAACTATTGTGCAATACACTTTCAAAAAAATTCCTTTACACTTGCATTGTAAAATAAATCGTTTTGATATCAGTTTTAAGGACAATGCAAGCATCATGTTGAGACCGTAAGTGTTTTGTACTCGGGTATCGCTTTAACCATGATTACAGTTTAGGGTGAAATGTGGGGGAGGTGTGGGCCGGGTTTCCCAGAAATCAGGATTGATCCAAAACAATAGGGAAACTATTTCTGCAATCAATGCCATGCCATGCTGTACAGTAACCGTGCCATAAGTCATTGCCATAGCTTTATACCTACATGTACTCATACAAAATCCACTCTAATAAACCTAAAGCAATGCCCTAATCTCTTAATTCATATGTACATTCTGTCATACCATCTTAATCAATGGAGGGCTCTTATTTCAAAAAAAGAAAGGGGGAGGGCACTTAATTATTTCAGGAAATATGGCAGAGCTCATCAAGCCTGCATGTCCTTACGTTGATCCAGATGTCAGATGTGTCTTCTGCTAGTACTTGCATGATTGGCATCTGGTGTGGCAGACTGATTAGACTGAAGTCTGAAGGTACCAGGGACGTGAAACAGGTTAACGGTAGAAGCACCATTGTCAGGTGCTGCTGGTTACGAGCCAGCAGTTGTACCCAAGCACTGGTGACACAAACATTAAACAATTGAAAATATATACCGTAAGTGGGTGAATTGAACGATTTAGCTTGTACATTTGTTGGCCCAACCCTATTAAACCCCAACACCATGTTTGATGTGTATGTGTGTGTGAGCTAACCTCTCTCCATTTGGTAGCCATCCAGCACGGACAATATATTCCATGGTTGGGAAGGTTTCTTCAAAGGGAACCAATAGCTGATATTCGATAACTCCATCACACATCTAGAGAAAAACCACATTCATTAGATACATACATTGTAAGTATAATCAGTGGTTATGGTAGGATGCGAAAAAAAAAAAAAAATGCGTTTTATTTTTATGAATTATGCGAATTTTTTTTTGCAAATTGTGCGGGAAATTTTGCGGGATGACGTAATACATTTTTTAGCACAAATTAAATTGTTTTATCATGTTTCACTTCAAAAAAGCCGCTAGTTGAGTAAGAGAGATGGTTAATAATGTCTCAAATCCATTTAACTACATGTAGTATCCCTTTGCATTCAAATCTATGTAGTAGAAAGTCTATGCTAAACGTCAACTGATCCTAAGTATTCCGAACAATTCTTGACGCAGCAAGATTATCAAGCCCGGTTTACTAGCGTTATGGTCATAGGTTTTATTTCAGGTTAGTATGAAAATGTTGTCTACTTTGTGGAAATGTCTTCAAAAGACGTAATTATCATTTCAGTAAGAAAACCAGGAAACGAAAACCAAGCGGGTTTTTGAAATGCTGTTGTAGTTGTCGCCGTATCGCAGATGCGGAAATCGGCACGTTACTTTGACAGATCGCTAACTGAGGGTAAGAGACTAAGGGAAATAAGGTTTAACAGTTGGGGGTGCCGTCGCTTTTTGAATCAATTTTTAAATACTGTACAGAATTTAACTGACCCAAAAGGAGAATTAATAGAAGCGGTCGTTACTAGAGCTTACGCAGCATACGCGAAAACGGCGTTCGATGTACCATTGTGTATCGTTTAGATTGCTCAATGTTCGATGATTTTGGAAGGAAATCTACTGTTAACTTCGGATAAATTGGGTAAGAGTCTTTGAGAAATAGCGAAAATAGATACCTGTTTTATGATTTTCTATAAATTTCTCCAAATTATGCGGGATTATGCGGGAATTGCCGGATTATGCGGAGCAAGCCAAATTATGCGGGTCCGCATCTGCACATAATTTCATAAGCCGTGTATAATGACTAATGTCTTACATGTACATATACATGTAAGTCATGTAATTTAATAATAGCACTGACAGTATATAATTTTTGTGGCCTTCTTATTGTTACCCAAGGTGACTTCAGCTGAGCTGAGCTGTAGTCATGCTCCAGGGCTTGACACCAACCTTTTTTCTCCAGGTGCCAGCTGGCAAATAAACAAAGATTTGGTCGCCAAATCATAATTTTTGATAGCCACTTAAAAGAAAAATTGGGATACCTATCGTATCTTCTTCTAAAAAACCACTGAATTTAATGTCGCGCCCATGCTACTTTTGGAAGAGAAACCACATTTTTTTTAAACAAAATGGTGCCTAGCTAAACATGCCGATGAATTACAAGCCGATTGAGACTTCGCTTGGGACAATTTTTTACAGGAAACTGGTTATGGAGTTGCACTCAGTCTACCAGATAGTTTTTTATTATTATTTGAAAGTTTGGTTGCCAAGGCAAATATTTTAGTAACATTCGCAACCAGTAGCTCACAATGTCAAGCTTTACACTTTAGGTTTTCATCCACAGACTCAAAAGTTACAACAAAATAAATCACAAAAATAAACAGTACCAAACGAATGTACTCATCAAGACATTTCATTTGAATGGTCACACTTTGGTTTTTCATCCACAGACTCAAAAGTTACAACAAATCACAAAAATAAACAGTACCAAGAGAATGTACTCATCAAGACATTTCATTTGAATGGTCACACTTTAGTTTTTATCACATATTACTTACTTTTCCAGAAGCATCAATGGAAAATTCAACAATTTTTATTCTAGAAGATGCATTTGTTGAACCTAAAACAACAATAAACCTTATTACATGATCGTATATGGCTACATGCAGGTGACCAGGGATTTCAATAACTTTTTGAGTAGGCAGCCATAAAAGAAAAGTACATGTACTTGTCTGTATTTGCTTTATTTCAATAACTGTATGAGGATGAGTGGTATAGCTGCCGGAGCTCTGGTGGGAGTCGGGTTCTATTGAAAGCGCTGGTGAGACTGGCCTTTGGTCAGTTAATTGCAGTCCATCGCACTTCACTGCGCTCAACCTGTTCCCCTGAATCACGACACATGTGAATTGAAGCAAAGCTGGTTTTGAATACTTTTGAGCCATATACATTTGTAATAAGCATCTTATTAAACTCATTTGCTCGGTGCATAATGTAAGTTATGGATCCTCATTTTTCCCCTTTTTTTATGGCATGCAGGCTTCGAGCTTGGGCCATAAGGCAGGGAAAAACATTGGACCATAGCTTACGGTACAGACCTCACACTAGTTTACTAAGAGCTATGTGTTTAAGTGATCAATCAAGCATATAGACAAACCTGTACATTTACCATTATCAACAAATGCTGTATAGATAGTAAGAAGACCAGTGTCGAATACTTTTGAGCCATATACATTTGTAATAAGCATCTTATTAAACTCATTTGCTCGGTGCATAATGTAAGTTATGGATCCTCATTTTCCCCCTTTTTTATGGCATGCAGGCTTCGAGCTTGGGCCATAAGGCAGGGAAAAACATTGGACCATAGCTTACGGTACAGACCTCACACTAGTTTACTAAGAGCTATGTGTTTAAGTGATCAATCAAGCATATAGACAAACCTGTACATTTACCATACACAAGTATGGATTCTTCACTCTATACTGAGAAAATATCTACATGATTGTACGAAATAATGAAAATTTATGTACATTAAATAGTAAAATGCAACTTTTATAATCCCCTGGTTATATTAAATACCCCCCTCCCCAAGTAAAAGTGAAAACTTATCATCAACAAATGCTGTATAGATAGTAAGAAGACCAGTGTCGAAAAGCACTAGCCAAGAGTATTTTTTTGTAAATGCTGAACATTTTGGTCATCCTGGACATGAGCCCCCTCAAAACCATACACTTACAAATGAATATACATGAATGTATACAGTATAACATTAGGCTCCACTGCACAGACATGCACAATGCTATATTGTATCATAAAAATGAAAAAATCCTGCACCTGCTTTCGGGTAACGATAGCTGTCAACATTACTACTTTGCGAGGCTCCATCGGGTGATGATACAATATGAAGAACTTCTACTGCACTCTCATCAACCTGGAATGGTTAATATTTATTATAAATCCCATCTATTAGTAAAATAGCAGTGACAGTTAACTGGAATAATGTTCAAAAGCTTCTTAAAACTTTCCCACTTCCAAGTTTCTGTGAGTGCTTGTTCCAAGTAAATCAGCAAACTTACCTCTTCATAAAGTATTCTATACATTCTTGTTTGATCTGAAAGGATTCAAAAACAATGCCACACTATTCATATATAAATCACACAACAAAGTGAAAAGAAAGAAAGCAATGATACATGTATCTGGTGACACAATAAACTTTTCTGCTTCTTCATGTAATCAAATTACATGTACATGCTTTCGTGAACTAAAAAAATTGTTTATTTGGCATCAAGATACAGGGA
This sequence comes from Actinernus sp. WN-2022, assembly GCA_030867875.1. Taxonomy (NCBI): domain Eukaryota; kingdom Metazoa; phylum Cnidaria; class Anthozoa; order Actiniaria; family Actinernidae; genus Actinernus; species Actinernus sp. WN-2022. The sequence continues at coordinate 35,443,659 of JAOWCC010001501.1, forward strand.
GCTATTACTGGCCATGGGTCTCGCAAGCCAAAGGCTTATCATGTATGCAATGAAATCAAGGGTCACATGACATTTAGGTTGGCTTTTAGGAGGCAGGATCAAACCGGAGAACCTGGAGAAAAACCCTCAGAGCAAGGGGGAGATATACATGTATAGAGACATGCATTTGAGAATTACTTTTTTAAATTTGGAATATTACATGACTTGTACATGTATGCAGATCTGCTTTACAGACAAAGAATAATTAATGAGCTTGCAGCACAATGATGCACAATTGAAGGGGTCCGTGCAAGAACAACGTAAGTGACTTCTGATCAAATTCCAAATTCTTCTTGATATTCTTTGTTTTCTAAGAGAGAATTTAGAAAAGTCACTTACGTTGTTCTTGCACGGACCCCTTCAATTCCTTCATCCTAATCCATCATGTGACACATGTTAAAAATGGTGGATGCAAGCAAATCTATAGTCATTCTAACAAGTCTAGCTTCCATGCTCATGACTCCAGCTGTAGGTCTTCTCCTTTCATTAGTACTGAACAAGTAGTGGATATGGTATTTACCCACTGATAGGCTGCTCCCCAGCCATAGATGTCTTTTTGGGGGAAAAATATATTGAGCTCAAATGCTAGCAGTTATTTTTAAGAGAGTGAAACCCAATCACAGAGTAAAATTTGGTAGTATCGTCATGTACCGTTTAACCAACTGCATCATAAAATTTCCTTTGTTACTCATGTTCGCTATGAACAATTTGAGACTTGGAAATTTTATACAAACATCCGAATCAACACTTTAGAAGGATTTACGTTATCCTCAGTATAATTTTTTTTTGCCTGAACCGGGAACCGAACTCAGGCCGGTTAAGAATCAATGCAATGGCTTATCCACTACCAACACTAACCATTAGATCACAAGAGAATTTGCTGATTGCAGTCGTTTTTTTACCAGATTTATATCAACTTTCATTTATTAGCATGTTCATAAAATATTCTATTATTAATAGTATAATATATACAATGATGTACTATAATAGTGGTACGACAACCCTCCGAGCATGCGAGGTGTGATTCCCCACGGATTTAAACGGTACACGACGATACTACTGTACCTAAAATTTAGTAGAAGAGTCAAATGAATGGGAGTATTAGGGACATGAAAACATGAACATGTTCTTTTGACTAACATGTCGATATAAGATTATACCCCTAGTACATGTAATAGTTTCAGTGTACACACAAATGAAACGTGTTGGAGAAAATACAAAAGTTTACAAACGAAACCACTGAATACAAGACTTTCCGATACTCACCAGTTCTTGCAAAAAAAAAAAATTGCTTGTACCTGCAAATAAGCCACATCCCCAACTTTGGCCCTTTTTTTCCTCCAAAAATGTGTGGCTTATTTGAGACTAAATGTAATTTAGACATGGTTAAATATCCAGAGAATATTGGAGGACCTGTGGCGTGCTCGTGCGGTCCTGGTTCGGTTCTCATCCGGGACATTTAGTAGTTGTTGTTTCTCATGGTTTGGAGTTTTTTTGTCAGTTACACTTCACTGCAACTGCTTGCAGCTTTCCCTCCCTCCCCTTTTGTCCAGTTTATGTGTGACCCAGTGCTCTGGGCTGTTCAGTTGCCAGGGTTACCTGGCAAACAAGCTCTAAAGCCATCTGTGCTCAGCCCTGGGCACTGAACCTCCCAACTTAGTTATTGACATTAATTTTCTTAGTTGGTTGACGATATAGTTTGGCAAATAGGGAAAATAATTTTCATTTCATAGGCACTTTAATCTACTACTTAGACAGCTGGTTTATTTAGCTGTGGGTATTACTTGCAGGAACTTTACTTTAATGTATTATCTAGCTTCAATCACTTTTTTAGAAGTAGAAATGTTGAGGGTCAAAAGGTAAGTTCCCAGCTGATGACCAGTTCTGAAACTCTGGTCACCAATACCCAATTTTTAGTTACACTGCCACCCAGGACCCGGTTCCTGAAAGCCAGATTAGTGCTAATCCAGAGTTAATTACCATGACAACTAATATGTTTTGTTGAGAGTTAATCCAGGATTAGCGCTCTAATCTGGCTTTCAGGAACCGGGCCCAGGTGGTCACAATTTTGGGCCCTGAACTAATATTCTCTAATCATTAAATCTTTTCTTTCCATAATATTAAAGTGCTAAATTAAAGCAACACTTTTATTTGGGAGTGTTCTTACTTTTTTCATCTGTGGTAAATTTTGGCTGCCACCAGTACCCAGTGTACCTATCAAACTCTTCTTGCGCAATGAAAGAAGCAACACCTGCCGATATTGGCTCATCTATTCCATTAGAAGAACCCCCATTGGCAGTTGTCAGCCTTCTCTCCTCTCCAGTCGATATGTTAATAACCCAGATGTCTTTGTGGTGGATAAATGCTACAAGATTTGGATCACAGGGGCAAATTTTGGGGTCCATTTTGGAATCATGGGCTTGAGATGGGATTTCTTCTGGAATATTGGGTTGGTGGCTATTTTCCTGAAAAAAAAGACATGGATAGGCATTACTTTCCTTTTTGTACCTGTACATTTAAGGACAAAGTTCCAGTATAAATGTAGCTCCTCTTTTCACAACATTGGAACTCTAAATTTGTAATTCAATTTGCAAAACAGTGAAGAATGTAAGTGAGTATGGCTGTCCTCTCCTGTTACGAGGCTAGATTCTCAAGGTTTAAAATATTTTTTGAAGCCATAAAAAATGAACAAAGGGAATATATTTTTTAATGGCTGCCAATGGTATTTTATGACTCATTTTATAAACTCTATAGACCTTACTCTGAAGTTTACATTGATGTATACTCATGAAAACATTTTTTTTACAAGCTAACAACTGTGTGATAAGAAATTCTTACAGAGCTTTCAGTCATAAAAATACATTCTATCCAGAAAAAAATGCCCAATCCCCCCTCCCCCTCAAAAATATAATGGTCCATTTAACAAATCACACATTTTGCCATTGTCTGAACTCGTATTGATCATAGAAATGATGTCATAAAATGTTCAAAACTCAAGTGGAACAACAACGAAGCACTTATAGCTTCAAATGAGTGCGTAATAAACTGCTTTCGACTCGAAAAAGGCCATTGAAAGTCAAAACGTAAACACTTCTAATTACCGTTGCCGAGAGAAAGCTTTCTTAGACAAATGGTAATTTGGTTCACCGATTAACTTCTGTAATTTATGGAATGCATGTGAAATCCTTTCTTGTTTTTTTTTCTGGATCAGAAAAGTTATTGTTATATAATTCAAAACTTCTGAGCTCTGAGAGAACTAGTCTAGTCACAAAGTCTGACTACAAATTCGCCGAAATTTTCTCCACTCAAGAGAAAACTCTCATTTTGCCAAGTGGCACACTGCAAAGAAATTTGACTCACCGATTAACTTTTCCTAGTAATAAAATGCTTGTGAAATCCTCACTTTCTTGTTTTTGGAAGCGAAGTTAACATCCATTTGAATTCACAAACCTCACCGTGAAAGCACTTTGCAAAGCTACCACGGCTTGCGAGTGACGTCATTTTCATTGTATGTACTTATTTTGCATATAGCGGAGAGCCAATCAGAAAGCGAGAAAATTGGATGTTGTTGTAAAAAGCTAATTACATACAAATGACAATGGAAATGTTGTTAGTGCACAATGTAAACAAAAACATACTATATTATTAGGCCAGATTAAAAAAAATATTGTTTAGCGTCCACCCATTTCAATTTTCCAGGTAGGGAGGGAGGTTTTTTTTTTCTATGTGAAGTTTATTTTGTCTTGACTAGACATTATTCACTCACCTCGTGTTCATGACCTTGTGTTGTAAAAACAAAATGGTGTCTATGTTAAAATATTTAATGCGCTGGCGCATATTTTAAGTGGTACATGGGTATAAGAATTGGTGTCCGTGGGTGCATTTACACTTTCTAAAGCTTTTTATGAAAAATTTAAAAAAAAAAAAAAATTAGAGGTCGGGACATTTTTCTGGTCGGGCGGGGACGCTAAACAAGTATTTTTTTTAATTGGCCTTATTTCCCAATCCACACCCCTGCCGCCCTTTGTTCTCACTTGGGACATTGCATAATACCAAGTTATTCTTAATATACCTCGCATCTGCTCCAGTCCACAAACGTATATAAACTATTAGAGGATGGAAATAGGAACCTCCTGGAGTTTTCCTCGTAATCGTACGAAGTGATCCCAAACGTTCCAATCCTTTTTCTTTCCCTCAGTAATTGCTCCTCTCGAGAAAACCCGGCAAAGGGAATAGGGCTGAACGATTCCAGCAAGGGTTTCCATTCTAGAAGAGGATATTCAACACACGTTCTAGGTGTTCGATGCGGTAAATCCACATGTTGTATCGTATTCTCGCGGCTGTTTGGGGGTATAGCTAGGAAGTACAGCCTATTCCCTGAGAATGTGAAAGAATGAGGGATTCTATTGACCAGATTTTGTTGAACTTCCCGAGTCACTTTCACCGCAAACTGCAATTCTTTCCAAGTTCTTTTTTCTTTCGGAGGGCGATTTTCAGCAGGAAAATTTTCATTCTCACAACTAGGCCAGCTGTTGTACATTGTTCTCAGCTATGTAGCATTTTGCCTTCAATTACGAGGCAGGACTTTTCCAGTCATAGAATTTTAACGCGCAAAAAGATTCCGTCGTGGAAATTATTTCGAAATTCGCACCATATGAGCAAGTCAGCGGTTTCCGAGGAGCGAAAATGTCCATATATGGAGTAATCGGAGTCTCGGAAAATGTTCGTTGTTTAGTCGGATCCTGACTGCAATCGATCTCTCGTCGATCTCTAACTTTGATTATCGATAAAGTGTCGTACTTACTTCGGGTATTGAGTGATGTTTTTTTGCTGTACAAAAATGAGGACCTAAAACCATGATTTCTAACACGTAACTGGGATAATTTAAAGATATATTAACTAGATCTAGAGAAAGACAAAGATGAACAAGGAAGTGACTGAAGAATCAGTTGAAAAGTCGCTTCAAAATGTGGCCCAAGAAATGGAACAAATTGAAGAAGAAGGCGAAGGGATGGAGAACCTAAGCCGGGAGACTGAAACGGCAATCAAGCTTCTCACAAGTGGCGTGCTGTCTGCATTTCTACCAGAAATGGAAAATGTGAAGGACAGGATCAACGAACTAATGTAAGGGTAGGACTTGTTGTTTTGCAATTTTTCTACATGTAATGTACTGTACAGTACAATGTAAAATCCATTCTCTACTAGACTATAGTACCAAAACAAGGAGGATATTTGCAATTATAACCTTCATAAGTTCATTGCAACTATCCTCAGAGTAGACCCACCAACAGCCCCTGCAACAGCTCAAAACAGGCAATTATATTTGAGAACTGATGATATTATTACCGTTTTCATTGAAGCTAGTGCGACCGTCAATCAATCAAGTACCGCCTAGATTTAATTAAGTCTTTGCAAGCTTTGTATGAGAGCAGACTCCACATATGATTGACGGTCTGCTAAATGCAAACTTGAAACTTCCAGGGTCATACTTCAATGAAACCGGCAATAATTATAAGAACTTAATGATAGTGATGATCAAAGATTATGGTAATATTAATGCACCTGTCAGCGGCTTCCCAGAGGGGTCAACCCCTGTGCTGACTAGGGGGATTGTAAAAAGACAGAAACAATATTGACCATTTCCCCCAGGGGTAGGGGAATCGTCCCTTTCAAAGTCCCCTGGTTAGTCTTCCACGACCTATACATGTCATTTTGCACGAAATGAGATAGATGGAGCTGAATTGACTACTTTGTTGAGAAAAGTGAAAAGCATGTGAAGCACTAGTGCCCAGTCTATACTGCTCGATGTACGACAGGTAGCCCAAGTCAAGAATAGTCAGCATCAAAATTCTACGCTGGTCTTGGTAGCCAGTGCTCGACCTTAGCAGTAGCTAGTCTACAGGGTTTTCAATAGAAGCCGGCAGCCGGCGAATCTCGCCGGGTATTTTACATGAAATCGCCGCCTACTTTGATTGAAAAATTCCCCCAAAATTAGATATTTGTGCCAATGGTGCTCGATGCTCGCCGCCTACTCTTCAAGTTTTGCCACTTCAAATGTTATTGAAAACCCTGAGTCTATCGTTGCCGCATTGTTGTAATATTCCGTAAACCACTTTTACATTCAGTAAACACGATTTTATATTCAATAAACCGATTTTATATTCAGTAAACCCGATAGGATATTCAATAAACAGATCTTATATTCAGTAAACCGATTTTATATTCAGTAAACCCCGATTTTATTATTATTCAGTAAACCCGATTTTATATTCAATAAACAGGTTTTGTATTCAGTTTATAAAATATTCAATAGAAACTATTTACGTTCAACGTTAATATGTTTTAGTTCAATAAATAATTGCTTATTCAGCAGCATCAATTTATGTTCAATCCAGGACATGTGTGCAATTCCATTTTGATTTTTTATTATATTCAGTGCCCGGGGGTACTCCTGTTTGTGACATATTATGTATGTGCCGCTGGGGTGGGTCAGGGTTTTGAGCTCAGTTTGGGCAGGTAGGGTCAGGGTTTTGACCTGATTTGGGCAGATCAGGGTCAGGATTTGAGTATAATTTGGGTGCAGTCAGGGTCGGGGTTCAGTATTTTTTAGGTAGTTAGGGTTAAGTTTTTTTTAGCTACTATGTCAAAAAAAAAAAATTCTGTTGCCGCATTTTTATCGCCTGCCCACATGCAAGCACTGAGGTTCCCATATATCGTGACGCTGCTAATTTGTACTTCAGTACTTATCTATGTACTTCATCTGCTGATTTGTTTACCCAATGCCACGTCCCGACTTGAAATGTTCCGTATTTTGCATGCAATTCTGGTACGCAGTATACTGGCCGGGATATATATCCGACCGTGTTTTGAAAACAATTTAAAGAAGGGGCAATCAGGTTGTTTTTTTCCAAAAGGGGGCAATCAGGGTTTTGGAGCTTGGATTAGGTCAAACAGGGTCAGGGTTTGAGCCTCCTGGCCTCACATACATACCCATTTTTCATGTAAGTACCCCCCCCCCCCCCCCCCCCCCAGGATTCAGTCCCCATTATTTTATTCAATAAACACCATTTATATTCAATAATTTCTGTCCAACATGGTCAGTGGAAGACCAAATTCGTAGGAGAGCAGCTAGTAGCTGCAATCAGAAGTGTTTCTACTAAATAAATGATCTAACTTAGGATTCCTCGAGAAGCTTAGTTTCAGGTACTATGATGGTTCACTTATATTTATGATATAGACCGACTTGGCTGCCAACACTAGGTTTGGCAGTCCCTGTCCCTTCATCAAGAAACATAGCTGGAATGGTAGGTCGTGCCCGTGATCTGCTCCGTGCAAATGTGATAGCCAATGGGGAACATAAGGTTTCAATATTATTGTTGTTTATTTTGTTGTTTGTTTGTTTATTTAAATTTAGTCAATACCATCATTTGCACCTAATCGTGAACACATGAGACGAAAACATGTTCTAATTGGGTATCAAACGTAACGTGATTCGGCATCAAACTTTTGACGTTTGAAGGCATCCTAGACGAACATTCATGCTCAAAATACCAGCTTCATTTTATTCTCTTCCAGTATCAATAATTATCCAACCAGCTCTACCACTTGATTTCTTAAGTCCCGAAATAAAGGCACACCTAGTTTGAAGTTACAGCTGTATTTCTTTATTGTGTTAATCATAAATATCCTCACCTTCAAACTTCGAAAGTTTGATGATGAATCAGGTTATGTTTGATACAGTTAGAACATGTTTTCGCCTCACATGTCCACGCTTAGATGTAAATGACAATATTTTCTGTAAGTTGAATCGCAAAGGGCTCTATAGGAATGGTCCAGGATCTTGTAGGAATGGGTGACCAGGATCCTGTAGGAATAGGCCAGGAACCTGCACAGGATCCAGTAGGATCCTACAAGATCCTGCACAGATCCTGCACATGATGAAAAAGGATCCAAACAGGTTCCTGTAGGTTTCTGTGTATGACCCTGTAAGATCTTGAGCAGGATCCTGTAGGATCCTATTCAAAATCTTGTACAAGATCCTATGTAGGATCCTGCCTAGGGTTTTCACCAGGGTAATAACATTCTTTGGTGTACTGAGTCTGTTGTGGACCCTAGCTACCATCATGATGGTAAAGGTGCCCTGGGAACTTATTACATTTTAATACATGGCTGCTGTAATTCCAACTTTTGTGTCATTGGCTGCTTTGCAGGAAAAACCAAGGAGTTTTGATTGAAACAATGCAACAAGAAAATGCAAAGTTTGCAGAAAGTCAAGAAGCCAAAGCACTTGCAGAAATCGTATGTCAATTATTATTGTTATTGTTCATTATTATTAGTCATAGTAGTAGTTATTCGTTATTATTTATTGTTACATTAAGCTATAGGTTTTCCAGACACAACGCACGCTCTCATTGGCTGATTCAGGTCACGTGGCAGTCATCAAAATCCAATGTTTCCGGTGCGGGCAGCAATTATTTATCAATTGTTGCCTGCCACGTGATCACATCGTGACAGAAGATGGTGTGATGTGTTGTGCGTGCCACTGGCTAGCTAAAGGCAGGAAATATTTGTTTACCAAAATATCTAGAGCTGACCATTTTTCGTCGAAAGAAAGCATTAAAAATGGAACCAGCTCCAAAGAAACAATTTACATCTTTATCAAGCGTGAGAGTGAGAAATTGGTAGCTAAAAAAGGTGCAAGAAAGACACAAAACGATACTAAAAATGCTGTAGCGATGCTGGCAGCGTTTTGTGTTGAAAAGCAGCTTCCCAAAGGGAAGATGATAAACTGCACTCGTACATGTAAGTAGGTCCTGTATTTGTGCACAACTTTGCCTCTAGTCTAGTAAAACTTATGTCTACATGCATGTATATAACAAATCACTTAATGACTGTCCCCTCAGGAATTAGCGAGTTTCGTTTCCCCTTGATCCTCAATGTTCCCCTCGACCCCATCTCAGGGAAAGAAAACTGACTAATTCCCTTGGGACCAGTCATTAAGTGTTTATTGTTGTATGCCACATCCAAAACCCATTGTTACAACTGATGCAATAAATCCAGTATCCCACCAGGAACAGGAAATAGTGGGGTAATAAATACTCATTATTAGTGTGTGATAAGTGTATTTATGATGTATTATTTATTATTTATTACATCAGGTGGCCCAAGTAAGGATCTACCACAGCAAGTTAAACAGAATCAAATATGAAATGGCAACTATCAACGAGAGGGTTTCAAGGCTAAAGGTAACTGCAAATGGTTAGACCTTCACATATTCTCGGATAAGGACATAAAATTGTGGGTGCCACATCGGCCTCAAGTTTATCAGTCTCACCAGACTGTCACGAGTTACCGATGTTAAATAAAGTTGCTTTTCTTTACTTTACGTTAAGGTATCATTATTATTAACTTCAAAAGAAAACAAATCAATTTTACATGTACATCTTTATCTGAGAGGATACTAATTTTAACATGTAAGCAAAGACAACAATTATCCTAAGGGACTGGTCATAAGTTAGCAGGGGGGAGGGGTGGAGAAAGGGGGAGGGTCGTCATTTTTTTACCCCCAAAAATGGAGGGTCATAAAAAATTGGTAATTGAAAAAGGGGGATTGTAAGGGGAAGGTCTAAAAGAGGGGGTAGGGGCATAATGTTTCATGCTTATTGTCAGGGGAGGGTTAATTGTTTTAGTCTGACTTTTTGATTTCCTTCTCCACCCCCCTCTCCCCTGCTAATTTATTATCAGTCCCTCAGTTATTTTAAGGCACTGAAAGTTGGTCCAGCCAGGAATTGAAAGTATGGGTTAGTTAGGCATTTTAGCACCAAAAGTAAAGATCCAAATCCTCCTTACTGATATTCATACATTTCCTGTAGTGTCAGTTAAGAGAATTTGGTATCACATCAAAACAAATTTTCCAGGTGATCAACTCCAATATTCTCATTACCTGCCAGCTTCACTTAATTGGTCTGCTATCTTAAAGAGAAGATAGATGTTGTTATAGCAGAAGTTATTTGGTTATATTAGTTAGTTAGAAATGGCTGTTAACAGAGTGTGTGCTATTTGTGTCATAGAAAAGGGCACAGAAACTGAAGACACAGAAAGAGAAGGAAGAGAAAAACAAGCTTGATGCCAAACAACGTGAGCAAGAAATTGAAAGACAACTGACTGCAAAACTTGCATCAGATCAGCAATGAGATAATGGATTTGAGGAAGACAGGAGGAGAAAGGGTGCATGACAGGCTTTTGGGATTGTGCAGCTGTAACTGTCTCATTATTCCATATTTGCAGGGTTCGCACTACTCCTGGAATTCCTGCAAAACTCCTGGAATTTTAAACTTTTCTTCCAGGGCCCTGGAAAACCCCTGTAAAATTCTTGTTTCTCCATCTACTCCAGGAAAACTCCTGGAATCTTCTAGACATGCAGCTGTTGATTGTAAAATCTTGCTGAACTATCTGTGGTTTTATGGCTGTTGCTTGTGTGCTAGTAAAAAAATGGTGACAACTAGCAACAGCGGTTAAGCACTTCGCCTCTCACCTCTGTGGCCCAGGTTCAACTCCTGGATGCAGTGCCACATGTGAGTTGTCTTTGTTGGTATCTCGCCCTTGCTCCAAGGGTTTACTCCGGTTTTCCTCCCTCCACAAAAACCAACACGCTGAATTCCAATTCGATCTGTGCTTTAGCCGGGTCCTGGCTTTGATCAGCCCGTATGGTTGTTCAGGTCCCGTTAAAAATGCAGAGTTTTTTTCAGAACAGACCTTAGTGTTATTTTCCTCTAATTTCAAGGCCTGTTAAAGGGGAACTGAAACCTAAAATCAACCCAACGTCTATACAAAGATGTATTCGAAAGAAATGAGTTCTGCTATTTTATTTCTTTGTGGTGCACGTCAAAAAAGAGGAAATACGTTTTGAAGGTCGAAAAATAGCCGATTCTCCGCTGATAAAGCTAGATTGTGTGGCGGCTCAATTCTGTGCTTCCCCCCCCCCCCCCCCCCGTATTGTACGTCATGCATACCAAGAAAAAACAATCACACCTCCAGCACAAAGAAAGCACAATAGTGCGCAATTATGTGTTGTCATGACAACTAATTTATTCCCCGTATCGTATGTCACAGATTACAGGAATTGAACCGTCTGTACTTTGCGGCAGTTGGAAATAAGATTTGAAGATTTTCTTTCCTTTGACGCAAAACACAGTAAAATAAATTTTGGTATGAGTCTTTTCATGTTTAGATCTACTCATTGAGCTAAAGTTGATTTTAGGCTTCAGTTCTCCTTTAACTAACTTACATGTATTCTACTGATGCAGAAATCTCCAGTTCCTACACGTAATAAGGCAGGGGTACCATAATGTCCAGTAAATTTAGAGTAGAGTTGTAACTGGCTAGTAGTATTTGTCCATTTACCAAAAGAACAAAAAACAAAGGAGGAATATTGCCTCAAAACTACTAATTAATACTACACGCAGACTGCTGCCAAAGCTGAAAGTTTAAAATATTAAATCGAGTCAAAGTCTGCGGGAAAATTTACAGACAAATGTATGGAAAACGGAAGACACGATTGCACACTTCCCAGCACAGACTGTACATCCCTCAGATTTTTATCAGTTAATCTTTTACCTGGTATCTTAAGTTTTCAGACTGAATATTTCAGAAATTCGATTGTACGGAAATTATTTAGCATCGGATTCCTAAACAAACACTATTGGGGAGGGGTACTCAAAAGATTTTTGGGAAGGGGTGTGCCGCGGGGACATCAAAATCCGGAAAAATCAAAACCCTGCCCCTATCCCAGAATTGCCGTTTACCATATCCTATCCCAGACTTGAAGCAAAAAAATCTATACCCTATCCCAGCCTTGAAGCAAAACATCTATGCCCTATCCCAGACCCGAACAGTTTTAAATTAAAATTACACTACGAAAGCCGTTGTTTTGTTTTAATATGGTATTTTAAGCTGTAGTGTGGTCGATAGAGCGCTAATCATCTAAGCGTGAACACGTGAAGCGAAAACATGTTCTAATTGGGTATCTAGCGTGACATGATAAGTTTGAAGGTGTGGTCAGAGGTACCCCAGGCTCATTATGCGTAACTGTTATTTCCGGCGATATTTGAAATTACAGTAAATGTATGGAGTTTTAGTATATATGTTTGAGTTTTGAGCCCGTTGCAGGACAGATCGAATTGAACATCCGCGAAATTTTTCTCCGGTTAGAGTAAACCAGTGAAAGGGAAGCTGAGTGTGGTGAAGGACCTGTCTTTGGGCAACCGTTATTTGAAGGAATTTTTGCGATGTACGGGATTTTTATGGGAATTCGAGGCGATATTCTGTAGCTGATCGGCGTACAGTTTGCTACCTTCCCAATAATTATACTAAGGGAAGGAAAATTACTTTAACTCCCTCAATATTGAACGGAATGGCTTGAAACTTCACAGAAACTGAAAGAAATACACAAGAGACAGGTCAGAATATTTTGACGATTTATTGAATTTTATTTTAGAGCAAACGGGCATTCGAACTAAAACTCCATACATTTACTGTAATTTCAAATATCGCCGGAAATAACCGTTACGCATAATGAGCCTGGGGTACCTGTGGTGCGGTAAACGAACTTTAATGCACAAAATACCAAGTTATGGCCTGAGGATATTTACCAAGATGGAGTTGACCCTGCAATGATGCAAACCCTCTTCTATATGCATATGGAAAGCTTGCGATTGTTATGCTAACTAGATACAAGGCTCTAACTGAGCTATCTCAACTCCAGCTTGGGTGGTTACTTGGTTGCCTTTCAAAATGGCGATCCGAGAACTATAAAATAGGACTATTATCGATGTGGGAAGAGAATAACTGGCTCGATATTTTGTGCGTGAAAGTTCGTCTGACACGCCTTCAGTGTCGAAATTTTGATGACGAATCACGTTATCTTTGATATTAGAACATGTTTTCGCGTCAAATGTCCACGGCCGCTTATAATTAGCAGTAGAATTTTGCGTGTTAAAGGAGCTGGAGTGTCACGGTGAGGGACCCAGGCCGAAATAAAAATTATTTTCAGCAGTTTTCATATAAACTGATTATCCTAGCACAGATGGATGAAATCAAAGTAAATGTTCAAAAATAATTAGCAGACTGTACGTAGATCTAGTTTTCAAGGAAAATATTGCATATCCTTTCAATCAAGCATTAAGGGAGGGCATTTCATCTGCTTCTCTTGTTACAACTTTTATGACACCCTATGAATGAAAATAAAACTTAGACGACCTCCCTATAAAATTGCTCAAAACTTTATTGACCCCCCCCCCCCCCCCCCTCAACAAAAAAGATGGATGTGCAAGAAAGAATACAAACTGCATATATACGTAATCTATTAAATTTACTATTAAATTAATGTATCTATTAAATTTAATTAATTAAATAAATGAACGAATAAATAAATAAATAGAGTGAATCAATAAGTGCTCAGCATTGGCATATATGAACTAAACTCCTGGATACCGCAATGCATTATCTGTCCTATGGGGATGTGCCTTTGATCATGAGCTAGATAATATCATCCAGCGGAAAATGTTGCGAGGCAGTGGCGTAGCAATTTTATGTAAAAAATATATACCATAAGACCATACAATCCGGGTATAAGCCGGGAAGCCCTGACATTTCGTGAGGGGTAATTTACGGGGTCTTTAAATATAATAGGTACATATACCTATGAACATCCCCTCCCCCCCCCCCCCCCCCCCCAAAGTTTTGGACCTCACTAGCCACTGTTGCGAGGGCTCAAGGGCCGAGCTGAAATTTTTGAGATTTTACTGCTCTCTAAAACACTGGTGTCCTGTGTCCTGGAGACTAAAAACGTTGGCTTGGCATTACAACAACAATTTCATTACATTTTACATGACAGTTGATGACCCCCCATACATAACATAACATATTTTTTACATATTTTTTTATTAGCTCTTTGTACTACATAGGTACATCAGATTGTTGCTAATAAACTTTTAAAGTAGCTAAAAAATATAAAAGTAACTAATTAAAATATTAAGATCCTTGTATCGTGATAGATCTGGCATTCATGCATTCATACACGTATTTTGCAGCTATAGTTGAAACCTCCCTTGAGGGATTGATAATAGTTAAGAAAATATCGTTTTCTGACATACGGCTACTATCTAGGTTAGCAACAGTTTTTAATTTGAATAAGAAATCATTCCTGATTGCCTCAAACGTTTTACATCTTATTAGGAAGTGTATTTCGTCTTCCATTTCTTTGTTGCAGGTTGGGCATATTCGATCTTCTGGTTTTAAATAGGGCTTAACATGTCTACCTTTCTCAATCTGTAGGCAATGATTGCTTATTCTTAATTTCGTGAATGTAATTCTGTGTTTAATGTTTTTAACAGTATTCAAATAATCTTCGAATTCATACTTTGTTTTGAATGTACGGTAGACCCGTAGTTTGTTGCCCTGGTTTGGGTTTTGCCTTTGATCATTAAATATATCGCTGAGCCAATATTGTAGTTCTATGTCTTTTAATCGTTGTTTAATGCTCTTTAGGAGTCCCCTGTACTCTAGCAAATTATTCTGAAGTATCCATATGTTACCGAAGCCAAGGCTCTGTATGGTATTTTGAATTTTAGAGCTCCAGAATGTTGGTTTATTTAGCTGTAAACTGTCAATATATATTATAAAAGTAAGTTCTGGCTCTCTGTTAATTAATATTTTTGTCCAGTATTTGATACTTCTGAATGTTGATTCATGCCTAAGGGGATACCTACCGAGCTCTGCTCTGCAAGCGTTATTGGCAGATGTTCTTGTAGTTCCTAGAAGTAGTTTACAGAATTTAGTATGTACTATTTCAATCGGATCATTTGTGTCAGATCCTTTGTTGTTGTCAATTCCCCAGACCTCGCTTCCATATAACAGGATGGGTTTGATTAAAGTGTCAAATAATTTGATCGTGAGTTTAAGGTCAGATCTGAAGAAAGTTCCCATTTCTTGTTTGAGTTTAAACAGAGCTTTTAGTGCTGACTTTTTTAGTTCTTGTTTTGCAACAGTGAAATTTCCGTATGCACTGAAAGTGAGCCCGAGATATTTATACATACGGACGTTTTCTAGTTGATCGTTATTATAATAAAAATTATAATTGTTCATTCGTTTGCCGTTATTGTTGAAAACAATGACTTTTGTTTTGTCTTTGTTGACGGTTAGTTTGTTGGAGCTACAATAGACTTCGAGACAATCTAGGAGTCTTTGTAGGTCATTCGCATTCTTGGATATTAAAACTAAATCATCTGCGTAAAGTATATTGCTCAGATTGACATTAGATATAAATATCGGGTCTTCCATGCCCGCACGGTCTAACGTTTGTGGTAAGTCACTTAAAAATAAGTTAAATAGGGTAGGACTGAGCATGCAGCCTTGTTTAACTCCAGCATAGCATCTGAAGGTTTCCGTAATAACGTCATCTTTTTTGACCGCCGAATAATCATTAGAGTACATCGAGTGTAATATTGAGAAGAAATTGCCATTGATACCTGCCTGTTTTAGTTTTTCAAATAATTTTTCTCTTGGTATGCTGTCGAATGCTTTTTTAAAATCGACGAAGCAGGTAAACAACATGTTGTTTTTCTTTTTTGGTTTACTTTTTACGAATTTGTCGATGAGTCCTTTCAGGACGAAGATGCTATCAACTGTGGAGTGTTTTTTTCTAAATCCGAACTGCTCTTTTTTTAGAATTCCTTTTTCTGATAGGTATCCATATAACCTCTGATTCAGAATAGATGTAAATAACTTACCGAGTGCGGATAAAAGGGTTATGCCTCTGTAATTCTCTATATTTGTCCGGTCGCCTTTTTTGTGAATAGGGATTATGAGGCCTATGCTCCATTCCTGTGGATAAATCCCTGATTTGAGAATCGTGTTAAATAGTGAAGTCAGGGGTTTTGTAAGTTCTGTTTTACCCGATATGAGGACTTCATTTGATATGTTATCGATACCCACTGCCTTCTTACATTTCAACCTTTCGATGGCCTCCTCTACCTCCCCCCTACAAAAGCACTTAAAACTTTTTTTGCCCCCCCCCCCTATGATTTAGCCGACCTCCCCCCTCCCCCCCCCCCCCCCCCCCCCCTCCCCGCCCAAAGTCATAAATAATGAACACTCTCTTAGGTATGTTGAAACGCAACCTTAAGAACTGTCCAGTTACCATCAAGGACAAAGCCTATAAAGCTCTTGTGCGACCCTGCATGGAGTACGCCTCAACTGCGTGGGACCCCTACACATCAACAACTCTTCCAGAAGTTGGAAAGGGGTCAGCGAAGGGCAGCTTCACATGCGGAGTATACAGTCCGGAAACAAGCGTAACCCCGATGCTTAAATAATAATATTAATTATTAAAGATAATTTGTAAATTGCAATTTGTCCTAAAAGTAGACTAAATACTGAATTAAAATGTTCTTATAATGTTAAAATGTCAGTTATGTTCGAAGTTATTGGATAAAATGTTGTTGAATAAATGTTTCTTAACATTACTTAGTTGGGAAATGTTTTTCACATCGCTACTAATGGCATTCCATAATCTAGTACCGCTCGCATGAGATGTGCGAAGCCCTGAATTCGTTCGGCATTTAGGTACGACTAACCCAAGGTTAGACGAGGCTCTAGTGCGGTGATTGTGAGTGTCTTTTAAATAATTTACATAGGTATTAAAGTACTCTGGGCACTTTCCATTAACAATCTTAAACATCATACACAGCTTCTTCACGCGCACGAGATCGTCAATAGGAATCCAGAGCAGCTTGTTAAAAAGTTCTACTGACCTATCATTAAAGTGCCCCTACGATCAAATTTTGACATATCAATGTTTTTGCATATTCATAAAGTAGAGTTCATATATTATTACCAGTTCAAATTGTTTTTCGATACAACGACAGGAAGTCTTATTTTTTTAGCTCCGAATATTGAATCTACACGTCCGCCATTACTGGAAGCCGTGCCCTTTGTTCAGCTTTAAACAAAGGTTTATTCACCGGAAATGATGTCATACACTTAACGCTCGCCTGCAGAACACAACGCCTGGAGGCATATTTCTACTAAAAACGTCTTCACGTACATAAGAAGAAAGTTATATTTATCTTTGCGAGGTTGGCTACTTTTTTATGCACGCTATTTCGCGCCACGAGGTTGTCGTGTTAAGTGTATGACATCACTTCCGGTGAATAAACCTTTGTTTAAAGCTGAACAAAGGGCACGGCTTCCAGCAATGGCGGACAGGATTTTACCGGTAAACTCTCCTAAAATTTGTGGTTTAAGATGCCCATTTGGGAATATTTTTTACTATTTCGGATATTTCTAATACTGATTGACCTATAGACACTGAAAAAGTGGCAAATCGAAATGGTAAATTTTCGTCGTAGTGGCACTTTAAAGCTTGCACTAGAATCAGTCTAGCGCAACGTTTTTGCACTCTTAATAATTGTTCATTAGAGGTGTTGCCCCAAACTGTACAACAATATTCAAATATGGGCTTAACAATTGCATTGAATAGCAATTTTCTGCAGGAGTGGGTAAGGTAGCCCTTTAATTTGCTCTACTCAGTAAAGAAACTCTAGAGTTCAACTTGTGAATTACATAGTCCGTATGATTGACCCAACTAAGGTGCTTGTCATGATCAATCTTAACACCTAAGAGTTTTTCATCATCAACTTCCTCTATTAGTTTTCCATTAAGGTACAGATCGAGATGGTATTTGTTTATGTGCTGCAGTTTTTGTCTGGTAGCAATGAGTATTTGCTTTGTCTTCTTTGTGTTGGGGATCATCTTATTTAACGCAAACCAGCTAGCTGCTCGCACTATTAAGGCTCACTTGTAAGTCACGTTGGATGATATCGGTGCTACCATCAGCCGTCCACTGTGTCGTGTCATCAGCGTATATCTCAACGTTAGTACTGGGTAGGCACAGGGGTAGATCGTTCACGTAGAGAGAGAAAAGGACGGGACCTAGGATTGATCGCTGTGGGATGCCTTGGGACAGTGTTAATGGGTCAGATAACGACCCAAAGATGGAGCATCTCTGTGAACGATGACAGAGATAAGACTTGAACCACTCAAGCGCAGTGACATTCGCTTTGTATTTCGAGATCTTGGATAACAAAATATCGTGATCCACTAAGTCAAAAGCCTTACTCAGATCTAACAACATGGTTCCTACTAAGTTACTATTGTCCATAGCCTTGAGCCAATTATCCGTAAGGATTAAAAGAGCTGTTTCACAGGAATGGTGAGGACGGTATGCAGACTGGTTACTGAGATAGAGATAGATAGATAGATAGATCGTTTATTACAAATATTTCTCACTTACAGCAAAAACTGAATTACGGAGGTTTACATTAATATGGTTCTAGATAAGTTAACTAAGTTTTAAGAAGGATATACTATATACTGCTCTAATTGAACTAATGCTATATTACAATTAAAAATTTCTAAATACATCGATTGTAGTTACTTACGATTGTTATTGTAATCATTTGCGCCCGATATTATAAAGGTGTTTCTATATCTATTAGTTCTACATGATGGTATACACATAGGATTTCTACTCCTTAAGGTAACAGTTGGGCGCGTTGTATTAAACGGTAGGAGGCCATATAGATTTCCCTCTGGATGCGACAGTATCCTCCGAAATAAACTCTGGCAGAGTTGTGACCTACGGAGCCCGTAGGAACACAGGTAGTTGAGGTAAGAGGATGCAACATGCCTTTCCAAAGGTTTTGAAATAATAGGCAGGACTGACATTGGCCTATAATTATTTCTGTCATGGGAGGATTCTTTTTTGTAGACAGGTGATCATTTTGCTTTTTTGAAGTTATTTGGGAAGATACCATTTGCAATGCTAGTTTATAGATGTGAGTCAGGCTTTGGGCTATCGCCGGAAGTGCATCCTTTAACACTTTAATTCCGATCCCGTCTAAGCCGGTAGCTTTATTGACTGCTATGTGTTTCAAATCGTCTTCGACATGGCGAATAGTGATCGGCGGAATGTCAAATTGTATGGAATCATCAATGCGGGAGTTGATACAGTCCGATAGGCGCTTGTTTATATCAGCTTGAATGTGTTCATTAGGAGGAGTATTCGGCTGTAATGGCGGATTGTATGTGCGTGAAATGTTCATTATAAGCGTTGGCCATTGCCACGGGGTCAGTAACTTGTTGATGATCTTCTAAAATGAATGGAGGTGCCGACGAGATTGGCTTTGTGGGTACTACACGCTTGAGTGTTTTCCACAGCTTTTTAGGATTGTTCATGCTTTTCATGATTTCGTCTTTCATGTGAGCTGACTTAGCATTGGTGATCACTTTAACAACCTGGTTCCTAAGCCTTTTATACATTGTACTAGCGAGCATGTTTGTTTTTGCACGTGCCTTAAACTGATCTCTTTGACGCATATGATCTAAAATGTCTGCATTCATCCAAGGTGGCAATTGCTTATGCTTCACTCTTCTCACAACAATAGGTAAATGCTGGTTCATAACATCATTGAAGATCAATTCCCAAGTGTCTAGCTTTTCATTTACATCTTGAAATCCCGGGGGGGGGGGGGGGGGGACTCCCATATAAAAGGGGTAGGGATGCTCGTCGAACATTTTCGATTTGACCCCTAAGAGGTACTAAAATGGGCGTGGCTCAAGCTTATTTTGACCCCTAAAAGATAATAAAAATGTAAATTGATAACAGCTTTTTTGTTCAATTGACACCCGACCCCTAAAAGGTACCGCTTTACATAGAAATGTCTGTGTTTGATGGTGGATACCCTAAGTGGTACCAAACTCCTGATTTTGACCCCTAAAAGGTACGACGAGCAACCATGTACCCCTCACATAAGGGAGTCCCCCCCCGGGCTTGAAATACATCAAGCAGTGACCATGGAGCTGTCTCCAGATCATAAATAAAACTGTTCCTCTGTGCCTGGTGTTCCACTGTGTCTAATATTCCACTGTTCCTCTGTGCCTGGTGTTCCACTGTTCCACTGTGCCTAGTGTTCCACTGTTCCACTGTGCCTAGTGTTCCACTATTCCTCTGTGCCTAGTGTTCCACTGTTCATCTGTGCCTAGTGTTCCACTGTGCCTAGTGTTCCACTGTTCCACTGTGCCTAGTGTTCCACTGTTCCACTGTTCCTCTTTGCCTAGTGTTCCACTGTTCCACTGTGCCTAGTGTTCCACTGTTCCTCTGTGCCTAGTGTTCCACTGTTCCTCCGTCTGTGCCTAGTGTTCCACTGTTCCACTGTGTCTAGCTAGTGTTCCACTGTTCCTCTGTGCCTAGTGTTCCACTGTTCCACTGTGCCTAGTGTTGCACTGTGCCTAGTGTTGCACTGTGCCTAATGTTCCACTGTACCTAGTGTTCCACTGTGTCTAGTGTTCCACTGTTTCTCTGTGTCTAGTGTTCCACTGTTACCTATAGTCGGCTCCATTCGGTAGGAATGGTTATATAATGCCAGTTTATAATACAATTATATAACACGGTTTAATATATAACAAAATGGTGATTTCGGTATACGGAACACAAGCCCATTCCTGTCACAACGGTAGATCATATAGTTTTCTACGGCTAGTTCACAGTCACTCCATGTAGAATTAAGCCACGTTTCGCTCATGGCGAAAATATCAAAACGGTTAAGGTTTATCAGAGTTCTAATCTCATCAAGGTGAGATGGAAGAGACCTTACGTTCAGGTGACAGACTCTGAGGCCTTTTGCATTTAGCGCCGAGAATGTCGGATACGAGTTCTCATCTGAAGTGTTTCCACTTTGCAAGGGACCAGGATTCGAGGACACATCGCCGTGCAGGACAATCAGTTCAATATTGAATACTGCAGTGTGATTACTGTAGTAGGCTATGAATATCGCTTGATCCTAGCAAAATGGCGTCCATCTTGTTGTCGGTACGTGTGTTCATACGCAACGAGAGTCGGCTGGTTACTCGTATATCTAAGATTCAGTCCAAAGCCATCAGTTCTTTGTGTATATCGAGGGAGTGCATTAACTTTTTGCCAAAGTGAGACTGCAAAGTGCACCTAACCCCTTTTGAAACTTTTATACATATGAATCTTTGAGAGGTTTTGAGTACTTAATTCTGCATGTGAATAAAGTTTTGGCTTACATAGATTACTCTATGTTTTATGCTTGTTTGAAATGGTAAAATTTGACCTTTCCTGACCCATGACCGCGTAAGATAAAGCCTGGGCCGATTCTGGATCTTACGTCCCCTAGCTCAATGCATTATTCTCCATGCCGCCTTTCTATCACAACAACATCGATATATATATAGAGAATATACACAGTCTGTGAGTTGTTAGTAAAGAAAACAGCTATTTTAGACAAAATGCTTAATATTGCAAAGTGGAATGAATTATATGACGTAAGATCAAGAGTCGGCCCAGTCTTTTTCTTACGCGGTCATGGGTCAGCAAAGGTCAAATTTTCACAATTTCAAACAAGCCTAGAACATAGAGTATTGTATGAAAGCCAAAAATTTCTTCACAGAAGTACTCAAACCCTTTCAAAGATTAATAAAAATTGCAAAAGGAGTTAGGTGCACTTTAATTAGTCAGCTAGACTGGCCCAGATCACCGCAGATGTTCAAAGTACAAAGTTGTACATGGTCTAATTGAAGCCAATGACATGAAAAAATCGATCTCACTTTTATTTCATTTTATTAAATTATAGGCTTCCCTTAGCCATTTTGTGCAATAATAAATCAATTTGGAGAGCGCGAACATAATTTTATTTCTTATCGAAGTCAGGCATAATTGCCAAAATTAGGCGACAATTTTTATGCCGTTAAAGATATGCTAATCACATGCGTGATGTCACTAGGTCCTACATTTATATTCACAAAAGTAAATATGGCTCACTGTGAGGATTCTATTAGAAAAATTATGACCATCGTCAAAAGTTTCTCAAAGTATTACATATTTAAATTGAAAACTGGCCAAAAATGCACTTATTTTGTAGTATTTATGGAGACGAATATAAATGCACAGACCTAGTGACGTCACGCATGTAATTACCATATCATTAACGGCAGAAAAAGTGTCGCCTGATTTTGGCAATTTTGCCTGACTTCGATACGAAAAACAAATACGTTCGCGCTCTCCAAATTGATTTTTAATTGCACAAAATGACTAAGAGAAGCCTAGAATTTAATAAAATAAAATAAAAACGGGATCGAATTTTTCATTTCATTGGATGCCTGTATTCAAATCTCTAAATCTGAGTATCTTTTCTCCAATTAAAGTTTATAGCTAGAAACAAACTAACAAACTATATATATCCGATCCCCTTAGAGATATCGCTGATATTAACTTGCAGTTCTACACCCGCGCACAAAAACCATCAATATTTTTGCGTATTTGTAAAGTAGAGTTGCTATATTTTTTCCTACCCACACCGTTTTTTGATATGACGACGGGAAGTCTTATTTTTGGGGGTCCGAATCTTGAGTTTTTATGTCCGCCATTACTCGAACCCGTTCCTGTGATAGAGCTAATTTCCAGGGACGTGACGTCATTTTCTCAACACAACAAAATCGGGGCTGCGTTTCACACAAACTTTCATACGAAATTATAAATAAAGTACATGTTTATACTATTTTTTTCCAAAAAGGAAAGGAAAGAACGAAGTTTTGAATAAATGGCGGACGTGATTTCGACGGTAAACTCTCTGCAAAATTCATAGTTTAATTTGGTCCTTTGGTAATATTTTTCAATGATTTGGATATTTTCGACACTGTGTGTCGTTTTGGAAGACAAAAAGTTGAAAAGAAAATGGTCGAATTTCGTCGTAGTGCACTTCAATAGGCAGCACCGAGTCTTAAAATGCAAGCCGTTAATTTTTTTTTGTTGTTGTTGGGTGTCGCAAAATTTCTGCGCATGCGTTAAAGGTCAACTTCACACCAATCAGATTGCACTGTGCTGGTCACGCAACAATCGCCAGGTTAATTTATTTACATAATTTAATACAGTAAAACAAGATGGCGGAAGACCCGCGAGGAACTTTCTCGGCTCTAATCTCTCAAATGTAAGCCAGTTTAATGTTTTATTTAACTTCACTCGTGCGAAAGCCTTCCAACAGGCTCAGGATATTTCAACTGGCGCTATTGTCGGAGCCGAAGGACCGCGTTTTTTACCCAGATGGCCAGTGCTTTTATATACGACACGTACGATGACCTGAAGCCAAAGAAATATATATTGGAATCTATAAGCCATCGGCTCGCTGTGCTGCATTTAAAACATCCGAGGAGAACATCTTATTTTGGGTGAAGGCACTTCAAGACCAATGTTATGAGTCTCTTAAAAACTGTCAGAGATTTAAATTTACCGTAAGTTGGATCAGAGAGTATCGAGATCAAGTTATTTCGTTCCAGCGAAGATATTGACCTAGCGGAAACGGTACAAGCTGTCGAAGGATTTTACTTATAATCATCCACGTCTACTTAACAACAGGAATAGTTATGTGCCAAGGCATGGGCAAAGATAGAGTTTCCCAGATTACAGATGAAAGTAGAGAACTTAATGAATGAAGAAACAGAGGTCACACGCGACATGCTTGAGAACATGTTCAACACTTTATGTTATACTAAGAAAACAAAACAAGTTACAGAGCCTGCACGTTCACAAGTCAATGAAAAACCCCAAGAGCCTGTAGTTTTGTATCAACATATCCTCGAAACTCCAAAAGCAACATACACATGAGTAAAATTCAAACCGGAAGAGACGGAATTCTTGAGATTCTTCACGAGGATATTTGTTAGCCCGCAATAAGAACTCTCTCGCTGATTTAATGACCTTGATTTGTAACATGGAGGCTGACCTAACTGTATGCGTAATGAATTCTTACTCTCGTCACATCAAAACGAAACTCAGTCATTTGGAAGACAAATTAGTCCAGCAAGATAATATATACAAGACCGAAATCAAGATGCTGTCATCACATATTATTGACCTAGAAGTTGAAAATGGCGAGTTGAAAGCGGATATTTATAATAAAGCTGAGATCCGACTTTCAAACTTAAAAAAAATAATCAAGAATACAGAAAAGAAGACAATGAAAGACCAAGGTCTCCAGCGTTCCGAGACTACCCAACCTACTAAAGCTGTAGCAACGAATCAGTTTGTTCAAGAGCCATCTTTCTTACATGACAACCCGATCCCTATTCATCAGAATACATTTTCTGTGCTAAATGACGAGAGTTTACAATCACCTGACCGACAACCCACTACTAAAGAAAGGGACCATGAAGTACGGTAGTACGGTTAATTATCGGGTTCAAAACAATGAATATATGCCTGCTCAAATGCAGTGTGTTAGTAGAGTGTTTCTATTAAAAGGTCAACATACGAGAAAAATAAAACTATTCAATTACATATATACTAGGGGAGCAGAGAATGAAAGTCACCGCGCTACCGGCCACTCCTAAAGACTGCTAAATTCAGCCATAGTTAATACTCTATTAACTATGATTCAGCTAATAATTCTTCACTTTGGTTATTACTAAGAGGATTTCAAATGAAAGTGTATTTGATCTTCAATCTCATGTGGCCCGAGTGTAAGCCCAGATGGGCAAGGTTAAGTATTAGTACCTCTTTTGCGATTGGTTGATGGGGTAGTTTTAGTATCTATTATGTGATTGGTCGATGTATAAGAACTAAAAAAAATCCCGCCAAAAGAGAACTCGGTTGTTACACAGAACAAGACTTCGATTTCTATCCGATCTCTTCCTAAAACGATGGGGCAATTTTTTTCAACCGTTCTCACTGCTCTCGGAGCACAAGACTCCGAAGAACAAGTGCTATGTTTCAAGAAATTAACCGAGTTAGCAATCTCTCCAACTCGTGGTTCGAGCCATGCTGCCGGCTACGACTTGTACAGCGCGTACGATGTCGTTATCCCAGCTCAAGGAAAGGCTTTGGTTAAAACAGATATCGCTGTGGCTTTACCGGAGGGATGCTATGGAAGAGTTGCACCAAGGTATTGAGATTTCTAGCTCATGTTATTCACGAAAGTCCCAAGTTTAAATGAAACCGACTGAAATGGATGAAATGTTCGCTTTGTTTAAGATTTTGAAGGTTGGATAAAACATGTTGGATAATCCAACATGGCCGCTGCATACATTTTTAATACAGTAACCACCTCTCATATTTGTTCGCCCATAACTCTGAAACGAAACGCTCTTCTGCTTCAAAATTTGACTTGATATAATTTCTTCAAGCTCGAAAACATTTTATCTAAACAAATTTGTATCACGTGGTTTCAAACCAAGAATAGATTCGAATTCACGATCAATTGTAGCTCAGAAATCTAAATTTCTCGTGGCCGAGATCTTACCAGATGAAGTAATACACTTGATGCAGGGTTGTCACGGTCTTTAATCATATACAATTGCCAATTATAGCGTGGCTAATCTAGCCAATGGTGGACAGCTTATGTTAACATAAATAATAGTAAATACAGTGGAACCTCGATTTAACGAAGTGCCAAGGGACTGGGGAAATTGGTTCGTTATATCGAGGGTTCGTTAAATCGAAAATTGTGTAAAAACAACCAAAATGTTCGTTATATCGAGGTATAGTTAATAATTGTTTTGTAACGGTGTTACGTCGCACTAAGAGTATAAAGCGGATCTGTAATAATAATAATAATATGTATTAGGAGCATCATACATAAGTCTCTATGCTCTTACAATAGTAGAATAACTATTTCTACAAAAGACTAATTAATCTAATTACAATATATATAAAAACTAACTACTACTGAAAATAAAGGTCTTAAGTAATAATTTAAAACGTATTAGGAGCATATATATAAGTCTCGATGCCCTTACAATAGTAAAATAACTATTTCTACAAAAGACTAATTAATCTAATTAAATATATATATAAACTATAAAAAACTAACTACTGCTGAAGAGAAAGGTCTTAAGTGATGATTTAAAATGGCTTAAAGAGTCTGTGCATCTTAGATGTACTGGTAGCGAATTCCATAATCTTGCTGCAGCAACTGAAAACGATCTGTCACCGTATGTCTTAGTGTTCGATCTAGGGACTGATAATAAATTAAGTGTAGAGGACCTAAGAGAACGGGCAGGTTTGTAAAGGTTAAAGAGTTCGTTAATGTAGACTGGCGCTTGGCCATGAAGAGCCTTAAACGTAATTAAAAGTAGCTTAAAAGTAATTCTGTTTCTGACCGGTAACCAATGGAGTTTGCGCAGTACAGGGGAGATGTGATCGGATTTCTTCACCCTGGTAACAAGTCTGGCAGCCGTGTTTTGAACACGCTGGAGCTTGTCAAGTTCCGTTGCTGGTAAACCAAACAAGATACTGTTGCATGAGTCAAGTTTTGACGTAATGAATGCATGGACCAACCTTTCACAGTCAGCTTGGCTTAAATGTTTCCTGATCTTACCAATGTTCCTGATAGCCAAGGAGGCAGATTTGCAGATGTTGTTTACATGATTAGTCAGCTTTAGATGTCTATCCACAGTAACTCCAAGGTCGCGTGCAGCCAGTTTAGGATAAATAAGGACACCATCCACGTTTACTCCCGAAATATGTTCACATTGAGTGGTATATCGAGATGTAAGATGGACAACTTCAGTTTTACTAGGGTTACACGCAAGGCCATTGGAAGTACACCAAATAATGATATCTTTCACACACAATTCAAGCTTGGACAATATTCCAGAACGATCATGGAGGGAATTGATAGACACGTAGAGTTGTCACAGTGTCGTCCGCGTACATCATACAATCCAATCCATGAGCGGTGATCACATCCTCCAATGGAGCAAAGAAAAGTGAGAACAAAAGTGGACCCAGCACGTAACCTTGTGGGACACCATAGCGCAATGTTCTATCAGAAGAGAAAGTATCCTTAACCATAGATGTCTCGATAGTGCCAGTGTCTGTACTGTATATACACATCTAATGAGCTGTTGACTGAGAGGTTTTCTTGTCTTGTTACAGGATTAAAGGATTTGCATCGCTGTTGGTCTGTTCTGCATTCATCTTTTGTCGCGTGTTGACATTTATTCGTTATATCGAAAAAACAGTACTTATGCACTTATCAGCAGCCATCCCAGGGAGATATTCGGGCATCCCAGGGGATTTGTTTACTTTGGTAGCCAATTATTATCCCAGGACTGGGGGACTGAATGCTTTTTGCACTTTCCTCGAGGATACCCATGGTACAGGGCTCGAAATTAAGAAAAAAAAGGAGGCATAATTTTACGCCCAGCTTAAAATTTTTAGGCGTAATTCTCCAAAATTTAGGCGTAAATAATTGTGCATTAGTAGCTGAAATATGTATGTCATAGGAAAAGGGTAAATATTTTTATATTTTTTATGTTGCAAATCATTTGCTTTTTTTGTAATAAACATTTGACTTTAAACTCATTGAGTTCAATATCGCTTTTTTAAACAAGACAGAGAAAGACAAAGGCATGGCAGCCTTTTTTCCATGTGGTCATGCAAAGATTCGCAGGAAGCCATGCAAGTGTTTAAGTGTAACGTACATGTCTAGGCTGAGCTAGGCTGTAAAACAGGCTTTGAGACAAATAGAGCGGCAAGCAGAGACGATTTCTCTCATCTTTCTACAAAAAAAAATTGCATTTTACTACCATTTGCAAGCAAGCGTTTACTGTAAACTTTTTTGTCTGTTTCAAGTTTGAAATGCATAGTTTACTAATTACGTGGTGACGTTTGACGTGTGAAGTCTGAACTTTTAACCACAAAATGTCAAAGTTATAGTGTGTCCAGGTAACTTTTATACCTTAGTTTAATATCCATAAGTTAGGACATACCTGTACTTGTAACAGAAACAGTTACCCCTGTAAACTGTTCAGCACACAGCACAGCATGTATAAACCATTAATAGTGTAATAATAAAAACACCACTATGTTGAAGAACTGTTGTATTCAATAACAACACAAATAGCCAGAGCATTGTGATTATTATGACACCTTGAACTGCACTTAAAGTTATGTGTCGAGGTGAAAACAACACATAACAACAATGGTTTTGGTTCCCTGTGATAATGTCTACTGTAATGATCTCAAGTGCAGCAATCAGTTTTTTGATACATTATGTACACGTGTCAGCGATTTGCAGTGATTTAACCCAAGGGTAGTGCTTACCCTTGCTTTGAACATGACCAGAGGGACAATGTCCACATCAGCGATACAAGAATACAAGCACAAGCAACATACATGGATTGTCTCAGTGCCATATTTATCATTAGCAGTACTTGTTCTACTCAGATGTGAGATATAAAACCAAGTGCTCCTAATGATCAATGCATTACTGCATCTACAGATGTTGCTTTTGCTTACACTTATACACTACTTTCATAATGGCCGCCTCCTAATTTGCATATGTGATTTTCCGTTTCGGTTGTTTATCCACATTTATAGAAAATATGAACATTGTCATGTGAAAGAGCATGTCGACATTAGTGAACTTGCGAAAGTTGAGTGCTGTAGCTTAAAAAGCAATGAAGTTACAGCCAGTTGAAATTAGAGAGATTTGTATGAGAAAAACAACGGACGCCTTTCTAGCCTCGCTTTCATGTTTTTCTGCATTAGAAATGCTCATAGCTCAACAGCAATTCTCCACATTGCTCTAAAACTCAAAACTATTACTAGTTTTAATGTGATCTTTCATGTGGTAGCATTGGTTTCCCTCTACAGATTTATCTTCCAAATTAGGAGGCAGCCATTATGAAAGTCGTGTATATTGCTAGTTTTAACCAGGCCTTAATACATGTAATTTGCAGTTTATGTCTAGTGTAATCATATTGTATTTAACTGTTGACACTATTTCGTAATTATATTTTTCAGATCAAGTCTTGCTTGGAAATATCAAATTGATGTTGGCGCTGGTGTGATTGACAGGGACTATCGTGGCAATGTGGGTGTGGTGTTGTTTAACCTGGGTCAGGCTCAATATAATGTAAAACAGGGTGATCGCATTGCTCAGCTCATCGTAGAGAGGATTTGTAACCCACACTTGGTTGAAGTAGAAGTAAGTACTGTAGTACATGTACCAGCATTACTAGTACCTAATTTTTTGAGCTACGATTGGTCAATTTGTGGTCCATAATTTCCCATACAGAAGCAAACCTGGTTTTGTTTTTTCCCTTACTTTTCTTTTGACTCAATTATTGCTTAATTTACTCAAACCCCATTTACATGTGCAAAAAAGACTGAGGCGTAACACCCCGAATCTCGGCACGGTGTCTATAAAATTGCAGGCTGCCCAGCACAGCTAACTTTGGACATGTAAACAAAGCAGTCCCTTGCTTAGTAAGGCACTGGTGCCCTAAATTTTACATGTGCCGAGACTTATACAAATGTATATAACCTCTAGTAGGTAGCCTCAGCATGGGTAAAATCAGCACCGTGCCGAGATTTGGGGTGCTGTGCTGTCTTTTTTGTGCATGTAAATAGATTTTAGTTGGGATGCCTGACTCAATTAGTTTATTAGCTACATATTTACTTCATGGTCAGGCATCCAAGTACTCATTACTTTAAACAAGGACCCACACTATAAAAGAGAATGCTCCTCTCCCTTTGGGAATTCAAAATATTCAGAACAGTAAAGAAAGTAAGCAGCCTTTCAGTCTTCTGTTATAATACTAAATTGCTGATGCGTAAAATTAAAATATTAAGCCAAGAAAAAGTAAACTGCAGGGGCTATAGTTGCTCAGTTAGAGTAGTGTTCAGTAGTGTTTTAGAAGCATTTAGAAACTCTGGTATTATTCTATGCATTTTAAACATTCAAGTGTTTGATTTGAATTTTCCGTGATAATGAAAGTCAGATCACTCAAGTGGAGCATCACATGTTGTATGCAGAGCTTTGAATAGAGTGGCCTGCTTTCAGGCGGTGGATGGCGTTTTTTTCGCACAGCAAACGGATCATCGAAGCGGCCGCCATATTGGCCGAGCGTGATTGAGACTTGGGATCGAATGGAGGGGGGAGGGGGGAGGGGGAGAAGCAGAAAGGAAAGACCGCCTGCACGAAAACCCCTGGTTTCTGAGTACAAAAGTTAGATCCCGTCCACCAGCGGACGGGGTATATGATTGGCTGAAACGGTGTCAATCAAAGCCTTATTGCGGCAAGTGTTGAAAGCAAGAACTGAAAGGAATATTCTAGTTACGCCGCTTTGCAGGCTACACTTCTAAGTGTTGTATACTGAGCTTGCAGTTGATAAAATATGGCGAGTAATACAAAAAGCTTTGTCTTTTTTGAAGACTAAGGTGAAGTACGTACCCTGGTCCCAGAAGTTTTCTAGAGAGAACACAGCTGCTCGCTTCTTTCTCCACGGATGGGTAAAGCCATACTTTGAAAACGGAGCAGGAGGAAGCTATACAGAGCCTAGGCTTCTAGGTAAAGATATTCTAGACATGGCTGTGCTTTCGACAGGCCTTTGGAAAGAGTATGACATTTACGTTAAAGAGAACTCAACAACGAATCGTGATCTAATTTGCCACTGAAAATTATTATTGTCGACCAAATTGCAGAGATGCAATCTGGCTATTGACTTCATGGCCGTTGAACTAGGAAATAATCAGAAATCCTCCTCAATACATTTATGTAACGGTCATCCATTTCTTTCGGCAAACATTCACTAAGATGGACTTTGACTTCTCAGAGAAAGAGCTTCTCGTTTCTACTCTCTCGTCACAACATTTACATGTACCTGTGTACTTTGCAGTCGTAGTTTGTTTGTCCACAAGTTCTTCAATATCGAGTTCTGAGAAAACATTGCGTCCATCGGAGTTTTCTTTGAAGTTTAGAGATTTTTTTGATCCTGTATTTGTCCTCTGAACTTTTTTTATGCAAGCTTAATTCTTTTAAGGAAGGAAGCAGCCGCTTGTATCGCAACTCTTCTGGTTTGCCAGACTGCTGCTGCGGTGCTGGACTGCTCTCTATCTATGGCTTTTTGAAGCATCTTGTAATGTTGGTATGTAATCGGAGGATTTGCAAACTCTTTGAGAGACTGATGGGGCGAACGCAACAAGCTAAAACCGAACTGTCTACATATATATTCTAAAGTGGTACTGTCGCAGTCCTTTCCATGGAGATCTTTGAACAAAAATAGCTGGTTTTATTAAAATTTCCGTATCTGAGAACCAATTGACAATTTTACCAACATTTTGCATTGCATTTGACAGCGAGCGAAGTTTGTTTTGAATACGCTTCATAAACCAAATCAAAATTGGCAGGCTGTCACACGTTGACTCCTATTGGTCAATTAAGAATGGGTTACAAGTTAACGGAAATCATGTGCATGGTGGGCGGATATTCAGAAACCAGGGGTTTTCGTGCAGGCGGTCTTTACTTTCTGCTTCTCCCCCTCCCCCCGCCATTTGTCATTCGATCCCAAGTCTCAATCATGCTCGGCCAATATGGCGGCCGCTTCGATGATGCGCGAAAAAAACACCATCCACCGCCTGAAAGCAGGCTATGAATAGAGATGTTCACTTGACAAAGGCTGAGTGACAACTGAAGGCGTGAGCATGACTGGCAGAGGCATTTTATAGTGCAGGTCCTTGTTTAATGTCTTTGTCTTAATTACATAGTACTTATTACTACAGGTACAAGTAAAGAATAAATTGTTGTTGACAGTATAATTTCTGCTCCTTTGCTTGGTCCAATCCGTTACTAAGTTACAATATTCCTCATCTCCACAGGTGTTGCACTTTGGCCATGAAGTGTGGGGGGGGGGGGGGGGGACTTGTTCCATTTTTTTATAGGGAATTTACTGTCATTTCTTTCTCCTTGTGAATGAAACCTATTTTCTGATTTAGACAATAAAATTATTTGGTAAAAAAATATACATATTTTCATAAAAGTTTTAAATTTGTAAAAATAATAAATTCCCAGTTTTACGTCGTATCATTAGGATTTTTAAAATATAAACTTTATAACTCATAAATGCAATACTCAAATGAAGTATTGTTAAAGGTAGTTCTATTAACACAATGAGCTTGGTAAAATATTACATAGAGTACATTGTATGGGAATATATGTGCAACAAATACAACACAATTGGTGCTACTTGCACAGTCCCATAACCAGTATGGGGCAAACCGAGGCAGTTGCCTCGGTAAAAAAATAGTGATTGTTTTTAGTCATTATTATTATTATTATCATTACTATTTTGAAATAAAAGAAATTTGCATGAAGGTGAGGGGTCCAATGGTATTCAGTACTTCACCAGTGAGCTTGCAAGAGTTATAAAGCAAGGACGTTCCACGAGTTACGAGCCTCGTTTTGGCATTCTTTCCTGCCATTTCCTGTCAACATTTTCTTTGGTTTGGTTGTCATTTTCATTTTAGTGCCTCAGTAAAAAAAATTGGTCTGGCTATGAAACAAAGCTTTCAGCAGTTTTGTTGGATGATTCAAAATCCATCATTGCATCTGATTGATTGATTTATTATCATTAATTTTCTTTTTCTTTAGGATCTTGAAAGCACGGAGAGAGGAGCAGGTGGCTATGGATCAACAGGAAGATAAATGATAAGCTTCAGTAATATATTTTAGTGCAACCATATCAACTACAATGACGTTTAAGTGTAAGTGAACATTGAATGGCATCAGCTACATGTACAATGTACACTAAAATGTAGACAAGCCATTACATGTATCTGTTTGGAAAGTCTACTGCAGGGCTCGACACTAACTTTTAAGACTTGTTGCCACAGTGGAAAAGTAAACTGAGTAATTATTGAACATGTATTAAAAACATACTTTCCAAACCAAACTTTTTACTTTCCACATGAAAATTTTACTTTCCAGTGGTAACAGGGTAACTGTTAGTGTCGAGCCCTGTACTGGTACGGATACACTGCACTGAAACATTGCATACAAGATTGCCAGCACTTGTGTTGATGGGGTTCACACATGCTGCATTGTGCAGTTGTGCAATACATTTTGTATTTGCAATTTAATGCTGATTGTGATGACTACATTTCTATCTGTGCAGTGTTAGTCTCATTATGAATTCAAATTAAATATTTGAAAATACCAGCAAGAAGGCAAAGTTGCAACTACATTAATTTCATACATGTACAACAATACACACATTTAAGATGAGGCTAACACAGTGCAGATGAGTCTGTAGTTATCACATGCAGCGGTAGTTTTTGAATACAAAACTATTGTTGCATGTACAAGTGTAATGTTGCAATTAAGTAGAAATGCTATGAATATTACTTTTGCAACATTGCTGTGCTACTAAATACAAATGTAATGGCAATGTGCTCAATGTTGCAGTGCATGTCTGTACCTTAACATCCAATAAGAAGTGAATTTATGATCTTGCTATTGAGTTATTTGGCATTTCTAATGCCGAAAAATATAAGCAAGGCTAATGAGGCATTTGTTTTTTCACATGTACATTTAACTCTAATTACAAATGGCTGTATATATAATGTAATAACTCATTGCTTTTCAAGCTAGCGACTGCAGCACTCAAATTGCATAAGATCACTATGTTGATCTCTTCCACATGGTATTTAATGCAGTTATACATTTGGATCCCAGTTCATGTGGATTATAAATACTGTTCACTTGTTGCAAAACTTTGGTGTCTAGGCTTTAAGCTCCATGTAACATAAAGATGTATATTATGCCATTAAAATGCTATTCAAAAAACAACAGTTTCAATATTTGGTATTTCATAAAATACTTCTTTGATGGCAGAAATGTCCCCAGGTACAGTAGGCTAATAAATCAGTTCTGTCTTAAATTCTGAGTCTCCAGAAGATTATGTAATATCATCATAATTATGGCCCACACACGTTTTCCTTTCAAAATGACAGGATGGGGGACGGAAAAAGCTGTATGGCCCTGCTTGATTTTATGCAACTGCATGCAGCTTTAACTTAGACCAGGTTTTTAAATCAACCTTGACATTGTTTGAAAGCTGAATCCTTGTTTTTATAATCTATTTGCATTTATGCAATAGCTTCTACGGCCCAACGAACGCAAACTAACGACAAACCTTGCGTGGGCTGGCAAGTTAATACATTTTCTATTAGGCTAGCACTGTGGACAACCTTTTTACCATGTCTCGTCCCAGTTTAACACGGCACGACTAAGCATAAACAGTGTGCACAAAGAGAACTAAAAGCTAGCTTTTTGTTTAACCAAAGGCAAACCATGAAGTGAAAACTAGAATAAAACTAGCTTTGTTTCCTTTGTGATTTTGTCTGACATTTTTTACCCTCCCCCTACTTTTAAGCCTGCTCACTTGTAGTCTTAAAGTCACAAAGGATACTTGTATGTAAAACGGGTTTTATTCTAGTTTTCACTTCATTATTGTGGTTTGTCTATGGTCTACATTGTAACTGACTAATGCTCTTGATTCAGTTGCCAGTATTTATAGTTTCATGAAGGTGTACATAAATGTAAGTGTAATTTCTAGCCCTTCACTGCGTGCACTGCAACTCGACCCAAATATTTTCCTGTCTGGCCTTCCAACTCAGTCTAGTACCTAATATCCAAGGTCATTTTACCCTTGTTTTTTCCCCACCACAAAACACTGTTAAGACTATTCTTTGATATACATATCTTTATTCATTCTACTCAGTCTTGAAATTCAGTACATGTGTCATGTCATAGGCTGTGCCATATTCATGGTTCAACAGTAATGGATTTTTGTGTTGGTAATATTATTTTTTACTTTTATAATCCGAGTCTTAGGGTGCATTCGATTGACCGTATTCCAGAATAAGAATACCTAGAATGATCCAACAAATCGCATGCAAAATATGCCCGAACCAGTGATTTCCAGAAATTTCTATCTATTCCTATTCCGGAATACGGTCAATCGAATGCACCATTCCTTCGGGTACATCTACATGTAGTACACCTACTTGCTTATGTTTTTTGTGAATTACATGTAATTCCAGGCAAGTCTGATTTGGGTTACCTGTGGTACATGATCAACACGGGCAGCCCAAACCCTTAATACCTGTATGTTAATTAATTCAGCTCATAAAAAATTGCTGTATCTGAGCACGCAAGTTTACTTTAAATATTTCTTGTCCCTCCTTTGGGGTTGTTTTGGTAGCTACAAATGTATCCTGGGATAGTGCTAGCTAAATCTTTACCTTGGCTTAGCATCCTGGTCTAGAATTGGCATAGGTCAAGCTCAGGAGCCATTACGTGGAGCATCCATCTCCCATACTACATGTAGATCTTTGAGTTGGCATATTTACACCTTGGACTATTTATAGAGCCAGGTTTCATTGTTTTATAGACAATGTACCTTCATTTGCTAGAGTTTGAACACTGAACACATGAATGAACTGTATAATTTATCTCCACCTGTATAATTTTGTTTTTCTTTCGAACAAAGAAAAAGTTAGATTTATTTGTGGACAAAAAAAAACATTTAGGAAACACATTCTATTTGTGGGGGAAAATCTGAGTAGCCCAAGGTGTAAATACGCCAACATTATAATTATAGTACATATGGACGCTCTGGGTAATGAGCTCTGGTCAAATTGATAAAGATTGGAAACAGGGTGTCCAAATCAAACTTCCGTGTAAAAGTACCCTGAACAATCTCTAGCAGACTGCAATACAATATTAATATATATCTGGCTTAAAAACATGAATATGTCATTGCAATCTGCAAAAAGATGTGCCATGTCAGGTAAAAAGGTTTTGGATGACTTAAAATGTAAACATCTTTGGAAATTGTTCTATATTTAATTTACCTGTGGTACTATTAGAATATCACATTGTGCTACTAATATAATTATGTAGTGTTGATTTGATTAAATGTATTATATTTTTACATGGGGTTAATCACAATTTTAGCAGATGCAAATGATTGCCTAAGCCCAGCCAGAAATCGTTGATTTAGATACAATAAAGTGTCTTAAATCTTGTACAACCATTTTGGGGGAACTTATGGTCGTAACATTGCTTGATGCAATATTACAAGACATCGTGTTGTTTACGTCAAATTATG
Source organism: Actinernus sp. WN-2022 (assembly GCA_030867875.1). Taxonomy (NCBI): domain Eukaryota; kingdom Metazoa; phylum Cnidaria; class Anthozoa; order Actiniaria; family Actinernidae; genus Actinernus; species Actinernus sp. WN-2022. The sequence continues at coordinate 35,479,731 of JAOWCC010001501.1, forward strand.
CAAATAAGTTGAACATGAATATTGATTCAACAAATAATTTTTTGACCCCTGTAATCTTATTGAACTATCTTTTGGCCATCCCTTCATGTAGGACGACACAAATTGCTACCAAATTGTATTCTATTGTATTGTGTTGCGTTCAATTGTTGTATTGAATTGTATTGTGTTGTATTCTATTGTATTTTTGGTAAAAATTTGTGTCGTCCTACATAAAGGGATTGCCTATCTTTTAATAAGTCAGGAGCTGACAAAAACAGAGCAAAATGCACTGGACTTGGCTTTTGCCTGAAATGACGTCATTGAAATTTGATTCCTTAATGAACGAAAATGGCACATGATAATAATTTTGTTTTCTATGTCGGTAATAGCTGTTATTACGGCTGAGCCAAATGGTCAGCGGTTTCACCCATCAGTCCTCATGAAAACAAGGCTTTTGGGTCAACCATTTCAAAATGGTACAGAGATGGAGTCACGTTGAACGGAGATCACCAAGAAGATGATGCCCCAAACGATTATTTTCTAAAGAAAAGCAAGAGTAAATGTTAAGCGGTGCCTGTTCTTGGCCACTGGAGTGATTTGACTGATTTTGTTTGCAAGCCTTGTCTTCAGAAGCTTCTTGGGTCTGTAAAGTCAACAACTCACACGATAACTCCTCTTCGTATTCAGCCTTACAAAATCGGTTAGTCCATCCTTAGGCCATTCGGTGCCTTACAATCACTACTAGTGCATCGAATGAAGAGACAGGAATGATAAAGCAGAGTAAAACAAGGATATTTCATGGAAAATTTCACTCAAACAAGCTCAAAGCTGATACAGCCTCAAACGAGTAGATGACCCGATAAGATGGGTGAAACCGCTGACCATTTCATGGTATTTGGCTCAGCCGTAATAACAGCTATTGTTTCCCACTCAGTGGCATAGCTGCCTTAAGGCAAAAAGGCACATGCCTACACAAAACAAATCAAGGTTCATCCAGGCTCATGCCTATACTAAAACGGGACCCTGGCTATGCCACTGACTTTGAAATCAATGATTTTTTAAACTGGCTAGGGCTCACATGTACTGTTAAAATCATAATAATATATATGAGCTACAAATGACTGCAGAAAAGAATATTTTTGAACAAAAAGTGTTCATATTGTTCTATAATGCCAGAAGGTATAAATGAATGTCTCATATTCCTAAACTTGTTGGTCATAATATTTTGTAATACGCTGTATAAAATAAGATGGTGGCTTGTACTTTCTATCCACAACCCTTTGCATGCAAAGTTCTTTAAACCGTTATAAAATCATGGCAGAGATTTAAACCAGCCAGAACACATGACATTGCCAACATACATGTACTGTCATTGAAAAGATGAGAGGTTTCTACATTGTATGTGTTATTTCAATTGTTGGGTTTGCAAGGGTTGTGGTGAAATGTACATCTGCCATCTTTTAAGTACATTTGTACAATGTATTGGGCATTTGCAACAAATTACGTTTTTGTTGTCATTTAAAAAAAACTGACATTCAATTTTAGAAATGAAATCTGGAACTCCATTTCAAGACTACAATAAAACCTTCAATCAGTTATTACGAATACTATTATGCAAATTATTAAACTTGGATGTCATCCAGGCCCTTTTTGCGTGATGCAGTGCATATGATATTACACAAGAACATAATGAAATGTTTTCGTGATCTGGTTCAAATACAATGATAGTAATTTTCTGATATATTTCATTGTCAATTTGGAATTGTTTTGTAATTTTTTATAAAGAATGTTTGATATTAATAAATAACATTAATAATTATATTTACATAATGTGTTAACTAACTGGCCTGATATAAATTCTAAGCTTGGAACTTCAATACTCTTCATACACCATGCCTAGTGCAAAAATTCAAAGGAATTTGGGTAACCAACATTTTAAAGAAATCGTTCAACCATTAAAGTGCATATAAGCCCAAGCCAGTTATCTTTGATATCGATTGCACGTGAAGTGGATAGTCCAACGGTAAAATATTTCTTGATTTGGGTGTTTCGTCTACAAGATATAAAGGCTTATTTTCCAATATGCTAATGATGTGATGTCATCACCGACATTTGCTTAATTTCTCTGTGCTTGTGAATTAAGCTATTTTCTAATTTATAATTTTTGTTCTGTAAAATGACTGATAAGCTTCAAATATAACTTTTGCATGCTTTTGTATAATAAGTGATGTCGGTGATGACATCACATCATTAGCATATTGGAAATCTAAACCTTTATATCTCGTAGATGTAACACCAAAATCAAGAAATATTCTTGGACTATCGACTTCATGTACAATCGATAACAAAGATAACTGGCTAGGGCTTATATATATGCACTTTAAAGTGACCACGTTTGGGCTGTCAATTAACTACGTACTCCGAGTGGCTTAAAACTATATAAATTGTTTTATTACATACAGCTTTCTTTTTAGAAATACTTTATAAAATGAATGGATCAAACTCTCAATGTCTGAATCCACGTTGATTCACATTTCTTGTACCTGTCTACAAGTGAAATGTGAATGCTTGGTGGCTAATTCCAATGGTTGATTTTTATGATGAGCTTTATTTAAGGATCTATTAGCCTGAATCTCTTCATTAGCTCATTGGATCTACAAAATGCCATTACTTTTTATGTACAGTATTTACTGTTTTTGAAAATATATAGAGCATAACTTGTTTCCTGATACCTTCCAAACTGACCTGGCTCCATCAACATGAGCTCGTCACACCTCTTGTAGAATACATTCAGCCCTGTAAAATATCCCATTCTTGCACACTATTGGATAACAGCTTTATCAGTGCTCATTCTGTTGTTATTGCCTGTTTCTTCAACACACCTCCCCAGGAGGGATGATATAGAGGTTTTTGATCACGGAAGCAAGTAAAAAGCAATGAGTCAATCAAGAACTGGAGTAATTTGTTATTGGTTTTACTTGAACCACTTGAGAGGAAATTAAAGTAAATGTTATTGTGGACAACTCTCACTAAAATGAACATTAATTACATGATGGACCAAAACAGTGTGTGGTTTTTGATTGGCTGATAATCACAAAATATTTTTCACCGCCTATAGAAATGCAAACGCAAAACTAAAGCAATCACCAAATTACTTTCAACACAATCAAAAACTTCTCTACCATGTGCTAAGACAAACTTGCCTCACCCCTCCAGACTGAATACCACCACATTCTTTTTCACTTCCAAATGCTTTCTCGCTTCACCTTTGCCATTTCTACATTGAATTTACAATTTCTCACATGATGGCGCACACAGAACTCTTTGTCGACGTTCGATTCTGTAAAGTTGTATTCTGACGCTGTGAAAACAACAGGTAAACGACTTAGAACAAATGTACAACAAGATTCCCCACCTATTTTGTTGAGACAACGCCAAAGTAAGGATGATTAGAAAGGTGACACAAAACTCGGCCTTTACCTTCTCCTTAGCTTGCTGTCGTATTTGTTCCTAAGAAAACGCAAAATAAATATTTAGGAAACAACGATAGTCGTCATCTTAGATGTCGTCATAGTAAACGTCATCACAAATGTCGTCAGCAGCATCGTCAACGTCATTGTTACTGCCATTGTTCGTCGTCAATATTATCAACGCCATCGTTATTGTTACTTCAATGCCAACATCCTAATAATAAATGTCATTGTCTTGTTACGTCATTTAGAATGTCCTTGTCATCGTTATCTTCAATGTCAACATTGTAATTGTCTTGTTACATCGACGTTATTGTCATCGTCATAATCAATGTCAGTCTTACGTCATCATTTAGAACGTCCTTGTCATCGTTATCTTCAATGTGAGTATCTTTACCTGTCATTGTAATTATCTCGTTACATCAACGTCATCGTTATTGTCGTCGTCATTGTTAACTTCAGCGTCATAATCAATGTCATTGTCTTACGTCAGCATTTAGAACGTCCTTGTCATCGTTATCTTCAATGTCAGTATCTTTACCTGTCATTGTTATTGTCATTGTTAACTTCAGCGTCATAATCAATGTCATCGTTACTGTCATTATCTCGTTACATCGACGTCGTCGTCATTGTTAACTTCAGCGTCATAATCAATGTCATCGTTACTGTCATTATCTCGTTACATCGACGTCGTCGTCATTGTTAACTTCAGCGTCATAATCAATGTCATCGTTACTGTCATTATCTCGTTACATCGACGTCGTCGTCATTGTTAACTTCAGCGTCATAATCAATGTCATCGTTACTGTCATTATCTCGTTACATCGTCGTCATTGTTAACTTCAGCGTCATAATCAATGTCATCGTTACTGTCATTATCTCGTTACATCGACGTCGTCCGGCGTTATTGTCATTGTTAACTTCAGCGTCATAATCACTGTCATCGTTACTGTCATTATCTCGTTACATCGACGTCGTCGTTATTGTCATTGTTAACTTCAGCTTCATAATCAATGTCATCGTTACTGTCATTATCTCGTTACATCGACGTCGTCGTTATTGTCATTGTTAACTTCAGCGTCATAATCAATGTCATCGTTACTGTCATTATCTCGTTACATCGACGTCGTCGTCATTGTTAACTTCAGCGTCATAATCAATGTCATCGTTACTGTCATTATCTCGTTACATCGACGTCGTCGTTATTGTCATTGTTAACTTCAGCGTCATAATCAATGTCATCGTTACTGTCATTATCTCGTTACATCGACGTCGTCGTTATTGTCATTGTTAACTTCAGCTTCATAATCAATGTCATCGTTACTGTCATTATCTCGTTACATCGACGTCGTCGTTATTGTCATTGTTAACTTCAGCGTCATAATCAATGTCATCGTTACTGTCATTATCTCGTTACATCGACGTCGTCGTCATTGTTAACTTCAGCGTCATAATCAATGTCATCGTTACTGTCATTATCTCGTTACATCGACGTCGTCGTTATTGTCATTGTTAACTTCAGCGTCATAATCAATGTCATCGTTACTGTCATTATCTCGTTACATCGACGTCGTCGTTATTGTCATTGTTAACTTCAGCGTCATAATCAATGTCATCGTTACTGTCATTATCTCGTTACATCGACGTCGTCGTTATTGTCATTGTTAACTTCAGCGTCATAATCAATGTCATCGTTACTGTCATTATCTCGTTACATCGACGTCGTCGTTATTGTCATTGTTAACTTCAGCGTCATAATCAATGTCATCGTTACTGTCATTATCTCGTTACATCGACGTCGTCGTCATTGTTAACTTCAGCGTCATAATCAATGTCATCGTTACTGTCATTATCTCGTTACATCGACGTCGTCGTCATTGTTAACTTCAGCGTCATAATCAATGTCATCGTTACTGTCATTATCTCGTTACATCGACGTCGTCGTTATTGTCATTGTTAACTTCAGCGTCATAATCAATGTCATCGTTACTGTCATTATCTCGTTACATCGACGTCGTCGTCATTGTTAACTTCAGCGTCATAATCAATGTCATCGTTACTGTCATTATCTCGTTACATCGACGTCGTCGTTATTGTCATTGTTAACTTCAGCGTCATAATCACTGTCATCGTTACTGTCATTATCTCGTTACATCGACGTCGTCGTTATTGTCATTGTTAACTTCAGCTTCATAATCAATGTCATCGTTACTGTCATTATCTCGTTACATCGACGTCGTCGTTATTGTCATTGTTAACTTCAGCGTCATAATCAATGTCATCGTTACTGTCATTATCTCGTTACATCGACGTCGTCGTCATTGTTAACTTCAGCGTCATAATCAATGTCATCGTTACTGTCATTATCTCGTTACATCGTCGTCGTCGTCATTGTTAACTTCAGCGTCATAATCAATGTCATCGTTACTGTCATTATCTCGTTACATCGACGTCGTCGTCATTGTTAACTTCAGCGTCATAATCAATGTCATCGTTACTGTCATTATCTCGTTACATCGACGTCGTCGTCATTGTTAACTTCAGCGTCATAATCACTGTCATCGTTACTGTCATTATCTCGTTACATCGACGTCGTCGTTATTGTCATTGTTAACTTCAGCTTCATAATCAATGTCATCGTTACTGTCATTATCTCGTTACATCGACGTCGTCGTTATTGTCATTGTTAACTTCAGCGTCATAATCAATGTCATCGTTACTGTCATTATCTCGTTACATCGACGTCGTCGTCATTGTTAACTTCAGCGTCATAATCAATGTTATCGTTACTGTCATTATCTCGTTACATCGACGTCGTCGTTATTGTCATTGTTAACTTCAGCGTCATAATCAATGTCATCGTTACTGTCATTATCTCGTTACATCGACGTCGTCGTTATTGTCATTGTTAACTTCAGCGTCATAATCAATGTCATCGTTACTGTCATTATCTCGTTACATCGACGTCGTCGTTATTGTCATTGTTAACTTCAGCGTCATAATCAATGTTATCGTTACTGTCATTATCTCGTTACATCGACGTCGTCGTTATTGTCATTGTTAACTTCAGCGTCATAATCAATGTCATCGTTACTGTCATTATCTCGTTACATCGACGTCGTCGTTATTGTCATTGTTAACTTCAGCGTCATAATCAATGTCATCGTTACTGTCATTATCTCGTTACATCGACGTCGTCGTTATTGTCATTGTTAACTTCAGCTTCATAATCAATGTCATCGTTACTGTCATTATCTCGTTACATCGACGTCGTCGTTATTGTCATTGTTAACTTCAGCGTCATAATCAATGTCATCGTTACTGTCATTATCTCGTTACATCGACGTCGTCGTCATTGTTAACTTCAGCGTCATAATCAATGTCATCGTTACTGTCATTATCTCGTTACATCGTCGTCGTCGTCATTGTTAACTTCAGCGTCATAATCAATGTCATCGTTACTGTCATTATCTCGTTACATCGACGTCGTCGTCATTGTTAACTTCAGCGTCATAATCAATGTCATCGTTACTGTCATTATCTCGTTACATCGACGTCGTCGTCATTGTTAACTTCAGCGTCATAATCACTGTCATCGTTACTGTCATTATCTCGTTACATCGACGTCGTCGTTATTGTCATTGTTAACTTCAGCTTCATAATCAATGTCATCGTTACTGTCATTATCTCGTTACATCGACGTCGTCGTTATTGTCATTGTTAACTTCAGCGTCATAATCAATGTCATCGTTACTGTCATTATCTCGTTACATCGACGTCGTCGTCATTGTTAACTTCAGCGTCATAATCAATGTTATCGTTACTGTCATTATCTCGTTACATCGACGTCGTCGTTATTGTCATTGTTAACTTCAGCGTCATAATCAATGTCATCGTTACTGTCATTATCTCGTTACATCGACGTCGTCGTTATTGTCATTGTTAACTTCAGCGTCATAATCAATGTCATCGTTACTGTCATTATCTCGTTACATCGACGTCGTCGTTATTGTCATTGTTAACTTCAGCGTCATAATCTATGTCGTCGTTACTGTCATTATCTCGTTACATCGACGTCGTCGTTATTGTCATTGTTAACTTTAGCGTCATAATCAATGTCATCGTTACTGTCATTATCTCGTTACATCGACGTCGTCGTTATTGTCATTGTTAACTTCAGCGTCATAATCAATGTCATCGTTACTGTCATTATCTCGTTACATCGACGTCGTCGTTATTGTCATTGTTAACTTCAGCGTCATAATCAATGTCATCGTTACTGTCATTATCTCGTTACATCGACGTCGTCGTTATTGTCATTGTTAACTTCAGCGTCATAATCAATGTCATCGTTACTGTCATTATCTCGTTACATCGACGTCGTCGTTATTGTCATTGTTAACTTCAGCGTCATAATCAATGTCATCGTTACTGTCATTATCTCGTTACATCGACGTCGTCGTTATTGTCATTGTTAACTTCAGCGTCATAATCTATGTCGTCGTTACTGTCATTATCTCGTTACATCGACGTCGTCGTTATTGTCATTGTTAACTTTAGCGTCATAATCAATGTCATCGTTACTGTCATTATCTCGTTACATCGACGTCGTCGTTATTGTCATTGTTAACTTCAGCGTCATAATCAATGTCATCGTTACTGTCATTATCTCGTTACATCGACGTCGTCGTTATTGTCATTGTTAACTTCAGCGTCATAATCAATGTCATCGTTACTGTCATTATCTCGTTATATCGACGTCGTCGTTATTGTCATTGTTAACTTCAGCGTCATAATCAATGTCATCGTTACTGTCATTATCTCGTTACATCGACGTCGTCGTTATTGTCATTGTTAACTTCAGCGTCATAATCAATGTCATCGTTACTGTCATTATCTCGTTACATCGACGTCGTTATTGTCATTGTTAACTTCAGCGTCATAATCTATGTCGTCGTTACTGTCATTATCTCGTTACATCGACTTCATCGTCGTCATTGTTTTGTCATCCATAACTTCAGCATCAACGGGAAACATTTTTGTTAAAGTTCCTCAAAGCACTAAATACATTTATAAGAATACCCCGTTAACAATAGCTCACTCTTCACATAGAAACGACAAGCGGGAAAATCGTGGTCGAGTGGTCATTTCTGGCGTTTTCGTAGAAAGAAAAACGAGATGCTTAATCTCTTTTACGTCAACGTTTAAAACGTCGCCAACATCGTCAACGACAACGTCGTTATCGTCATCATCGCTGTCATCGTTATCGTTAGAGCAGTTTTCACTTGAGTGTTGTAAAACCAAACGCAAATTACACACAGCCAGCCAATCACAGGAGCTAGCAATCACAAGTAGCATGGAAAAGGCTTACCTGTGAGCCAACTGCAAACCACAGTAAAACCAAAGTGCGTTTGGTTTTACTTTGGAATCGGATTGGTTGATTGATTTTCTCAGCCAATAGGAGAGCTTAGTAAACGCAAAACCAAAACATTTTCGACAGTCAAGTGAAAGCCGCTGTATCACTGTCATCGCTAAGTGAAAGCAGGACCACTTCTGTTTCTGAACAGAACAACTGTCTGCTTTGGGAAAATACTAATAAACAAAGTGCATTCATTATCCCGCGAAATCCTCGTAAAGTTTCTAAGCCTAAAATTGCTGTCTTTTGGCGCTTGCCCTCGCGGTATTTCACGACCTTCGCCTCAATCGAATGAACAATAGAGTAGCAAAGAATCCATAGCTTACCTGCTGCATACGGGCGAGCTGCTCTTGCAGCGAGATGACCACGTTGTAGTTATCTTGTAGTTTACTATATTGCTATGAAAACAAAAGGGGAACGCGTTAGGTCATCACTTGAAAGGATCGTAAACACCTCCATTGAAACATATACATAACTATGGAGCGGAACCAGGGAGATCGAACCGAACTCCCGTCTCTGTCGAACCCCTGTCCTCTCCCTCCCTTTTATAAAGAAAAACTAAGAAGTTGCCATGACCAAATCCTCCTTCCTCTCCCCTCATTGAATCGTGTCTCTCTCCCAGTAACGGTAAACTTATGATGAAAGTTAATTACATCCGAGTGCTTAATTCAGTTGGATTACGATTTTGAAAACCTTAAGGATTGGGCTAGCGATTCAAGTTCTTGCTTGGTGCCTTTGAAAGAATGCTCGATTGCAACATAGTTAATAGAGTGGAATTGTTATGAAACCCAGCGACCTTCTTTGTTATGTCTTTGTTCGCTTTTCTCAACCCTGACCGTGCACATCATTGTGATTTTATACAGGAGCAGGAGAGGAAAACAGAGGATTGTAAATGACGTTAGTGACGTAATTATTACAGCAAGTCACGTTAGGAATTAAGTCACGTGCTAGCGTGCAGCATGGCACCAACGTGTGGAAGGTGTCACGCAATACTTTAATACCTTGTACCAGCAAAGTGAGATTTGTTTTTTCGGCACTCTTTTGAGGGTAAACACATGGGTGTTTAACACCGGAGTCACTACCACCCCTCCCCCTCTCGGTGAAATGTTTGGTAATCTGACAATCGGACAAATCGATGTTCAAACTGCTTGAATTGGCGTTAGACTTTGGTATTAAAAAGGCAGGGAAAGTCTAATTTTTTTTTTAACCACAGCAGAAAATGATTATAGAAACCATTGTTTGCTATACAAGAAATGATCAGTTTTCGGCGTGCTGCCCGTAGGCGTAGGATTTGGCTGGGGTAAGCAATCAAAGGTAATATACTTGTGGACAAAAATGCCAAGCAAACTGTTCTACAGTCAAACAAATTTCAGATAAATACGAGGTATTGTTGTTGAGTCCAATTTATGACTGATGAATGCTGGTGATCGTGTATTTAATGCTGATGTTTAAATTTGCTATTACAGTATGAGTATACACTTTCGTCCTGATGTACATATCATGATTTTAATCGATTGCAACATAGTTAATAGAGTGGATGGTTATGAAACCCAGCGACCTTCTTTGTTATGTCTTTGTTATGTCTTTGTTCGCTTTTTTCAAACATGACCGTGCACAAAACAATATAAATTCCAATGTGTTAATCAATCAGCCAATAGAAACGTGTGGGTTCAGTCGTTCAGGGGACGCTAATGAACTATGGCCGTGCACAATCTTGTATCTTTACCCCTTCCAGCATAAATCGCCGCGCCTTTGTTAGCCCCTTTGAAGTTTGCTAGATTTTCTAACCATTCCACTCTATTAACTATAATAAAACCATAGGAAATAAAGAACAAGTTCGTATCACTGTTTCTTAAATAAACATCACCAATTTCAGGATAACCTCATTTAATTCTCGGGACTTCCGAACACAAGATATGTTAGCCTTGCCGACTTCATCTTACCTTTAACAGTTCAGTTTTAAGGTTCTGAACCTCTTCAGTGAGTTTTACTTCTCTGTCCTGAGAAAGTAGAGAAAAGAGAATCTTACAATACAATACCATTTATTAATGTCGAAACGTGGGATAGGCTACACTTACATCCGAGCCAGAGGCTCATGTTTAAAACGTCCGACACCAAAAAGGTAAAGAATAAAAATAACAATAAACATATAATATACATAAAAAGACTAATATCTAAATTATAATATGAATATTTACGAATAATCTAAGAATAAAATATAATATATAGACCCAATTGCCCGACCCACTCGAGGCTAACCAGCAATCGACCTAGCCCTAACACAAACCAAAAACTGTTCTATTATAACAAATTTACACGAGGCAGTGATTGCATTTGCAACTGAACTTGAAATTACTAAAGTCAAATGATTCTAGTTGGTAACGAAATTCTGTAATTGTGTTGGCATTCTTGATGGTTGCAGGTAGTTTGTTCCATAGGTGAGATAGTCGGTAAGTATATGAATTATGGTAATAGCGACTATTGATGGCTAGCTACATATTAACACGGTTTACGCAATCGTGAAGAATTCACGAAATGCTGCGTATGGATGGCATGGCACTCTGAGAGTCACTCTAAACAAATAAATGTGATCTGAAAATAAGCATGAGACGTTATCCAGGATGAAACGTGAAACGCAACGTAACATGGAGCGTGATTTGAAATGAAGCATGAGACGTTACCCAGGATGAAACGTGAAATGCAACATAGCATGAAACGTGATTTGAAATGAAGCATGAGACGTTACCCAGGATGAAACGTGAAATGCAACATAGCATGAAACGTGATTTGAAATGAAGCATGAGACGTTATCCAGGATGAAATGTGAAATGCAACATAGCATGAAACGTGATTTGAAATGAAGCACGAGACGTTATCCAGGATTAAATGTGAAATGCAACATAACATGAAGCATGATTTGAAATGAAGCATAAGACGTTATCCAGGATGAAACGTGAAATGCAACATAGCATGAAACGTGATTTGAAATGAAGCATGAGACGTTACCCAGGATGAAACGTGAAATGCAACATAACATGAAGCATGATTTGAAATGAAGCATAAGACGTTATCCAGGATGAAACGTGAAATGCAACATAACATGAAACGTGATTTGAAATGAAGCACGAGACGTTATCCAGGATGAAACGTGAAATGCAACATAACATGAAGCGTGATTTGAAATGAAGCATAAGACGTTATCCAGAATGAAACGTGAAATGCAATATAACATGAAACGTGATTTGAAATGAAGCACGAGACGTTATCCAGGATGAAATGTATCCATAAGGATAACTTGAAACACGCTGTACACAAAGAAGAATAAAGTAGAATGTGTACCTTGGATTCATGTTCTTGTTGTGATTTCCACTGTTCCATTCTTTTCATTTCTTCATCATGGAATTCTTTCAGTCGTCGCTCACTCTGCGTGAAACACGATCAATGGATTAAGGAGGCACGCTCAAGCAATAGTGTTGCGCAAAAGGAGCCACTCGGTTAGGCTTAGGTTTAGATTACATCGTAAATGAACCTGTTCTACTCCATAGTTCATCATAGACATCTAGGATTTTCAAGGGCCTAGCATTATTACAAGGACTGTTCAAGGACCTGGCATTATTTCAAGGACCTGGCATTATTTCAAGGACCTGGCATTATTTCAAGGACCTGGCATTATTTCAAGGACATGGCATTATTTCAAGGACCTGGCATTATTTCAAGGACCTGGCATTATCTCCAGGTACTGGCATTATTTCAAGGACTGTTCAAGGACCTGTCATTATTTCAAGGACTGTTCAAAGACCTAGTATGATTTCAAGGACTTTTCAAAGGCCGGGCATCTGATTATTTCAAGGACTTTTCAAAGACCTGGCATTATTTCAAGGATCTGCTAATTCTTAGTACTCAACCTCATCCTTCTGAAGCTTCAGTTTCTCCACTTCTTCTCTGAGTGTCGCTTGCGACTCATTTGCTTCTCTCTGCAGTTCAACGACGACCTGAGAACACACAAAATTGCCCTATATCATTATGACGTCAAATCGAAACAATCTATTGTTTAAATGCTAAGGATCACGGTCGTGGGAGAGGGAGAAAACAGCAACAACACAAAGGAAATCGCTATCAAATGCATTTTGTAGAACGTAGAATAGCGGTAACAGCCACCAAATACGGTAAATATTGTGGGATAAACATTGATACAGCTGATATCTGGAAACCAGACAATTCGAAGTTAAATTTTCCTCAGCAGAGCAGATTTAGTTCAAAATTATATTGTTCATGTCGATTCTGTCCCCCTCATAAACAAGCCGTGACGTCATAATGATATAGGTCAATTAAACTTTGCAACATTCGTGCCCTTCTCCACCCCTCCACAATACCGGCGTGTCTACTTTCTCCTACTCTATCCCCTCTCTGTACCTGTTCATGTCGTGTTTGCAGTGATCGATAATCTGTTCCCATCTTCGCTTTATCATCGCCAGGTCTGGGTGGGCTGCAACAACAATACATTGTGAAGAAATAAAGATCAGGATCTTCTGTGCGTACTTTGCTGGAAAATACATGCAAGAGGTGATTGTGAAAGTGTCCAATTCGTAGTCCTGGAAGGTAACCAAGCCTTAGCCTCGCATGGAGGATGGAGTTGACCCTGCACTGATACAAACCCTCATTCTATGAACATGGATATATTTTGATTATCATGCTAACTAGATACAGGCCATGGAGGATGGAGTTGACTCTGCACTGATACAAACCCTCTTTCTATGAATATGGATATATTTTGATTATCATGCTAACTAGATACAAGCCATGCAGGATGGAATTGACAATGCACTCTTTCTATGTATAGAGCCGTTTTTGACTGAGTGTCGTAAAACAAAAAGAAAAGTAATTACAGAGCTAATCACAGGAGCAAGTACAAACGCAATGAACCAATCATGATTTTACAACAACATCCAATTTTCTCGCTTTCTGATTGGCTCTCCGCTATATGCAAAATAAGTACATACAATGAAAATGACGTCACTCGCAAGCTGTGGTAGCTTTTCAAAGTGCTTTCCCGGCGAGGTTTGTGAATTCAAATGGTGTTAACTTCGCTTCCAAAAACAAGAAAGTGAGGATTTCACAAGCATTTTATTACTAGGAGAAGTTAATCGGTGAGTCAAACTTCTTTGTAGTGTGCCATTTGGCAAAATGAGAGTTTTCTCTTGAGTGGAGAAAATTTCTCTCAGAGCTCAGAACTACAGAAGTTTTGAATTATATAACAATAACTTTTCTGATCCAAATTGCCATTTGTCTAAGAAAGCTTTCTCTCGGCAACGGTAATTAGAAGTGTTTACGTTTTGACTTTCAATGGCCTTTTTCGACTTTCAATGGCCTTTTTCCAAAACTTTGCAGTGAAACAACTCGCTACGCTCGTTGTTAGGTTAGCTGGTACGCTCGTTGTTCCACTTGAGTTTTGATAATTTTATGACGTCATTTCTATGATCAATACGAGTTCAGACAATGGCAAAATGTGTGCGATTTGTTAAACTGAAATAATTCGTTATTGGTTTTCCATGAACCAATCACGAGGAAAAGTAAACGCAATCGTAGATAACTTTCGCTAAAACGAACATTGATTGCGTGACGGACGAAAACAATGTTCGCTTTTAGTGGTTGATAACTACAAAACATTTTTCACAGCCACTGGAGACGCTAAGCAAAACTAACGCAAATCCAAAGCAATCACTTACTACTTTTGACACTTGCTCGAAAACTACTTGATGGATAGATTTTGATGATCACGCCAACTTGATATAAGCTGTCTCAACTCCAGCCTCGATGTCACCAAAGGCTTGGTTACCTTTCAAAATGGCGGTCAAGAACTACGAAGTGGACTATTAACGGGAAATGATGAATACTGTAGGAGGCCGAAGACCGAATAAGCCTATTTCAAGAAAGGTTGCCACTTACAAATGACAAACGACATTCACAGACCGAAATATATTGTGGTTGTAGCTGAAAGTCTGGTGAATTCGTTTATTTTTGGACGAACAGTTGTAAATGTCTAAAAAATATGCTTTTACAGATCAGATTTCTTGTGACATTTTTCAGACTTTTTTGTACAATTCTCTACATTTGCAACAGTCAAATGTTTGTAAAGTGTATGTAAATGTACACATTTACAGAGCTCATAATTTACGAGAGAAATGTTCACATTTTACAGTCTTTTTACATAGTTCTTCTAAGTCTGTATTATAAAAGTGTTGGATGTTTCCCCTGACTTTCCGTGATACGCGTTAATTTAATCTTTGGACCTGGCGAGGGGTCGCTTATTAATCATATGGATTGCCCATACAATGTTGAATAAATACCTCGACAGTCTTTAAAGTACCTAAAAGACCCGGGGGGGGGGGGGGTACTCCCATCCATATATGGACTATACGGGGATGATCCGCTGGACAGGGTATGGTTTTTCGAGTTTCTGATCTTAGACGGGGTATCCATTTTCACATCGACAGATCTTGAACAGGGTATGGTATTTATCTAGTGCCGTTATTTAGTCTAGTGCTTGCTGAAGACTTATTTAGTTATGACACTCATACAAGATCACAATAAACACTGACATCCAAGGATAGATAATTATTTGTCTTATAGAGGGAACATTTTAACACTTTGTCTTGAACAGGGTATGGAAATTTGAGTTTTTTGTCTTAAACAGGGTAAGGGTTTCAGAGCCCCAGCGGCACACCCCTACCCAACTTTGGGTAGAGTACCCCCCTCGATTCTCCATCAAGTAAATAGTTGATCTGTAACTGAATATTTATTGATTTGAGTGTTGCGTCTATGAGTTATAGAGGTTTCTATTTCCAATATGCTAATTATGTGACGTCACAGGAGGCCAACAGAAGGTCATTTCTTTCTCCTTGTGAATAAAACTATTTCTGATTTATACAAAATATTTGGTAAAATGACTGAGGCCCAAATATAACATGGATGTGTAAAAAAAATATTTTATCTCTGCCAGCACGTTTTTGTATAATAAAGGCGGCCTCGTGTGACATCACATAATTAGCATACTGGAAATAGAAACCTCTATAACTCATGGACGCAACGCTCAAATCAAGAAATATTTTACTCTTCACCATTTACTTGATGGATAATCGATTTTAATGATAAAATATTTGGGCTTATAAGGCACTTAAAAAAACTCACTCGTATCAGGTAATGCCTACTGCTCGTGTATTTATTCCAAATTGCACTCGTATCCATATCATTTCTTACACTAATACGGAGAAGAAAAAATGAACGCATAAAACTTGTACCTAATCACCGAACCAGGAATAATTCGCTCTTTTCACCTGGTGACCATCTTGGATTCAAAGCGAGGCAATCCTTTGTTTTTGCCAGGTTCGCCTCGTTTTGACTATCCCTCACTGCGAGGCTAACGTGGCAAAAACCGTATCTTAGATCACTGTAAGGTCAATACGTCTTTTCTCTATAAATAAAGTATATTGTATTGTATTGTATTGTAAAAACAGAGGATTGCCTCGCTTTGAATACAAGATGGCCACCAAGCAAAAAGAATGAATAGGAGCCAGTCTATTTATTTTGTTATAATAATACACAGGGCTCGAAATTAAGAAAAAAAAGGAGGCGTAATTTTACGCCCAGCTTAAAATTTTTAGGCGTAATTCTCCAAAAATTTACGCCTGAGTGGAAAATGTTAGGCGTAAAACGAAAATATCTAGGCGTATTACGCCCATATCGGGCGCAATTTCGAGCCCTGATACATCGTGTCGGCCCCGGTTAATAAGGACATATTTTAAAGATAAGTTTGATGCACTCAACTTTTGAATTGTCATGTTTTGGCGGCCGATATCTAAGTTACTGAGGAGAATGTCCAGATCAGTGAATTTTAATACAACACGTGTTTGAAGCCGAAGCGCTCTCAGAGAGTACAAAGAACAAACAGCATGCCATTCTTTTTTATGTTAAAGTTACTCGGAAGGTTTCAGATACTTATATCACACATTCACTCTATTGAAGATGTTATGTATCACACGTGCGATTCAAATTTCGATCTGTCTGAAGTCGCTAAAAATAAAAGGACTTTATTATACTTGATGTCCAAATACAGCACTAAACACTAATACAGGTTACGCTAAAAAAGGAAGATTCTAGTTTTCTAATAGAAAATATAACATATTTACAGACATATACTGCATAAATTTAAACAGATTTTTGGTTTAATTGAAGCAGTATTGGAGTTCAAACCAAATCTGCAGAGAAATGTTATTTTGATAAATGACGAATTGGAAGGTCTTCGGTAATTCAATAAGTTTTGGCCACATTTTAATGGTTAATTTAACGCAGAAGATAACATTCAAGCCACCCTCTTTGTTTCAACGATGTTAGATTAATTTGTGCGAGAATTCAGGGAACTGAAAAATTGTACATCAATGATTAATTGTAGCCATAACATTTACATAGACATGTGTTTCTTGCTGCTTTCCCATAGTATGAGTTTCTGTTAAGATTTTAGATATTTTCTGTAAGCAATACGGTGCAAACGCTATAAACATACCTCTTTCGCGTTGTCTTAGTTTGTCTTAAAATAAAAGTACAGGCAGAGTATTATATTTATACAAAGAGTTAATGTTTCTGAATTATTATGCTGAACAGTTTACAAACCTGAAGGCAACGAGTGGAGGCGATGAGATGATAACAAACCCTTTCGAAATACAGAAACCTTTAGTGACTTCTGGTCATAGACCAAACAGTAACATCCAAAAATAACAACAGTTGAGCATTGCAATTTCCGTGAGGCTATAAATTTAAAGTTAATTTGAAAGTATAAACAGCCTCTAAATTATACACTTGGAAGACATCTTAATAGTTATTTTGTTATGATTTGAGTGGAACATGACGCCATGTAGTCTGACATTAGACAGTCAGTAAAACTGGAATCGAACCAATGAAAAAGAACCATTTTATGTTACGTTTTGGGCTTTCAATTCAGTGGCTATTTATCCGTAGAATGTTAATTATCTTTTCCGAGAGCTCCAAGTCTGGTCACTTGTTTCCTCAGTAAAACATTAACTCTCAACCTACAATCAATATATCCCTTCCTTTCTCGATGCTCGCTCATATCTTATTGGATGATTGATTTCCGAGAGTAAAACTCGTAAATTAGCATTAAAATCTTATGGTACTCAGTCGAAACACTTCCTCTCGAGATAAAAGTAGCCTCGGGACAAACAAAAAGTACAGTTCAAAAATATTATCAGGTGGATTGTTCCATATTTAACGAGTAAAGAAGCCTTAGCCATGTATTATACTACCACAAAACACGACGGGCATTTGAGAACACGAGAGAAATGTTGAAAGTACAAGTCGAAGGCCTTGTGGCATTTCTCGAGTGTTATCAAATAACTGGAGTGTTGTTCTGACAGCATAACATGGCTAAGGCCTACTTGCACTTATTTTATGATACAGATTTAAGGGCGCGATGAAGTCAAAACAATAAAACACGCTCGTGCATGTTATATATTATATACTCTGGAAAATACGCTTTTTATCCAATCAGAGTGCGCGTAATATATATGTATTATGGCTACGTTATAACAAAGCTTATCAAACTCATTAATAATTCATGAAGCAAAAACAAAGGAAATCACCGACTGATAAGTGATCTTTAAATCTGATACGGATTTCGTCCTGATTGACATAAACTTTGGCTTCGATTTTCTCGGCCAAAATAAGTCGTATCGCCAAAATAACCGAAAACATGACTCTCTACATCTAGACGTTTGATAAGTAAGATAAAGAATTCGTGTCCGATCTTTATCCGATAAAGATCGGCCACTCATTCTTTATTTATTACTTATCAAACTCATTAATAATTCATGAAGAAAAAACAAAGGAAATCAAAGCGATAAGTGATCTATAAATCTGCTTCAGATTTCGTCCGGATTTACGTAAACTTTTGCTTCGATTTTTTCGGCCAAAAATAAATAAGTCGCATCGCCAAAATAACCGAAAACATGACTCTATACATTCCGATACAGAATTCGTGTCCGTGCTTTATGGGATTTACAAACTTTCACTTTCACCTCGAGTGTGTAAATCGGATAAAGCACGACCACATGCATTCTGTATCAATTACTTCAAAATTCATTAATAATTCATGCTGTAAAAACAAAAGAATGAATATTTAATGAGTGGTGTTTAAATCTGATATAGATACGGTCCTCATTTACATAAACTTTTGCTTCGATTTTTTTCTCCACCATACCCGGGCCATTTCCATGTACACGAGAAAAATTAGGAGTGCCGTGCCGATAATGTTTGGCACACATACGTACCTATACGATTTAGGAGTGGCGTGCCCACAATACTTGTCGTGCACACGGGCCGGATGAATAAACATTAACGCTGGGCCTTGAGGTGGATTTCCACTGTTGCGTATTTATTTACGTACATAAAACATTCGTCAAGAAAACGTCTGCAAATAACTCCACTGTCGCGTTTAAGGTTCGTAATTTATAACGGCGCGATCTTTTCACTTACGTTTTTAAAATGGGGGTTTACTCACGTAAAACAATGTGCTTACTTTTTTGTTACGCACGTTTTACGTAAGAGAAAAACGCGACAGTGGAAATCCACCTTAACGTCCGACGTTAAAGCGTACATTAGCTTATTTTTTTTATCACTAAAATTGATTTTACATTAAGCGAATAGTGCAATAGTAGAATAATTCTTGATTTGATTGTTGCGTCTATGAGTTATAAAGGTTTAAATTTCGAATATGCTAATCACGTGACGTATAACGTATAACCGGGAATTTTCTGTCATTTCTACCTCCCTGGGAATCAAACTATTTCATGATCGAGGCCTTCCCAATAAACTGTTTCGTTTACCATCGCCCGACTGACCTATTTTATTGGAAAAGCAAAAAAAAATACAAGGTTTAAGCCCGACACATTTTTGGGGAAAAAGTAAAAAAAAAAAAAAAAATTAAAGTTACACCTCTTTCCCGAGCTCTCTACGTATTAGTTTCCTGCCTTTCTCATGCAAATTGTCAATTCACAACTAGTAGAGAAAAGATTAGTCGAGGAATAGCCGACTTGGTTCCCTTGACCGACCCACCATCACGAGCCAGAGGGCGATGGGAAACGACACATTTTATTGGGATGGTCTTAGACAAAATATTAGGTAAAATCACCAAAATAAGCTTCAAATATCACACATTAGCATACTGGAAATTTGACGTTGGCAGTTAGGCCTAATAGTAATGTTTATGAATCGGCCCCATGATTTTTTCTGATTTTTGACGATCCAGACCGTGAAAAATAATTATCTAAAAATGTTCAACTAGCCGTATTCCGGAATAAGAATAGATGGAATATTTCTGGAAATCACTGGGTCAGGCACATTTTGCACTGTAAGCTACAAATGGTTGCTGACATATGATATTCAGGTACATTTAGTATTCCAATGGCTAAAAATATCCCGATGTGGCCGCTTTCTAGTGATCGTTTTGTGTATTCTTATTCCGGAATACGCTCAATTGAACGCACAAAGTATGCGAATTTTACAGCTACTCACTCGCTCTTAACCTAAAAGTACGACATTTTATGAAAAGGCCTGAATGGAAGTACATCCAAAACGTCCAAAACAACATTCTGACATTGTTTTTGTCTCTTTAGAGGGACACGTTTCGAGGTTAAGAGATATTTTGTTGATGCATGAGTCGGCGACCCTAAGTTTATTGAAATCCTCCCCCAAGCCTCTACCGTCCTATTTGCCACAGCCGGTACTATTAAAAATGACCTTACTAACCCCGGTCTCACTCGACTTCCTGTGTGACTAAACCGCGCTCTCCCCACGGGTCGTCTCGTGTCGTGAGGCCTCTCGACTCTATTTATGCCCAACGCTTTCGGTGAACGTGGAACGATAGGTGACGGTGGCCTTAAGACAGAAAATACAATGAATACACTATCAATCTCATATGGAGTGGGTATACAATATGGATTATTCCCTGTGCTACGCAAATCTGGAAACTGGATCAAAAGTTGTTGTTGTTATTATTATTTTATATCATAAAATAATTATTTTATATCATAATTAATTTATATCATAATTATTTTATATCATAATTGTCATCATCATTACACCATAACGTTTATTAGTATCATCATTAACATTATAATTTGTATCATCATCATTACCGTCATTATCATCTCTATTACCATTACCATTATTATTACTATTACTGACATCATCATTATTATTATTATTATTATTATTACTGTTGTTATTATTATCACCATCATCATCATTATTATTATTATTATTAGCAGGAGCCCATAACCAGGAGCGTCCATATGTCCTATAAAGTTGTCACAGCGTTTTTACAAGTTGGGCTATTTTTAGATTATTTCCCCCGCCAATTAATGGTTGCACCGTGGCGGAACAAAATATGCCTCATTAGCTACTTTTGTTATACCAAACAACATGGCTGCTACGCTTTTGTGATTTGATTCCCTTAGGAATAATTGCAACTCAACAATAGCGGGAAACCGTTCTAAAAATAACCTAACTTGTGAAAACGCTGTGACATTGGCCTAGTATGCGGGATGGACGCTCCTAGTTATCAGGGGCTCCTGTTATTAGTCATTAACACTATTATCGTCCTCATCATCACATC
The DNA here is from genome assembly GCA_030867875.1 of Actinernus sp. WN-2022. Taxonomy (NCBI): domain Eukaryota; kingdom Metazoa; phylum Cnidaria; class Anthozoa; order Actiniaria; family Actinernidae; genus Actinernus; species Actinernus sp. WN-2022. The sequence goes on from JAOWCC010001501.1 coordinate 35,501,281, forward strand.
AATATCACCTTCACTTTGAAAAAATACATGAATGACTCACCCAGTCTTTTTCTTGACTCTACGAAGGAAATAAGCAGATAATATTATGGTTGATATATTAAACACTTAATGACTGGCCCCGAGGTTTTGTTCCCCGAGATCCTCGATGTTACCCGAGACGAAGTTGGGGGGAACATCGAGGATCGAGGAAATAATAAAAAACTCGCTGATTCCCGAGACAATCACAGGAGCATGTACAACGTAGTAAGCCAATCACGAACTGATGTTGGTTTTACGACACTCTTAGGAGGAAAAGTAAACGCCATTGTCGATAGAGCGGATTTCAATTGAGTGTCGGAAGTGTTTTGGTTTTGCGTTTACTAAGCTCTCCTATTGGCTGAGAAAGTAAACCAACCAATCAGAATCCAAAGTAAAACCAAACGCAAATTGGTTTTGGTTTTGCTTTGGTTTGTCATTGGTTCACAGGGAAGCCATTTATGAGTTACTTGTGATTACTCGCTCCTATGATTGGCAGGCTGCGGGTAGTTTGCGTTTGGTTTTACTACACTTAACTGTAAACCGCTGTAACTAACCAAAATAATGTTTGGTTTTAGTTTAGATCTTGGACGTTGATTGTCTCTGATTGGCTAATAATCACAAAACATGTTTCACAGCCAATACAAATCCAAGCAAACGCAAAACCAAAGCAATTGCCAAATTACTTTTGACACTCAATCGAAAACCGATCTATGCTTTTGTCGCTGCTGAAGGCTTCATTGTTCAAAATTCATTGTTCTTTCTAAAAGGAAACTCAACGATATATGATTGATAGCCAATGCCTCAGTATAAAATTCGAATTCTTACATTATCTGTCTTAATTATTGCTATTTTTTTTTTTTTAATGACTTGATTCATAAAAGTAAATCAACTGTGCTTGCCTCTACACTTCACTTTATATACTTAACTGTACTCACGATAAAGTAATTTCTTAGACTCTACTGTTGTAATTAGTTTATACTATTAGGACACCCTGTACTCCTATCAAACTTCGTACTGTATTTATATATATACCTTAGAGCTAGAACTGCATGTCATTATATGTTTTTTTGTAATTACAGTCGAAACAGGGCAAGCGTTCCTCCCTTGAGCCAGCAGTGAAGTTCATTTATTCGAAATTTGATGTCATTCTTCGTTTCAAATTCCATTGTTGAAATGAAACTTGAAAAAATCAAAATGAGCCTAAATTCGAATTAGTCTCCTTCGCAGCTAACGAAACGTGACAATACTAAGAACGTTTGCGAAGGAGACTAAAATTCAAATACGCTGTGGAATAAGATATAGGATAGGAGCCTTTTGCACATAAATACAATCAAAATTAGATTGGGGCTCAATATGAATTTTGCAAGTTTCGTTTTAACAATGGAAGTTTGAAACGAAGAATGAAATCAAATTTTGGATAATGAACTTAATTTCTTGCTATACGGAGGAACACTTGACCTGAATTGACTGTAATGTTGAAAAATGTTATATGAGAAAAATAAAATAAAACGTCAAGTAACTTACTCCAGAGAGGACTTTTTTATAGCACTTGGTTCAGAGGACCCTTCACTGGAACTATTTAGCTTCTCCACCGCGCTGAACTCGATCCCGCTGTCAGAAGTCACCAAGCTCTTGTCACCTAGCAACTGGCCATCTGATGAAGATCGCTTGTGTCCCGCGGGACTGCTAGCGGGTCGCGGGAACACCCTAGAAATGCTAAGGTCACTGCTCTCAGCGTTCTTGGAGGTTATTTCTGTAGATGATGAGCTAGTAAGTGCCTGTAGAGGAAGTGAAGAATGTGATATAATCGAAATCGCTCCTCACAGGACGTAATACACAACAGCCGAATAACCAGGTAAAAGGATGAATCGCCCTTATCTCAGTTTTTATTACGCAGGTATCTGTGGGTTTTCCCAAAGAAAGAGGAAAGGAATATCGGAGATACCCTGGGACAGAAATTACACCTTGCTTTCTGGTCCAAGGGTCCTGAAGATTGATCCAGCACTTCATTTTGTTATTAAATGTCTACGGCTTGGATGGAAATTACGGCATGAAATGTATGTACAAGGAGGAGAAATCTGGCTACGAATTTACCACCATTATCATTAAGGAACCTTACGCAGCCACGACGGCAACGTCTAGGACGACGGCATAAAACTTGATCTCGCGCAATCGCGTAGCAATGAAAACGGTAGAGAGGTAACAGTCACGTCAAATCTTCTGGGTCTCCCTTTCCTGAGTAAATCATGACATTAGTTTCTTGTATTTGAAATTCTGCACCAAACCTTCAATGACCTTCAATTCATTTTGCTACCATTCCGTGTACCGTAAGTTTGATACGCTTTATCACAATAAATTAAAAGGTTACCTTTCTCAAATTATCCTTGTTCCCAGACTCTGACTCGTGGCCAAGCGAGGTCGCGCTGGAATGGATACTAAGAGGGATATCGCTACCTACTGCTGTTGCTATGGCAACACCACCGACAATCATTGTCTCAGAAACTGACTTGCGGAATGTTTCCTTCTTTTCTCTAACTTTTGAGGATGTGTCCACGAAATTCTGGAAAGCAGTACCTGTAACACAATATAAAATATCGTGTAACGAAACACGTGCTACATAATCCAGCATACATGTACAATGGTCATTTCAGGAGCATGGTTACAAATTTGTTTTTATATGATATCATCCAAAACGTGTATGAAATTCGACAATCAATTCAAATGATTACATTCTCTTGGTACTGTTTATTTTGTGATTTGTTGTAACTTTTGAGTCTGTGGATGAAAACCCAAAGTGTGACCATTCAAATGAAATGTCTACATTCTCTTGTTATTGTTAATCTTGTTAACTATTGTACCCATACCAGTTTTCTGCATCGGTTTAGGTTCATTATTGTCTGTGTCCATTTCACTGTCTGTTGCCTCGCTGTCTGTCTCCTCTTCGCTATCCGCATCGTCGTCTATCGGTATCGATGCCATGATTCCTTCTTTCAACTCATTCTTTATCCATGTTGGTACCTAGAAAATACGACCAAAGAATAAACTACGACTTATGACTGTATGAAGTGAGTTTCACGCAGTAACGTTACCGTGCAGTCTGGTTGGTTGAAAGGGCATGAAATCAACCTGTGGCTTCAGATGGAAAATCTCTCTTTCTTTTCATTCTGGTATAGTCTAAACAAGTATAACGACAATAATGTTCATGACTTTGAGAAATATAGCAGCTATATAGTGCCTCGATATCTCAAACACAGGGGAAAGTAATATATATTTGACATAGCGAGAGCCATATCAATAAAATAGCAAGCAAAAGTGTCGTTTTGAACTTCCCGCGGCTTCTTCCATATTAGGAAAATTCCATATTCCATATTTGGAAGAGCTGCCATGACATTCAAAATGGCGGTTTCTAGGTCCCAGACCTCTAAATCGACACTCGTTGTTTGATATGTAGAGCTCTAGTTAAAAAAAGGTACAGGTATTCATTTGTATAGCGCAAATTCTATATGAATATATTCAAATTAGCGCTTCACAATGTTATTTTTCTGATACGGACTGCTATTGTGGCGCAATGTGCTGCCGTGCAGTTTACAATCATGAGTGATTGTCAGTACCTCAGAATACCAGGCTGTTGTATCGGGAGACAATCCCTTACTCTCAGCCTAGTTCCAAGGCGTTCTGGCTGGTAATTATTTTCTGATGGGTTAATGGGATCCCTGGTTGTTTGTACTGGTTGGTGACGTCACGGTCATCAAGTCCAGCCCAAAAATGGGCCAAAGATGGCGGCGTCTCTTGATAATAAGGGGGAAGACTTGCGCGCATCAGGTGATAAGAAAATCACATTAAGATTTCGTATTCTGAAATGCCGTTGATGTTTGTGTAATTTCAAATAGTAAAACCTGGCAAAATGGAGTAGTCGGAGTATTATATCATCGTGCATTTATGAACTCACTCGTGAAGTTTACTTTATTCACCTTTATTCACCAAAATACCTGGCATTTCGCTTCCAAGTAGTTCAACTGTACATCTTATTCTCAGCCCAACTTGTTTGGATTCGTGGCTCGATATTAGTCGAGAAGAGAGGCCAATAACAGCAAGAGCCATCTTAACTAGTTCAGTTTTTACCAGTGGAATATATCATGTTGCTCCGTCAAACGGACACAGCAAGTTGTTGATCCGTGAAAATCAACACGATATTCATCTAAAGTGGGCTCCCTCCACGCCAAATCAGGCAAAGTGCAAAGTGCTTCAAATCCAAGCAAAACTCTATTAAAGCCTCAAACCCATGCTTTGATACTTGCTGAAGCTCTTTATGAATTGACTGAGCAAATGTATACCGAATCCGTGGCCGCCATCTTGGGACGAATTTTGCTAGGCGTTCTGGCAACCGTGAGCTGTAACGTCACAAACCAGTACAAACCACAGAAATTCATTAACCCATCAGAAAAAAATACCAGCCAGAACACATTGGGACTAGGCTGCCCTACTCTTTCTCGAAATACCACAACAGGTTCTTTCACGTCCCCCTCGAATAGATTATAAGAGGCAGGAGATAAGGCCAACAGCTTATACGTCCCTGTCCAAGTACGCAGCCGGGATTCGAACCCCTGACCTCCGCACACTTATTTTCAAATCTTCGTATGGTTTTAGTGAACAACAGTTTTGTCATCTTACCTCTCCAAATGTGTCAAGTTCCGAAGAGCTTGATCCAATGGACGAGTCGAGGGTGGGACCACGGACGAAGCTGTAGAGAAGAAATGAAAATTAAAAAAACGTTACACATCGGCCTTATAACGATGTACACCATGGAAATGATTTGACCATATTAGATCAAACGCGAAAACCGATGCAGCGCTCGAAGATGCCTGGGCTTAAAAAAGCCGAACTGGTGACGTCACTACATTCCAGTGTGTAAATATGAAGGGAGCATACTACTTAAATGTGTGATGACTTGATAACTCTGTAACTTTATAAACAACTTGTAAAATCCATTTAACGGGGTACCGTCAATCGAATTGAACCTTCAAGTTTGTTTAAAACAAAACTACAAAAATAACCTCCTAAGATAGAACAGAATGTCCTGCATGATATGCTTTTCAAACTTTTTCGATAGAGGATGGCAAAGATTAAAGTGGATTACAGAAGCTTATTATAAAAACTTTATTTCGGTTACAGTTAACCGATGTCAAGTTGATATAAATTTCTCATAAAAGCAATATTTTTCATCCACTCGAATCTTTGCCATCCTTCATCAAAAGTTACTCAATCGTTTTCCAGTACACCTGTAAAGCATACTCTGCTGAGTAGTTATTTTTGTCTTTCGTAATGAGAAAGTTTATAATTTGGGGGTTAAAAAATCCCCCCGTACCTATCCCGTTACCTATCCCGTTACCTATCCCCGTACCTATCCCGTTACCTATCCCCGTACCTAGCCGCGTTCTCGTTGCTTCTCTTGCCCGGTTTCTTGTCACTCGTTTTCTTGGATGATCTCTTTTTCGATCGTCGTCGTGGAGGAGGAGCCGTGGTCTCGATTTGGACGAAGATGTTTTCTCCGTAGCCACTGATATCCTGTAGAAAAACACACGTACGCTGAGGTCTTGAAAAACGGAAGCTGCACGAGCGGAACGCCAGTGCATTCAGCAACTTTGTAAATACAATCTTCACGTTTTCTCCTAGACTTACATCTCACGGAGGAAGATTACGTTGAATTAAGGTGCACATTTAGAGGGGTCGAGTATACAATTCAATGGTAGGGACCAGATAGGGTAGGGACATGGGTTGGGTCAATCAGTTAACTGCAATGATCAGTGCAGTGGTTTTTACAATGATGTAATACAATAATCACCTCACAATAGTGTATACGAATAGAATATTGGATTTTTAAGGCTAAAATTAATAAACATTTGGGAAATGTTTTATACTACGCCCACCCGCGGGAACAGCACATCCTCCTTCCTTAGTTACTGTTATGTCTCACAAGCCGTAACTAGTACTTTAACCCGAAGAGACGAACAAACAGCGAAAAACGATGCCCTCGGCGATAGTCTTTGTAACATTCTGAATGATTTATCGATTTTGTATCTTTAACTGAATTTCTTAAATCTTTGCGAAGAACTCAAGTTGGTGTTTTTATCACCTTCTGACAAGCTTGTGGGACAAGATGGCGGCCGTATTTTCCCGAGGGAACATTGCTGCGTTCTGATTGGTCTGAAGTGTTTTTAATTGACAGGGGCGGAACTATGAATTGAGCTTTCCGATTGATTCCATATTTTTAGGCTATCAGCTAAATATAATTAGTGAGTCCGTAAATAAGGTACGTTTTTCGATAGCTTATTTTCAGTGGACGAGTGTGTAACAGAACAGTAAACGAGTCCGGTGTGAGACAATGAATAAAACGTGCAGACTTGGACGAGTAGGAATAAACAATACTTGTTCCTCACGCGATTTATAGGCGAAGAAACACAAAGAGGAGAGATCGGTAGTTTACAAAAGTTAGTTTCTGAATTGTTTAGCCCGACTCGTTCCAGACGTGCGCGGTTTATTCGGTCTCACTGAAACTCAACTCGCTGATTATTCCACTCACTCTAGTCGTACTTAGATTATAGCCAACTGCATGTCTCGTTCACCATGAGCCCCAGTGTGGCTGGAGTCTTCTACAACCTTACCTCTAGAAACACTGGAAACTCGCAGTCATTGTCATCAATGCCACTAATGACGTCATAGTGGAACAACTCGATGGGTGAACTCACAGGTTCGTTATCATGCATCCTGAGAGACCCCATGCCCACCAGGCCGTTAAGTCGAACCTTACGAGAGGACATGCGGATATAGTTCTTCGGGATCTCCTTGGAGGTTGGCTCGCTTTTATCCACGTCGGAATTACTAAGAAGAAAAAGAGACGTTAGAGGAAAAGACTAATATCGCAAAGATAATTAGAATGCAGAAAGGCCTGCGAAATAGGAAAGACAACAGATCATTCGCTACGGAATTGCCACTACACTGGAATAATCAAACAATTTCCAACGTATGGCAAAGACATGGGAAAAATAAATTGGAAATGCCAATTTATACCATTTTTCCACGGTCTTTCCATAATTTTACCATATTTCCATACTTCTAAATTGCCAAAAGAATGGCGATATACCATGGAAAAGAATGGGGATATACCATGGAAAAGAATGGGGATATACCATGGAAAAGAATGGGGACATACCATGGAAAAGAATGGGGACATACCATGGAAAAGAATGGGGACATACCATGGAAAAGAATGGGAATATACCATGGAAAAGAATGGGAATATACCATGGAAAAGAATGGGAATATACTATGGAAAAGAATGGGAATATACTATGGAAAAGAATGGGAACATACCATGGAAACGAATGGGGACATACCATGGAAAAGAATGGGGACATACCATGGAAAAGAATGGGAATATACCATGGAAACGAATGGGGACATACCATGGAAAAGAATGGGGACATACCATGGAAAAGAATGGGAACATACCATGGAAACGAATGGGGACATACCATGGAAAAGAATGGGGACATACCATGGAAAAGAATGGGGACATACCATGGAAAAGAATGGGAATATACCATGGAAACGAATGGGGACATACCATGGAAAAGAATGGGGACATACCATGGAAAAGAATGGGAACATACCATGGAAACGAATGGGGACATACCATGGAAAAGAATGGGGACATACCATGGAAAAGAATGGGGACATACCATGGAAAAGAATGGGGACATACCATGGAAAAGAATGGGGATATACCATGGAAAAGAATGGGGACATACCATGGAAAAGAATGGGGACATACCATGGAAAAGAATGGGGACATACCATGGAAAAGAATGGGAATATACCATGGAAAAGAATGGGAATATACCATGGAAAAGAATGGGAATATACTATGGAAAAGAATGGGAATATACTATGGAAAAGAATGGGGACATACCATGGAAACGAATGGGGACATACCATGGAAAAGAATGGGAACATACCATGGAAACGAATGGGGACATACCATGGAAAAGAATGGGGACATACCATGGAAAAGAATGGGAATATACCATGGAAAAGAATGGGAATATACCATGGAAAAGAATGGGAATATACTATGGAAAAGAATGGGAATATACCATGGAAACGAATGGGGACATACCATGGAAAAGAATGGGGACATACCATGGAAAAGAATGGGAATATACCATGTAAACGAATGGGAATATACCATGGAAAAGAATGGGAATATACCATGGAAAAGAATGGGAATATACCATGGAAAAGAATGGGAATATACCATGGAAAAGAATGGGGATATACCATGGAAAAGAATGGGAATATACCATGGGAAAGAATGGGGACATACCATGGAAAAGAATGGGGACATACCATGGAAAAGAATGGGAATATACCATGGCAAAGAATGGGAATATACCATGGAAAAGAATGGGAATATACCATGGAAAAGAATGGGAGTATACCATGGAAAATGCTGTAAATTGGCATTTCCAAGATTATTGTATATTAACAGTATGGAAATACCATAGACATCCGAATTTCCACGATTTTTCCATAGCTAATCCCCAGGCTTCTATTCAGTCGTCCAAACATGGCAGCCATTTAAAGAGCCTGGGGACGAGGCTAGGTTTTCATCATTTTCCCATGCTTGTTCTTTACTTTTCCCATGGTTTTCCATGCCTTTTCCATTATTTTCCATGATTATTTCATGGGTTTTCCATCATTTCCCCATGATTTTTTTTCCACGATTTATAAAAGGCCCTCCATCGCCAGAAAAACCACTTGACAATGTGAGTCGGGGAAATAAATTCGCTGATATATTCATCTTCGTCTTCAAAAACAACAAGTAACCCTTCAAAGTCCGCTTCCTGTACATTGACTACACTTGACTTATCGGACTGTTCCCCTACTCCTTCATTTCCTGAGTATGTTTGCAATGTTTCACAAAATTATGACCAATAAATCTTTAAATTATTTAAGTGTTGTGGTCATTGCTTTATCTCCTCTAGGCAGTGTAATTGTTTTGGAAAATAGTCCGTTTCAGGCATAAGACGTCCAAACTTTGACGAGAAAGGTTGTTGCCGGGCTGTTCGAAGTTTTGTATCCGAGAAAAGATGGTCCGAACATTTTCGTAATTAACGTAATCCAGGGTCTTCAGGTGGAAAACACTAAAGCCTGGTTCACACTTGCGACATAAGCACAAGCAACAATCGTAGGTTCAGTAATGCATTGATCATTAGCAGCGCTTGTTCTTATCTCACGATTACGGCACTGCATATGTTGTTTGTGCTTATGCTTATGTCGCTTTATGTCGGCTTAATGCCGTGATCTGGTTCGGTCTGGAGCTTGCTGTCTTGGGCTATTTTGTGTTTTATATATCAGTCTAGAAGTCTTTAGAAATCTGACAATTGAGTTCCCTTACTCGAGAACACTTAGAAGCGTAAGTACGGCACAAAAAGTCAAACGAACCTAAGCTAAGAACAAGAGCAGGTGGACCGGACTGTCTGGGACTGTTCTAAATAAACAAATCTGAAGAACAAACTACCAATTGCGGGTAATTACTTCGGTCAATTCATTTTCAGCACGATATGCAGAACTCAGTTGTATTTCTGTAACTAGCACATATTCTGACCAGTCGTGATTAGCTAAGTGTTCAAGCTTGTTTTCACCAGCGACATAAGCCTAAACACAAGCAACATATGTGTTGCAATGTTACTTCCAGTCTTACATATTTGGAAGACCTGGTCATGCGATCATCAGCCATGATGAATAAATTAAGTTGAATTAACACGAACCCGCGTTCTAGCCTCCGATGCAGACGTCTTGTGTGGTTCGTATCCCTTCCTCCCACACCAACGTCTGCGAACTCAAGCCGGGTTTTTTGTTCAGCCAATCAGAGAGGAGCTCCTATTTTCCGGAAGCTCATTAAAATGCACAGAACTTCGATATGAATAGAATTACCTACAAACCTTCACAGTCTCTGAACTGAGTATTCTTGCCACCAAAGCAAGTTTTTTTTATGGCGACAGGAAAGACGTGATCTTTCTTTTGGAGATATTCGAAATCCATTGTCAAAAGTCCAGATTTGATGCACTGAAATATCGTTTTTTTTCACCACTTGGCAACCTCTGAGCGTTTTGAAGTTATTTTCTGTTGTCTAGGCGACTGAGAGGAGACTGGCACGTGCTGCACGTGCAGAATGGAAGTAAAAAAATCAGCCAATCAAGTGTTTGTGTTCCCACGGTCTACGAAGTAATTAATTAATGTTTGGGCTAAGGGGAAAACCTAACAAGCAATTTGATTGGTCAAAATAAACAATCCGTAAGTCACGGAACACAAAATGTGGCTCGAGTTCGCAGACGTTGGTGTGGAAGGAAGGGATACGAACCACACAAGACGTCTGCATCGGAGGCTACCCGCGTTCGGTCTTGTTGAGAAACATGGTGTCAGAAAAGTGGATTTTAACTTCGTGTGGATTTGCTCGCTTTCCGATGAAATGATTCGAGATCGATTGGTTATAGGCACAAGTGATCACATAACAAAAGGCAGAATGCTAAGAGCGACGGCACTTTCTCTTAACAAAGCTGTTGAAATGTGCAAATCAAGTGAAATAACAAACAAACAAACAAACAGCTGAAAACTATGAAATCCGAAGACGACAAATCGAGCGAAGACCTCCATTACATGAGAAACGACCAACGTCGGCCACGTTCCAAAACGAAAGGCAAGCAATCTCCCACTAACCATAATCCAAGCCACAAGGCAAACCCTAATTGTGGAAGAAATATTGCGGAAGAAAAAGTAAGCACAATAAGAAAGAGGATTGTCCCGCCTTTGGCCAGCAGTGTCGTAAGTGCAAGACAAAAAATCACTTCGCAAGCATGTGTTTGGCAGACAAAGAAAAAATCCATGCAACTCAGCAACAAGAAGAGTATGATTCGGATGAGTCATTGCTGAAAATAGAGAAAATAACTGCACTGAAGGGAAATGGAAAGCAGTTACTAGCTAACCTAACATTTTGCACAGAAACAAATCACAGAGAGAAAATTGTGTGTCAGCTGGACACAGGAGCGACTTGCAATGTGATGGGTTACAGAGATCTTGCACAGCTCTTACAGAATGGTGATCCACCACTGACTAAGTCAAAAGCCAAGCTTAAGTTGTTTGATGGCACAATAATGCAGCCAATGGGAGAAACCACTTTAGTAGTAGAAAGGAAAGGGAAGCTCTCAGACCTTAAGTTTCAAGTTGTCAATATCTCGAACAAACCACTGATCTCAGCAGAGACATGTGAATAGTTAGAACTACTCAAAGTTGAGTTAGACTCAACAGAGTCAGTGTTTGGCCTTGAAAACAAAGAGAGTAGCTACCTCAGCAGAGAGCAGATACTGACAGACTACAATGATGTTTTTGAAGGGTTGGGTCTTATTGGTGACACAACAATCGTTGTAGATCCAGGGGTGAAACCAGTACAGCACACTCCTCGCAGGGTACCAGTAGCCCTGCAAGACAAAGTAAGATCCAAACTAGAAGATTTGGAGAAGAAGGGTATAGTGAAAAAAGTCACTAAACCAACCGAGTGGATCAGTAGCATGGTAGTAGTCTCCACTCCGAAGAAAATCAGAATCTGTCTACATCCCAAAGATTTAAACCGAGCAGTACTCCGCCCAAAGTACCAAATGCCTACTTTAGAAGAGGTATTGCCAAAACTAAGCAAAGCCAAGGTTTTCAGTACCCTTGATGCGAAAGATGGCTTTTACCAAATTGGCTTAGACGAAGAAAGTAGTTTAAAGACAACATTCTGGACGCCATTCGGAAGATACCGATATCTTCAAATGCCTTTCGGAATAAACCTAGCACCTGTAATGGGCTATCGAGATACCCAAGAAGAAGCTCAGGAGAACCATGACGAAAACCTGGTTAGGTTATTAGAGGAAGCACGGAAAGCTAATTTACGCCTAAATAGCAGCAAGATGAACCTCAGGAAGACAGAAGTGCAGTTCATGGGTGATTTGATCACCAAAGATGGATTAAAGCCAGACCCCGAGAAAGTAAAGGCCGTGAAAAATATGCCTAAGCCGACATCCAAGAAAGTAGCGCAGCCTTTGAGAGATCTGACAGCTAAAGACATGAATTTTGGTTGGTCTAAGCAGCATGACTCAGCGTTCAAAGAAGTTCGAGAACTTGTAGCGAGTCATCCAGTTCTCAAATACTATGATTTGAATGAAGAAGTTACAGTGCAATGCGATGCCAGCGAGTATGGACTAGGAGCAGCGTTAATGCAAAATGGTCAACCCGTTGCATTTGCTTCTAGGTCTCTTTCACAGACAGAGAGACAATATGCACAAATCGAGAAAGAATGACTCGCCATAGTGTTTTCTTGTGAAAGGTTCAGTCAGTACCTAGCAGGTAGAGAGAAAGTCACTGTAGAATCTGACCATAAGCCTTTGCAGACCATATTTCAGAAGTCAGTACTCTCCGCAACATGCAGATTGCAGCGAATGGGTATCCTCACAGCACTCATAAGATGTGGTCCAATTTGTCCGCGACCCTCACCGACAAACTATAGAACAAAGATTAATACAACGAAGCATACAATAACATCTATTGTTTTGGTTATCCAATCAAGAAATACGTTCCGAGCAGCTGCGACCATACCCGGGGTAAAAGTTATCTAACATACGGCCCTAAAAAAAGAAAACAATAATAACAATAATATCACTACCAAATTAATACGATAAGTATGCTAAATAAGCTAAACAAGAAGTGCTAATTTAAGAAAATTATAGGTATAAATATAAGATATATGAGATGACGCTACGTTAGGTAAAATATCAATCGATAAAATATAATAATATAATATCAATAGATAAAAATAAGTTATCTAGAGATACATTTACAATTGTTCACAAACCTATAGCGGTTATTGCAAAAAAGGTCTTCCAGATGCTCAATGGAGTTCAGTTTCTGAAGAAAGCATTTACGAAGAACGGGGTGAGATAAAAACAGAGGCTCGAACAAATAAAAGGCGAAGAGGTGAGAGAAAGAAAATGAGAGAAGCAAAAAAAGGGCCTCTGGTGTTATCCGCTGAGAATCTCACTTCCATGCACTGAGTTTTAAATCAAGAAAACACGTCAAACAGGTTTTTCTGAGCCAATGAAAATTACCGTTACATCAAGCACTCACGGTTGCGCCTGGTAATGAGTAGATTATCCAATCAGGGACGAGGTTCAAATTCTGAACCTAATGTTCGCATGAAAGTGAGGTTCTCAACGGATAATACCAGAGGCTCTTCTTTTTCTTCTCTCTTCTCTCTCTCCCCAGCCTCTTCGCCTCTTATTTCGTCGAGCCTCTGGAACCCAGGGTATCGTTGACGTCACAAGAAAGCTAGACCGAGTCTGACATAACTCAGCACCCCACGAGGAAAACAAACCAAGCACACTCACTTATCCAGCATCACTTGTTCAAAGATACTGGCGCAGCTGCCCATAACATCCATCTGTCCATTAGATCCCTCCTGTACCCCTTCCTTACGCTTCTTCTGGGACACGCCCATGGCCAACCCCTCCTGCATGCCTTCCTTCCTACCACCCTCAACCTTCCCTTGGGACGACTCCAGGACACCATCGCGGCGCATCTTGGAATCTTTGAATATCTGGCTGTTCGCAAGGCTGTCGCTCTTGTTACTAGAACATAATAACATGCGAGCATTATTATTTAACGTCGGTAACTCGTGACAATCTGGTGATAATCGTTTTTTTTTTCTAATCATAAACCAGTCCCAAATTTAATTGGCTTGATGCCTCGACTAATAAACTCTTAACTCTCGCGATTTCCTCTTAACTATTTGACTTTTCTGTCGAGTTGATTTTGGACATTTGTACAAAAGCCATTGAAAGCTGCTCCCGGGAATCCTTCCACAGACCAACCTCGTTCCTAGGAGCCTTTACGCGCCTAATCCAAGATTACTTTTGACGCCATCTTGGATTATGCGCATGCTCGTGCATTCGACCGCTGCTTACCCTGATGAGCAGTCAGCGCTGTCTGCACTTCCAATGCTCAGACTCTCACTAGCATTCCTCTTGTGGTTTTTGATGGAGGCCGTCTCGGAGTCGGTTTTATCGCCATTCTCACTACATTTTCGTGGCCGTCGTGTTGGTCTCGAGCCCCAGAAGTATATCGTGTTGTCGTTCGTTCCAGCCATCGTGAAACTATGCCCACAGAACACCATCTATAAAGAAAACAAATCACTGTTTACCAATTGCCATTTTCCCAGTACTCGCCGCCTTCTATTGGTAAACTAGCTGTATTTGTGTGGCTATGCGCTGCACCCTGACCACACCGCGGCAAAATGTCAGGCTCATTTGACGAGCCCACCATGCGCGCACCTCCCCAGTTTTCCGATGAAACTAAATGAAGCGATTACCCGTTTCTAATTTTAAGTACGTCAATCAATCTCGTACCGAGACCCATTTGTTACTTACTGCGCATGCTCGACGAAAAAATTGGGTTCTGGGATTAATTTACTCATTTACTCAATTTATCAATTTATTAATGTATTAATTTAGTAATTTATTAATTGAAGTTGTTGATGCTTACTGGCTACTCAATCAGAAACAAAGCTCAAACATATTACACAAAACTAGCCATTATTTGGTACTTTCATGAATACGAACCTTAGCTCATTCATGTGCAAACTATAGTTTATTGTTTTTGTTACGGTGGATAACTAGTCCCTGTAAAAACTAGTGTTGGTCTGCGTCGGCGGGGAAGATAAACACTGGTATAATCAACTGAAAGTCGATTGAGGTATGCTAACCGCCGTGGAAAGAGAGTAGCAGCTGACGTTTCGAGCACTAGCTCTTCGTCAGAGGAAAATTTCGCTAGCCCTCCGCTTTCAAGTATATGGCTTACTCTTCATCGACTCTTATTCGATTATAGAAGTGATTTTTGTTAGTATTCCTCATGTTTCGATAAATTACTCGTTTTACAACGAGCCCATACAAATTCAGAAATAATCCTTTTGTACATGTAGGGAAGTGAATGGACCCTTGCGTTACCGTGACAGTCTTTTCTTCCAGTTGTTTCACACTTGCCGGCGCATCACGCGGCTTTGTGTTACCACATCCTAGTTGTCCTTCCTGATTGGCTCCAAACGTGTGCACATGACCAGGCTCCACCAGCACTGCACTATGGGTAGGACCCAGGGCCATATCAATGACACGGTAACGCGACAACGCCTTCACTGCCGTTGGAGTATTCTTCACTTCTACTTGAACCTAGTAATACAGGTGGCAGGTTATCATTCGCTAAAACGAACCAATCACAACACTAGCGTTTTAGGCTATAAATGGGCATTTTGCAGGATACGATCACGTGGTTGTACTGGACGGCAAAACAATCTGACTTCATATATTTAACAGCGCTTGTACGAGATCGGTAGTGTTAGTAGCAAAACCTGTTTGTAAATGCTATTTACCACCTCTAATCTATTGTAGATCTTTCTAAAACAGTGTTTTGAAGATTGGTTGCTATGCAGTAAAGCCTTTCCCATGGGATCACGAGCTCAATCGATTGGTTATTAAAGTGAAATATCAGCACGTGACTGTTTCTTGCAAAATGCCTATTGTAAACGTTTCAGTATTTATATCAAGGACCCCAAATTTGTAATTCTCTTCCAAATTATACACAAGAAACAAACCCAGTCTCGACATACTTAAGTCCAGTGTAAACTATTTCTTTCTTCTGACATCAGGGTTTTCAATAACATTTGAAGTGGGAAAACTTGAAGAGTAGGCGGCGAGCATCGAGCGCCATTGGCGCAAATTTCATTTTTTGGGGAAATTTTCAATCAAAGATTCAGGAATCGACCCAGTCTTTTTCTTACATGGTCATGGGTCAGGAAAGGTTAAATTTTCACCATTTCAAACAAGCATAGAACATAGAGTATTCTCTGCAAGCCACAAATTCCTTCGCAGAAGTACTCAAAGCCTTTCAAAGTTTCATATATATATAAATCGCAAAAGGGTTTAGGGGCACTTTAAGTAATGGTTCATGTAAGAACGATAGCAGAATCCATTGTTCTGCGGCAACGAGCCTCCCTCACATAGGATTCTCGTGTGTTGTAGAATATACATACACGGGGCGATAGAGATGAATATTCTGAAATAAAGTTTGTATAAAGTGCTTGTTTCGTTCCATTTTAATGAGGAAATCCTTTTCCAACCAATAGGAATTGCCGAACACAAAAGCTACGAAACTGGCACATTTGATAAAGTTCCTCACATACGATTTCCTTTATAAACGACGTATGGAACCACCATGTAAATACCTACAATGTTACGTCCTTATCCGAGACAACGTGAAGGACTAAATATTTGCAGTTCGAGAACGAGATTGTCACACAAAGGCAGCACCTTCTACTCGGTTATTTTTAAGGGAACTCCGACTGTTGAAACAAGTTGCTGTTAAATTGTTGGAAATATGGTCTAAATAAAAAATATTTTGAAAAAAGGGGAAACTATATTTTACCATATTGCCAACAATTTAACAGTAACTTATTTCAACAGTCGATGTTCCCTTTAAGACCCTGAGTTTTTAACCCTCCACCTAAGCTAACAGGGGGTCACTACTACGAGAATTAAAGATTGGCTTATACACAAGACATGTACCTTATTGAGCAAATTCTTCATCTGCATCAGGAATCCCTGTCTGTTGTTGAGCCCAAGCTTGTTATTTGCATTACTTAAAAAAAAATCAGTTGAAAGATGTTACAGCGGTGTCGAAATGTAATTACGTGATTGCTTTCGAATTCGATTGGTTAGTTATCCATGACTGCGCTTACTGTTCCTCGTGATTGGTTGAATTAAAACCAATCACAAATTACTTTGGTTCGTGATTGGTTCATTGATGTTTTTACTTGCTCCTGATTGGTTCATTGTGTTTTTACTTGCTCCTGATTGGTTCATTGTGTTTTTACTTGCTCGTGATTGGTTCATTGCGTTTATACTTGCTCCTGATTGGCTTAGGTTTTGGTTTTACGACACTCAATCGAAAACCACTCTATTTAGGTGAGCATCAAAACAGAACCAAACGCTCAGACCTCTGTAAATAATGGACGAGAAAAAAATTAGTCTGGGAATTGTTTCCTAACTTCATTGAACCTGCCCTGATGTACATTAGTTGCTTGTTTGTTTGTTTGTTTGTTTGGTATATACTTCATGGTAGTATTTCGTTCCATATAGTCTCCCTGCATAATCATTTTCGCTACTGTTTTACAGTATTATGCAGCTATATGGAACGGAACACTACCATGAAGTATATACCCTTTGTTTCATTGTTATTTCGTAATGGAAAGATTAACTTCTTACTAACCGAGGGCCATACTTACTGGTTATTTCATGGTTTTCTATGGAATACGGGCGAATATAATACACAGTAATTATTCGTAGACTAGAAAGCTCGCCTCTTTATTTAGAGAGAAAAAGTTTGATAACAAATATATATTAGACAGTTTAGTGTGTAGCATAGCGGATATTTTTACTCGCGAATTTGTATTTTGACTTGTAAATATATCCAGCCTTATAACCCATCATATATTTTATCTCGCGCGTGATTGGGTGAATACGTCACGTGACCCAATGTTTTCTCTCCGCGAGCGGGAAATATCAGCGAATACACCCCCTGTGAGCGTATAAGCGCGCGTCAAAGAAAATATTTAAAGGGATACCCGAGTGAAAAACACATTGGGGCTCAAAAGAATCTTCAACATGTTCTTTATTCAGAAAATGTATTAAAATTTGATCAAAGATTTTTAGTATTAAGAACGAGCACCTCAAAGTTGGCCCCACGAAGACATGGGCGCCGCCATCTTTGTTTGCATTTACGGAAGTGACGTCACTTCGTCCCACCAGCGTTCTACTCTCTCACTTATTAGGTGTTTTTAGGATGATAAACGCCTTAACTGTACCTCACATACATTGTAGTTCTTATACTTATTCAGAAGTCACTCGAGTCTTTTAAGCCATGTTGTTTTGCTGTTATTAAATGGCAGTTACGAGACCTTGTTGTTCGTCTGATAATTTCTCGCCTTCCCAATGCTTTTCTTCCTCCTCCCAGTCTTCTGAACTTTTCTCATAATGTCGTCTTCATCATAATTCCGGTTTCTGTAAGAATTCCTCTGCAATCTCGATGAAAATATATCCACTTTAATTCCGAGCGTGTGAAAATCATACAAAGACAAGTAGCCGCGATACGCTGGTGGGACGAAGTGACGTCACTTCCGTAAATGCAAACAAAGATGGCGGCGCCCATGTCTTTGCGGGGCCAACTTTGAGGTGCTCGTTCTTAATACTAAAAACGTTTGATCAAATTTTAATACATTTTCTGAACAAAGAACATGTTGAAGATTCTTTTGAGCCCCAATGTGTTTTTCACTCGGGTATCCCTTTAAAGAATAATAACAACAATAACCTACATTGTGGCGTCGAAATATGCCCTGATATTTGTCCTTGGACATTATCTGATCCTCGAAGATCATAGTTTCCCTCGAGCTTTGCTCTCGGGAACTGTTCTCTTCTCGGCTCAGATAATGTCCGCGGACGAAATATCAGGGCATATTTCGACGCCATGCACAAATAGGTTATTTTAAAGGCAGGATATCTGTCATGTGGAGGTGACAGATATTGAGGGTGAAATGACCATATTTGGGCAATGTTACGATGTACATATTTCGACACCACAAATAGGTTATTGTTCATCTACTACACACTAAACCGTCTAATAAGATATATATGTGTGTGTACTCATCTTAGGCTCTGTTCGCCTTATTATTTGGACTCTGAGTTCAGTTGGATAACAGTAAATGTGTTCATTTGTGTGATAGTGAGTAAGGATGCTGTCTTACTTTCCACAGGCCAGAAGCGCTCCAGTGTCGGTCAGGAACATGGTGCCGTCCACACCGCATCGTACATCACGTACAGATACTGGTACCTCCAGGCTAAGCTCACATGGTACACACCTACAACGACAGAGCAGGTTAATACAAAAGTCACCATACACCCACATCACACCGTACATCCCGTACATCACGTACAGATACTGGTACCTCCAGGCTAAGCTCACATGGTACACACCTACAACGACAGAGCAGGTTAATACAAAAGTCACCATACACCCACATCACACCGTACATCCCGTACATCACGTACAGATACTGGTACCTCCAGGCTAAGCTCACATGGTACACACCTACAACGACAGAGCAGGTTAATACCAAAGTCACCATACACCCACATCACACCGTACATCACGTACAGATACTGGTACCTCCAGGCTAAGCTCACATGGTACACACCTACTATACAACGACAGAGCAGGTTAATACCAAAGTCACCATACACCCACATCACACCGTACATCACGTACAGATACTGGTACCTCCAGGCTAAGCTCACATGGTACACACCTACTATACAACGACAGAGCAGGTTAATACCAAAGTCACCATACACCCACATCACACCGTACATCACGTACAGATACTGGTACCTCCAGGCTAAGCTCACATGGTACACACCTACTATACAACGACAGAGCAGGTTAATACCAAAGTCACCATACACCCACATCACACCGTACATCACGTACAGATACTGGTACCTCCAGGCTAAGCTCACATGGTACACACCTACTATACAACGACAGAGCAGGTTAATACCAAAGTCACCATACACCCACATCACACCGTACATCACGTACAGATACTGGTACCTCCAGGCTAAGCTCACATGGTACACACCTACAACGACAGAGCAGGTTAATACCAAAGTCACCATACACCCACATCACACCGTACATCACGTACAGATACTGGTACCTCCAGGCTAAGCTCACATGGTACACACCTACAACGACAGAGCAGGTTAATACCAAAGTCACCATACACCCACATCACACCGTACATCACGTACAGATACTGGTACCTCCAGGCTAAGCTCACATGGTACACACCTACTATACAACGACAGAGCAGGTTAATACCAAAGTCACCATACACCCACATCACACCGTACATCACGTACAGATACTGGTACCTCCAGGCTAAGCTCACATGGTACACACCTACTATACAACGACAGAGCAGGTTAATACCAATGTCACCATACACCCACATCACACCGTACATAACGTACAGATACTGGCACCTCCAGGCTAAGCTCACATGGTACACACCTACAACGACAGAGCAGGTTAATACCAATGTCACCATACACCAACATCACACCGTACATAACGTACAGATACTGGTACCTCCAGGCCAAGCTCACATGGTATACACTAGTCCTGACCTGGCCTCTCTTTCGACCGCTCCGTAGACTGGAAGGTCGCGGGAAAGAGGGTCCAGTAGATATTGTATGCGCATGCTCGAAACTGTCCAATCAGGAATAAGGTCAAATTCGCGGGAATCTTCGCGGGGTTTACCGAATACATTTTATTTGAAGGTTTAAAATGGCCGATAATATCAGTGCATAATTTCTCGCAACTATGTCCTCCCGTAACACGAACACAAACAATTTCTTGCTTCTGATCCTTCAGGTGAGAGCATTAACAATTTGTATCTACACATAGATTGAAGGTTCAAGACCATGCATTTCGTTTTCACTGAGATCAGTCAGCTTCACTGCTGTTACCCCGTGCTCCTTTAGTTTAGACATTTGATCATCCATCAGAGATACGAATGGAGAAATCTAAATTATACTCGAAGTCTGTTTTGGTGAAGATCTTAAAGAATCACATACGAAAGGAAATAAAGTACAAACCACGACTTGCCTAACTCAGTGCTGAAGTTGACGAAGACATCTTCCCTTTGCATAGATTAAATAATGCTTCTAGTTGTTCAAACTTTGGTACAAATGTATAATTGCACACCTTCAAGGCATAATAAACGTATTTCTACTTACTGGTCGTCTTCATTGCCGTGTCCCAGCCTTCCGTCGGCGCCTTTTCCCCATGTAAACACCAGTCCCTCGCTGCACACCACGGCCAGGTGACACGGACCGCACGACACCGCCGTGACGTCAACGCTTAGTAACCCCTCGATGAGCTTCGGCCGTGAGGTACTGGACCAGTCTCCATGACCGAGACAGCCGTTGTCACTGGACCCGCACGTCATCACTATGCCGTTATCCGTAACGAACACACTGAACTTGTCACCACAGCATGCCCTTATAAGGAATTAGTGAACAGTTAAGGCAATCAAGTTTATGGCTGACCTTTTAGGGGGGTGGGGTGGGAATTGTAAGGATTTGGGATGGGCATTTATAAAATAATTTAGATAGTATGCGCGTTCTGATTGGCTGATAGCCATGTTTTTATTAGCCTGTGCAAACATGGAAATGACGTCACACCGTAAGACAAGCGTATCGAAACAAGTATTTGTTAAAAGAAATGAAACAGATTTTCCGTGTCTGCACAGGTTCATGCAAACCTCGGTAAGTTTGGGAGAATTCGAGAGCAGGTACAAACACTCGACCTGCGGTCTCGCGTTTGTTCTGCTCTTGAATTCTCCCAAACGTACCTCGGTTTACATGAGCCTATGCAAACACGGAAGATCTGTTTCATTTCTTAAGTGATTTGTTCGCGTTTCGAAGTCTCAGCGGGATATGAACTGAGTAAGTGCAAGTAAGGATAACTTTTCAGGAACAGAAAACACGATTGCACGCTTCCCAGCACAGCTACATCCCTTAAATTTTAGTTAATCTTTTACGTGGTATTTTAAGTTTGCAGACGGTGAATATTTCAGAAATTTGATTTTTCGGAAATTATTTGGCATCGAATTCCCATACAAACACTGTATTTCGCACCATGTTTGAACCCCTTTCAAAATGTCGGAATTAGCTGCAAACTGGTCTATAGGTGAACTCCAAGGTATTTTGAATTCAGACAGTTATTGAAATGGAAACTCGTACGAGATTTACGATGCTTGATAACATGACGAATTAATAATATATTCCATCATTTGCGGCGTTCTAAATTTAAGGAAGACTATTGAAGAGCGACCCTGGAAGTTCCAAGTCTCGTCTGTAAAATATGATTTAGCCGACCGTCAAGAGGTCGAACAAGTAGTCATGGATGTAGATGGGCACTTCATACCTCGTAATAGACTTTCCCTTGAGGGGTTCCACGATTGTTGGTTTATCCCTGTTAATGTAGTCACCTTGTCCTAATTGTCCTCGACTGTTATCACCCCATGTGTAGACAGCACGCTCTAGAGTTACCAAGGCAACGTGAGTCTCACCTACTGCCACCTTAAAATAATTCGTACAAGAATGTTAAACTATATACGGATACTGACAGTGATAGTGAAGGCGAGGAGGGGACGTAGAGGAATAGGACTACAAGTGGAGAAGGAGAACGAGAAAGAGGACGAGAAGGAGGACGAGAAAGAGGCCGAGAAAGAGAGAAAGAAAGGAGGGGAGGCGAATAGGAAGAAAAGGAGGGGAGAGAGGAAGAAAGAGAGGATGGGGAAGGTGTTTATTCGGCCTCTGGCCTCAGGCAGTATTCATGCCAGTCTCTAATACTTAAATAGACGTGTACTTTAATACGAGGCTTGTCACGCCAGGACAACGTGCAATATCTTCATAATGGTGACTGTGACTCCATTCGTTTTTAAGGGCGGGGTAGGTGAATAGTATCGCGTTCTTACCTCCCCAAGCTGTGCTCGCACTGGAGTTTCTATGGGGAACATGCTGGCTGTTGCCATGTCCAAGTAGTAGAACAGCGATCTGCACATAAAAGATCACAGACATGTCACGCAACGACCAGCATAACGTCCTTTTAAAGTACTAGAATGTCATGCAAGACATTCGTAACGCAACCAAAATGAGAGGTCTAGCGCATAAGGTATGTGGAATAAAAATACTATTTGCGAGAGAGCACTGAGTCTGAACTGTAGTCTGATATATTTCTATATGACGTCACGCATAAACGCATAAACGCATAATTATCACATGCCACGCAAACTAAGTGAGTTGTTGTGACGCAGTGGTAATTATCACATCATGATTTCAGAGAAATGCAAATACGTACACTACACTATAGAAAGACAAAGTTTGCTAACCAACGACGCGCTAGATTAAATGCTAGATTAAATGCGCAAATACACAACGTAACGCAATCGTATCACGCAAATACTGACAGTCACGCAATCTCACCTAGTCTTTTTCCTTCTATTTCGCTCCATTGAGCTACTAAGCTCATCTTCAGTTGTGTCATCATATCGTGCTAAGATCTAAAAGAGGTATCAGTGTTACTTTTCTTTTACGAATAAGAACAACGGTCGCTAATAAGGCCTAGCCTCCTCCGCAGGCAACTCCTAATTATAAACGAAAAGAATCGAGAAAGATGTGAAACCGGGCTTCCTGTGGTAAGAGAGGGCCGAGAAAGGGTCTGAGGATGTCCCCTCGCGGCTCGGATAAGCCGGATCTAAAACATATAAGAGTTGCCTGCGGAGGAGGCTAAATAAGGCCTTGACGGTCAACATTAAGGCATGGTTCATTCAAAAGTTAACCAACTGAAAAAGGACTGGGACCCAGGAGAACTGAAGACTAAAATCAACTTTAGCTCAATGAGTAGATCTAAACATGAAAAGACTCGTACCAAATTTTATTATACTGTGTTTTGCGTCAAAGGATAGAAAATCTGCAACTCTTCCTCCCAGCCGCCACTAAGTACAGACGGCTCAATTCCTGTAATCTGTGACGTACGATACAGGGAATAAATTAGTTTTGTCATGTTGTTCTCGGCTTTGAATAGATGGACTAACGACTCACAATTGCGCACTATTGTGCTTTCTTTGTGCTGAAGGTGTGGTTGTTTTTCCTTGGTATGCATGACGTACGATACGGGAAAAAAAGCACTGAATTGAGCCGCCACACAAACTAGTTTTATCAGCAGAGAATCGGCTATTTTTCGACCTTCAAAACGTATTTCCTCTTTTAAGACGTGCACTACAAAGAAATAAAATAGGAGAACTTATTTCTCTTCAATACAAGTTTGTATAGTCGTCGGATTGATTTAAGGTTCAAATAAATGTCGTCACAAGAAAAAGCAAATTATTAGTAAGAATAATATGTTTGAGCATGATTTGGTCAATAGAAACTAAATAGCGAGCATTTAAAAATCGCAAACATTAGAGAAGTTTCTAAAGATTGCATGGACACTTGTCCATCCAAACGGCCATGCAAGCGCCTTTTATTTCTGCAACTTTTGAAACCTCCCCACATGGTGAATACCCAATGAAACGTCCCCAAACTTGGTAAACTACCAATTTCGATGTGCTCCTTCTTGTTATGGCGTTCATTTCTTAATTAGAGTTATAATTAGATTAACAAACTGGGCCCAGTCCGTTTTTATCGTAGTAGCCAATTCATTTATATAGCGCAACCTCTATATGAATATATTCAAATGCACTTCACAAGGTTATTTTTTGTGATACGGACTGCTATTGTGGCGCAAAGTGCTGCCGTGCAGTGTACAATCATGAGTGATTGTTAGTACCTCAGAACACCAGGCTGTTGTGTCGGGAGACAATCCCCTGTTTCACGAAACAGCACAACAGGTTCTTTTATACGTCCCCTCATATTGATTAGAAGAGGAAGGAGGCAAGGCTAACAGCTTATACATCCCTGCCCAAGGACGCGGCCGGGGATTCGAACCCACGACCTCCCGTTCACAAAACTGGCAACCATGAGCGAACCAGGAGGCCGATGGTTCAGTCACACTGGTGACGTACTTATAAGCGCAAGCAACATACTAAGACGCAGTAATGTACTGATCATTAGCGGCGCTTGTTCTTATCCCGCATGAAACTTTGAGTAGCAAAAGCTGATGATATATAAGGTCATTCATTGCTTGCGCTCATACTTTGCTACTAGACTTTTTCAAAGTCCTTCCTCTGGGAAAGAAAACTGGATAAACGTTCGCTTTTCTCATCTGTCGGCCGGGAAAAGGTGGTCGACTTGTCAGTTGTGGCACGTCTAGTCACTAGTGTGAGCCAGGCCTAAGTACACAACTTGTGTGAAGTTTAGGGTTCATATCTAATTGTTATTCTTGGCTTTCAATCAATTCCCAGAGATTCAAACATGTTGATTGATCTAACAAGAGTAGCTAACAAGGTATTTTGTTAATGGCAGCGATGACATGACATGAAAGCGAAGTATACAGTCAATTCTTTGAAACACAAATCATATCTAGTCCCTACCTTTGGGACTTTTTCGTAGAGGAGCTCGCTGACAGAGGGCCTTGCCTCAGGGTCGTTCTGTAAGATGTCCCTCACCTACGATAAACAAGCATTTGTCATAAGTTGCTATAACAACAACAGGACGAGGTGTAGAGCAGATTTCATATGAGTGGGATAAGCTACAGCACGGTTACCGTACGGCATGCCATGACGTTGAAATGGTTTCCCATTGTTTTTATCCTGCTGATCCAATCAAATCACAGAGTTACAGTACAGCACGATTACAGCACGGTTACGGACATGCCGTAGTTTGTCCCACTCATACGAAATCTGCTCTAATGATTACGCACTTTTTAGTTTTGTCACGGACGCGCGTGGTTACAAAACCATTAGCCAGGTTCTTTAAATACTAAAACATTATTTTCCACTTTCAGCATGATATATTGGTTTGCCATGACACACAAACACCTGAACGACATAACTGACATTTTCATTGATTGTAGTGAGAAAACTGAGAAATGGATAAAATCATGGTGAGGCCTATAAGTGATTTTGTCTTTCAAAACTTCAAATCAGAGTCCGCGAGGGTGTCAATGTTAGGTGTGCGGCTTCTATGTGGTAACTAACTACGGTAAGTAAAATGGGTGACTATTGTTCCTGGAAACATTGGGCCCCTTAAAGGCAACTCCCGCGGATGGTCAGTGAGCTATTTTGTGTTTTGTTATTGTGGACGTTGTTGACAGAGCCTATATTTGTGTAGTGTGTGACGAGATTAGTTTCGCTGAATGCCTGCATGTGTAGTAGTTAAAGGTAACATACAGACTGTCTTGCAGTCTTCATATATGTCAGGGCATTTGTCTGCTGCCAAACCCAGCAAGACATACCCTGGTTCCAGAGGTTTTCTAGAGAGAAGAGCCGTGGCGAAAGAGCCCTGAAGCGGCGATCAGCGAGCTTCGAAGCAACGAGAAGAGAAAACCTCTGGTGAGTGCCAATATCACTTTCATGTTTTGAAAACTGTCAAACATATCAACTGAGTAATTAATAAATCAACCAATCAGGAGAGAGATACCACGTGCGGGTCACATTATACTTTTGTTCACTGAGTGAGTTGGGTAGTCAGAGTAAAAGAATGCTGTGCCAGAAGTTTTCGGGTTGAGATTAATTTGTTTACATGTCAAATGCATGCGATTCAGTTCGTCGACCCGGGGATGTTTTCACAGCAGAGAACTCCCCGTAAAATTAAAACACCACTCAAAGCCGTAAAATCTCGAACAAACGACCATTGTAGAGTCTATAGGATAAACATTAAAGCACGTAGCCGATCTACGACGAATACCGACCTAAATGGTCCAGTGTCAAGAAAATTATGCTACAGAACTATTCTAAAGTTCGAGAAGACCTTAGATCAATGTGAGAGTCCACCAATGATTTTAGAGGGCAGATAACAATAACTATTGCGTTCCGTGGATAACTAAACCCTCTCAATGCTAATTCTTTGCTTATGATCTGGTAGCAACTGAAACTGAAATTATCGACTTGCCATGACCAGTCGGTAGAATTTCCAATTTATAACGCCAAATAACGCTTTGTCTTAATGTTAGATAATGTTATCTTGGGAAAGCGATCTTTTAGTACAGATGATACGATGTCTTCATAGATGATTTGATTAATACTATAATTTTCTACGTGCGAGATCGAGCGGACTTCGATCGCAGCTGAGCCAGCAAACGTAAATAATTCCCGTCCCCTCTCTACTTTGAATGACCATGCATACGATATCACAATGATTACTTATCCTTCCGTCCCTGAGAACAATATATCTATATAACCAATCACAATTTTTGTTGAGCTCATTAAATATTCCTCCAATCAGAAAAGACAGTCAGATCTTGACCGTCATGAAAGTGAGATTGGCACCCACCGATACCAGAGGTTTTCTTGCAGTTCGCTTCTCGCTGCTTCGCAGCTCGCCGCTTCGCGGGTCTTTCTCCGCGGCTGTTCTCTCTCTAGAAAACCTCTGGGACCAGGGTAAGCAAGACAGAGATATATAGGAAAGCGATTATATTCAATTGGCCGAAACAGGAAATGCTTATTTCTCGTCGCTATTAAAGGTAAAGTTGGGAATCATGCGGGATTATATTACTAGTGATAAACGGCTGAAACCACATTTGCTTCACTGAATTTGAGATGGGAAAATAATTCGAAATCAGCTGGAAACAGGACTTTACTTACGAAATAAATCAGTCACAAATGAAATCAAGCACCATTCTAGTTCTTACATATGCAACATGAAGTCTGTAGTTGTAGTAGAACTATTTGTAATAATTGATATATGCACCTCATCTGGTCATCTAGCTAGATGGCCGGTACAATGTTGGCCTGGGAAAGCTTTTAACCGGAATCTTATTTTCAATTTCTATATGTCAAGCGATTTCAATTGATGTTCTTGTAGTAAATTAGATGGCCCAGCCGGCTGCTTGCAAGATTTCAATTTGGTAAACGGATCAGCGTTCAGCGGCAAAGCTTTCACAGTAGCAGATAGCTGGGATCCGAACTACAGAATCATAAACACAACTTCTATAATGTCAAGCGGTTTGAATTAGTGTAGCAAGGTAGACACAGAGACAGCAGAGAAACTTCACAGCAGTAAATTATGAGTCATTTCGGAATGTTTACCTTGGAAAGCGGCACCAAATCCTTTAGAAAGCTTGGACGCGTCTTCTCCGATAAAAGTTTGTTTCCTCACAGTCACAGCGACCAAGACGGCCGTCAATTGCAAGATCGCTTTTCGCTTGTGTTTCATGGGGACCCCATACTATGTCTGTCAAAGCCGCCTGCATTAGAAGTGAGGGAGATACGAGCACGTACTAAAATCACGTGACCGATGACGTCATCGTTACGACATCACCACTAAGTGATTCATGAGGACCCAATACCATGTCTATCAAAGTTTGAGCCGCCTGGCATTAGAAGTGAGGGAGATACAGGCATGTACTTAAAATCACATGACCGATGACGTCATCGTTACGTAGGGTACCCAGTACCATGTCTGTCAATGTTTGAGGCGAGTTGCCCATGAAAATCTCATGTCCCGAACATCGTACGAGTATATCCCGATCTAACATACATCATTAGGAAATGAAAATCCACCTAACCGCAATAACTCGTTCCTGCATATGCGTGCATCCATAATTAAAAAAAAACTAGTGTTGGTCTGCGTCAAATGAACGTTTTTCAAGTTTCGTTCATTTAATTCTAAAATTTAATTTTACACTTAGACATAGATTAGCTCATCCTCGCCTCATTTTGTTCTTTATTATAACTATTATCAGTTCTAGCAATGGCGCAATTTCCTTTGATCCTTGATCCGAGTACTTGGTTCCTCAGCGGTAATTAATATGTACTCAACACTTTATAAACTATTTCCCCGCCCACAATTCTCTCTTTCGCTCGGACGGGTAAGGGTTAACACTCAAAACATCAGCTGTCACTCGCTTCCCACGATTTAGCATACCTTAATCGACTTTTAGTTAAGTAAAAAAGTGCTGTCAATCAAATTGAATCTTCAAGTTTCTTCAAGACAAAACTACAAAAATAACACCCTGAGATTGAAGAGAAATACCATGTGAACGTCCTGATATGCTTTTCAAACATTTTCGAAAAAGGATCGCAAAGATTAAAGTGGATTACAAAACCTTATTCTAGAAACTTGAGTTGGTTACAGTGAACCGATTTCAAGTTGCTCTAAATTTCTCTTAAAAGCAGTATTTCCATCCATTCGAATCTTTGCCATCCTTCATCAAAATTGTCTCAAATTTTCTCGAGTAAACTTGGAAAGCATACTCTGCTTATGACAAAGACACAGATAACTACTCAGATTAAGAAAGTTAATAATATAAATGCAACGATTTCTCGAATTTGATTGGCTGAGAGCAGTTATAATTATGCTAATTATATAAACACCAGTGCCAAATCGTGTAATACCAGTGCCGAGTCATGTAATACCTGAGTGCCAAATCATGTAATACCTCAGATGTGAACAAACTATATCCAACCAGAACTCATGAATCGGATTGACTGAGAGGCGGCGGTGTTTCCAAACTTTTGCAACAATGTAGAACAATAACAAAGAGAGATTTCCTCATTTACAGCCGCGAGAAGTGAAAAATCTGAAGCAAAATCCTTTGAATAGCAACACGACAAAAAGCACAAATATACGCGGATGAATATTATTAACAAGTAATCGTATGGCTGTCTCGTGCAATTCTGGATTAATTTGAACTCGCGAGATTTTTCAAAGAGATGAAATTACATTCGCCTTCCGATGTAAAACATTCACAAATACCAGTGAGAAGGTGCAGAAGTTCAAACTACAACAATACATAGAGTTGTGAATAACTCATCATGCCGCTGATATTTATGAATATTTAACATCAGAATGAGACTAACGTTGAGTACATGCGTCTGCAGTCATCGCATCCAGCGGTAATTCTTGAATTGAAACTGGACTATTTTGACTCTATTTGAAAGACTCATTCAAATTAATCCCGACCGAGTTGCACTCCAACCCATATGATTACCTCTAATTGAGAATGCCAATTAATTTTTAACAAATTCTCCAGACATTACGGAGCCAGTCAACATTTAAGTCAGTATCAACAGTTAAAGAGATACTTCGACTAACCATTACTTCGGGGGTTTAAAAATATTTCTTAAATTCGAATGGCCTTTTTTTTTATTTAAGAGGGTTTCCAGGTCATGTTAGATTATTTTTGTCGAAAGCAGTGGCATGGAATTATAGAGGATATTTTCGAAGTGAAAACCAGTATTCTCTACCTCTACCTATGACATTTACTCTTCTATAACATCAGCTTAGATATTGAAAACAGTTGCACAGGAAAACACAATAAATTGACAAGTAACTATATTTAACAATTAGACTATGAGCTCGAAGTTTTTATCGGCTGATAGATGACGAGGAGTGGAGCTCCGAGTTAACTATCAGCCATAGAAACTGAGAGCGAGTAGTCTAATTGTTTTAATTCGGTAGAAACCAACCAGTTGATCAATCTTAAACTGAAACAAGCTGGAATTATAGAGGATATTTTCGTAGTGAAAACCCCGTATTCTCTACCTCTACCTATGACATTTACTCTTCTATAACATCAGCTTAGATATTGAAAACAGTTGCACAGGAAAACACAATAAATTGACAAGTAACTATATTTAACAATTAGACTATGAGCTCGAAGTTTTTATCGGCTGATAGATGACGAGGAGTGGAGCTCCGAGTTAACTATCAGCCATATAGAAACTGAGAGCGAGTAGTCTAATTGTTTTAGTAGAAACCAACTAGTAGTTCAATCTTAAACTGAAACAAGCTGTTTTTTTTGACACTTTGACTACTTGGCAGCCATTGTTTTGCTTTTGAAAACCGGCTTTTTTCGCTACTCACTATCTATCACAGAATAGTTGGTGAATAGCTTAGCCAATCAGATTGCAGGATTGGTGATAGCATACTAGTTGGTTTCTACTAAAACTATATAGAATTTTTGACTTTTAAATTGTATACGATTTCTATTTCAAAAATAGCTGTGACAGACAAACGACAAGCGACTGTGGTTACGGTGTAATTCGAAAATCGATTCGAAGGAAAGCGTTGATATTCGTCGTAAAACTTATGACCAAAAAAAACAAACGAATTCACCAGACTTTCAGAAACAAAACACAATCTATTTCGGTTTGCCGGGTACGTTGCTTGTTGTTTGACCGTGGCAACCATATTTGAAACAGATGTACACGGAGAACATCGACATTTCGGGTAGGACTATCGTGTCTTTGAACCCGATTCACTAAATTATCCCTTGAAAAACATATAAGCTTGCCTTAAACTGAATGAATATTTTTAAACACTTCTTCTGTGGACGGTGTTACTGAACCATTGATCACCTAGCTAGCCCACTTGTTGACGAATATCATTTCTGTTTTCCAGGATTATACTGGAAACTGAAATAATTTCTACAGCTATACATAGACGTTTTTACACTCTCTTACTTGTTGGTGAACGGAGTAGAGTTGGTCAAGTCTCCATTGCAATCTCTTCATGGAAAACAAACCCAAATCGTTTCCAAATCGAAACAGCGACGTAATTTATACCTGCCGACTGGCATCTTTCGCTGGTACTGCATTAGACTTCTCAGGTAAATTATCAGGCGGCAGCTGTTTGGGCTTACTCGTCATAAGGACGAAGCAAAACTACATCTGATTACTTTAACGTCCCATAATATACCTCTATCCTATTCAAACAATCATTGTTACTTTTTCAGAACATTTTGACAATTCTAGATCAGTAGAAATTTTTAACAATACAACACGCGACCACAACGAGCTTTGCGACGTAATTTTCACCCGAGTGAGAGCTGGCACAACGGCAGCTTGGAAATTCAAATTTCTCGCTAATTTTTGTGCTGCTCACAATTTTTGAATTAAAAAACTTTCAGCATCAATGTCTCATTATCCCGAAGTGTTGTTTAGGAACGAAAACCGGCGGAGAATAACTCAAAAATAGATGCTAAGTAAACCTGAAGCGATATGTACAGACCAAGGCAAAATGCAAATTTGAAATTCTAAATAACTGCATGACTTGAGCCTAAACAGCTTCATTTACTCTTCAGATGACAAAAGACGCAATTACGGCATACTTAAAGCCACTGAATCAAAAATAAAGCACAATATTTGCTTCGCGCGTCAAGTTAATTTGTTTAGCGAAAAAACCGAACATAAACAAAAATGAGCAGGCATCCGATTTTCGAGTACAATAAACGATATATTATGTCTTTCATTTCCAATCTGGTGAGAGATGGGCATTAATTGTTTCTGGTTGAAAGAGCAGTTTTCAAGCCATTAGGGAGGTAATTAGTGCATGCAGTGGATTAGAAATATCTCATGCGCCCCTGAGCTATGCACGAATTTAGGCGTCAGTTTTTCTCGACACTTTAGTCGAAGCGCTGGTCTTTGAACACGAAAAACTCTAAAACATCATTTCATCCAAATATAAATTAACATATACGTGTTACAGCTTTATAATGCTTTGTTTATGGTTTGAGATCAGTTTTCTACCGTATCTCACTTTTTCCTGTATTTTTTTCAACACTAAAGTTGCTCAGAAAGAAGAACATTGAGATATAAACAGTGTCAATAACCTTTCGTGTTATTTCGGTCTCGTTATAAATAGCTAGACGAAGAGTGACGAAAAAGCCTTGGAAAAACTGCTGAAAAGCCATTGCGGTGTCTATCCCCAGAGGACTTCTTTTAGATATTTGTGCATGTTCAGCGAGTGATTGTTTATAGTTTTGTACGTGCCTGTGGGAGTTACCATGTGAAGTCTTTGTTTTCATTCTATTTTTGTGTGGTTTGACTTAGGTATACAACATGCAGGAATGCTGTCACCAACCTCAATCAGAACTGTAGTTCGACAACCTTCGCTTTTATTTCGAGCATTTTACTCTCCCCACCTCTCTAAATAAGCCCATCACAAACGTAAGGGTACGATTTGTGAAAGTTATGCAGTGTTCTCACCAGACCACGTCATTGTGGGATTCTCGCATGTTTCGAAATGGCGCACTAAAAATGAAGGGCTGTGTGCAATAAAGGCGTAAGTAACTAAATTCTCCCTTAGAAAACAAAGAATTTGAAGGAGAATTTAGAATGTGATCAGGAGCCACTCACGCCCATAGACTATATCACAACTCCGCCGTCGCAGTGCACTCTGGGATGGATATCTCAGTTCCCATTGTTAAATCCAAGATGGCCGCCCAGCAACAACAATGGAAAACTGAGATATCCATCCCAGAGTGCACTGCAACGGCGGAGTTGCGATATAGTCCATGTACGCAAATCAGAAAAAAACTAGTTGTTACAATTAGTTCTAAAAGGAAACCAATGGTAAAAGAATTTGTGAAACAGAATAAAAATATATTCGATTGCTAATGAAATCGATATGACCCACTGAGTCTCTCAAATGTCCTACAGTTTGTCTTTGTGGATCCTTGGCCGAGTGTTTTCATAAGAATTTGGTAGCTTGGGGTCGGTTATGAACCATACGGGATATTAACTGAAAGCTGGAAAACTCCCTTAAACGCCCTTATCACACAGGGAGCCCACTCCCTGAACCAGCCCACTCTCTATAACATATGCTTGTAAAGTCAATATCATTGTGTTGAATAACACGACTGGTACAGTTAAATAAAGACTTTATGTGGTTGAATTGCAAGAATTCGATAAAAATAAAGACTTCGTGGGAGAAGTGTGAAAAAAATCTATTTTAGTAACCGGAAGCAGCTGAAGCATAGTGTGCGCGGACAACAACAATCCCATGGGCGCGAAAATACATGTACTTTGCCGCCAAGGAGGTCGGTGTCGCGAGCTCGCGCACTTGCTTCCGGTTACTAAAATAGATTTATTTGACATTATCATCGGGTGGGCACGCGATTTCTTTTTTTGAGGGGGGGGGGGGGGGGGGGGGGGGGGGGGGGGGGGGGGGGAAGGGGGAGATCGCAAAATGTTTGATTAAAAGCAAGGGGGATCTTAAAATTTATTAAAGAAGGGCTGTTTAATGTGTATGTACACTTAAAATGGTTGGTGAATAGATGATTACACAATAGTTAGAATACTCTTTGCTGCCTTACTAGTTTCATACATATTAAAAAAATTCGAATCATTAGTCGATCCTAAGTGTAATCAAATCCGTCGTGCGTAGTGAGCGACCTTGTGATCTCAGATATAATTCAGAATTGTATGGCAATTCTACCCGCTACAATCCGTAGGTTCTCCGATGGTGTAGTGGTTATCACGTCCCCCTTGAACGCGGGACACCGAGGTTCGAGTCCTCGCCGACGAACCACATTTTCACATAGTATGTTATATATTTCTCTTTCATGCCTTGACATACTCAGTACCTTTCAGTGATCTTATGTGAAATGTGGTTGATTACACTTAGTTAGAATAGACCCTTTGCACGTTACGATATAGCCGCCATGTTGGTGTACAGTTAACAATAGATTCTTCGTTAGCTTCTTTTGTTCTGTACACCAACATGGCCAACATGGCCAACATGGCCAACATGGCCAACATGGCCGCCATGCCCTTTGTTATTTTAATCTCTGGGGATTGAGTGCAAACCATCTATACTCTTTGCTGCCTCACTGGTTACTAACAATTGAGCTGAGCTAGGAAATGCAGGAGAATGCACTTTCGACAACCTAACATTAAACAATCTTCCGGGGGAACATGCTCTCGGACCCCTCTACAAAATCAATCCTTGGGGCTTGCAGATGGCCTGACGTAAGAAATGGTTTAAAGGGGCTATGTCATGGTACTGCGCCTGTATCGAGTAATAGCTCGTTTAGTGGCTGTTAATTGGATACAAACAGTTAAACTTCCCTCCCTCAATGCTTGATTGAAAGGATTTTCAATATTTTCCTTAGAGACTGTTTATATACACTGTTTGTTAGTCATTTTTGCATATTTGCTTTGATTTTAAGCATCCCACATGGCCGAGAGGTTCGTTAGTTCAAGTCTTACCGTGACACAGCCCCTTTAATACCAAAAAACAATGGATTCTCACGTAGTTTGGAAAAATACAAGCAAAAATACGTTTTTTAAACCATAGTAATAATAACAGTAATTTAATGGTTTATCTTAGCTGCTCTACAAAGTAGTCTATACATCTGAGAGAATAAGAAAATAAATAAGTTGTTTTGTTTTACTAGGTTATCAACTGAGTCCAACGGGTCCCGAAATGGCAGGTCTGCAAACTTATGCTTCTGATAACGCTGGTTTGTATATATGCATGTATTATTCAATTGTATTTGTTGTTGGAAGGAGGTATTTTTTTTTTAAAGGTCCGAGGGGGTGCCAAAATATTAAGCTTTATTCTGGGGAGCCATAAAAAATTTACACAATATGATAAAAATCACCTGCCCCCCTACCCCTCCCCCCCACCCTTGTTGTATACATAATAAATGTAGCCTTATGCTCTCTTGGTATAACTTAATGAGACAAGGGAGGAAACTTCACTTAAAGTTTTTATTTAACTGTAATTCGTGCTATCCAACCACAATGTTTTCGTTTTAAACGTGCTTATACAAGAAAACTTGTCTAACCATTTGCAATCCGAAGTACTCGTTCCTCAAAAGCTACCCTGGGTACCAGAGGTAGACAGTAGAACCTATGGTACCCAGGGTACTCAAAAGCAGGAAGTCCGTGAAACGTGATATCTACTAAACACTTCCTGTGAGATATTGCTTCCAACCAGGCAGGCCTGCTATTGGTCCAAATATCGCCTTTCAATTAGGTGAAGTTGGGCGAGAGTTTTGTGAGGTGAGGAACTGGCGAGGGAATGGCGAGATTAAGCAAGATTAGGCGGGCAATGTAAATTTTAAATGTCTAGAATAGGACAGATCAGGCAAGATTCAGTGAGATTCCAATGCAAGATTTGGCAGCATTTGTCTAAATTTAGGGCCCGTTTACATGAAGGGAGGTTGACACTAGCATTAGGGCTATCTTTAATGTACTGAATCCCTCCAGACTGTTGTATGGCTGTGTTGTATCTTCATTGTGTTGTAATCACTCGAGACTGTTTTGCATACCGACAACAATAATTCTGGTCCTAGCACTAGAGCTATCTTCATTGTATTGTAATCCCTAGAGACCGTTTTGCATACCGACAACAATAATTCTGGTCACTTAGCACTAGGGCCAACCTCCCTTCATGTAAACAGCCCCTTAGCAAGATTTGGACCAATAACAGTTCTCCAGGCAGTTGTTAGTCGA
Organism: Actinernus sp. WN-2022; assembly: GCA_030867875.1. Taxonomy (NCBI): domain Eukaryota; kingdom Metazoa; phylum Cnidaria; class Anthozoa; order Actiniaria; family Actinernidae; genus Actinernus; species Actinernus sp. WN-2022. The sequence goes on from JAOWCC010001501.1 coordinate 35,537,408, forward strand.
GAAAACACTTGATGTGAATTAATAAAAGTTATATCTAATGAGATGTGACCTACATGGGACAGGGAAAAAGAATGAAAATTAAGAGTAGACAAGACTCACCAGTGTTCTGAACTCGGCGGTATAATTTCCCCTGATTGGTGCAAACTGACCCTGAAAAATGAAATACTTATGTCACTGCATTCCGACGCACAGAAAACATATATATATTGTACATTCTCCATCAAATAAGACAATGTAGGAGAGCCACGAACCATGCAGTTGTGTTTACTGGGAGATACATGGTTACAGGTAACGTAACTTTCAAGTATACAAATGTCTATGTCGGCTAGACCAGCCGAACATTTAGTGTAAGTAACAAGGGGACCGTGTTAATTATACATGATGAAAATATGGGAATTTTGGACCCGGTAACAACGGGTCACGTTAGGAACTGCTTTAATAGCGTCAAGCGATATGCAACTGACGTCATAGCCGCCATGTTGGTGTACAGTCACACCGCGGCAAAACGGTATGCTCCGCTGGCCAAAAGAACGAAGGCTCTGCTATCAAATACAAATTACCGAGGGTTTCAACTTTTTTAGTAAATAATTTTATAACTTAGTAAACTCACAATGAATTACAAATTAAGAAAACTTCAACCTGTTAAAGTCTTAGGCTTAGCTTTTAAGTAGTTTTCTTAGTTTTTGACAAAACAGTTCACAAATGCATACTTTTAAGCAGAAACGTTAAAATCACGGCATGTGCCTGTTGTTTCATTTCAGTTTTCGCGGGAAACTAGGGGCGGCCTAGCCGCGCACCGACAAGAAATAGCAAATACGCATGCGCGTGACGTTTTGCCGCGGTGTGGTGTACAGTTAACAATAGATTCTTCGTTAGCTTCTTTTGTTCTGTACACCAACATGGCCACCATGCCCTTTGTCATTCGAATCTCTGGGGATTGAGTGCAAACCATCTATTCGCTAAGCTTGTGAGCAGTGAACAACTCCTAGGGGAGTAGCAAATTTGTTTCGAGTTAAATCATGGTAAAAATCACTGTTGTTTTAAAGTACAAAGGAATTATTCCGGATTATTATTCAGTGAAATAAATACTGTACTCAACTAGAACACAAGAAGCCTCGATAAATTTGTAAAAATGCTGCTCTTTTAAAGTAAATTTTGACTTATTTTGGTTATATTGCGTTTCAATAGTTATGTTTGAGGTTTAGAAGTAATTTCGGCGAGTATCTGTATCTCCGTTAAAACACGATCGCGAATTTTGTAAATAGCACTTATATGCATTGCACTTATCTTAGACGGGTTCTTGTGTAAGGACACTTCTCCCTATCTATTTGGAAGAGGGCGCTTACATTCGGGCACCTATCAATAGGAGGGTGAATATCTTTCATGCCGACTGATTCATGGGAAAATATCCCTAAGTTACCTTCATAATCTTGTTGACAAGTGCTGGTAAGTTGGAACCCTCAAAGGTTTTCTGGCGGGAGGCCATCTCGTAGAGAATACAGCCCAGCGCCCAGATGTCACTCTTGTGGTTATATTCTTTGCCTTGGCACTGGAAGCAAAACAAAACAAAACAAAACAGAGAAAACTTTTCACATACATTCATATTCTGTGGGAACATTTTATCGGATACTTTTGAGTTCCAACAAGAAAATATTTTCCCTAAAAAAGAAATATGGTTTCGTGCCCTCAAGTTTGTTTGTAGAAAAATGAGGTAGTTGAAAGTGTGTGGTGTGTCAGTTAAGGTTGGTGTGCGATTCTTTTTATGTGGATGTTTAGAGTGGTGCATACAGTATTAGAAATGTTGCTTTAATGCTGTGGTCCTCTCTGTTTGTAAATATACATGCATGTATGATTAAATGATGAAGTAGAAGTAATTGGTTTTGAGTTAATCTTGGTTAAAACGGAGCAAACTGGGCTTTTTCACAAAGAGCTCCTTTTGATCAACTCTAAAAATAGAGAGAACCGACACAATTAACAGTGAAAGACAAGACAGACAGACAGTTATATTAAGCTGAAGCGTCGTGACTTCAAAAAATAGTGATAACCTTCTGAAGTAATTGTGCAAAGATTAATGTTGCAATCGTGAAAGGGAAGAGTTTAGTATATCGCCTTTTATCTTCTATACATGTGCTTGCATTCTTGCCACTTTATAATACCAACAATTTAATTATAGACGTTTCCAACCACTTGGTACTTACCGAGCACTTGCCGAGAACGTACCGACCATTTACCAAACACTTACTTAACTCGGCACAAGCCAAGTGAATCCACAACAGTTTGAACATGAGATGACGCAAAACATGGCAAATAAGAGGACATACTACGGTAAACTTCCGTAATTTTTTTTTTTTACAACAACAAACGAGAAATAGCCAGGCGATAGAGCTAAAATCTTGGACTCGATTTCTTTCACGATTAGTAAAATTCATTATACACGGCATTCATGGAAAGCAGGCATCTCTATTTTATTAATTTGTTTTTTATTCATAGTTAATATTATAGTCAGATATTGTATAGATGTAATAGTTAGATATTAGTTAGGTGCGTTATTCAAATTATTACATTGTACTGATTAGATATTTCAACTATTCCTACTTTTTATAATGTAATGGAAGGCCTGATGTTTTAACCGTGTATAAATAAAGTTATTACTTACTTACTTAATCTTGGGGGGTCCGGGGGGGGGAGGAGGTGGGGAAGGGGGCAAAGTCATTCTAGTGTGCGCTACTTCGTATCGAGAATGCGCAAGTGATGATATCAGAAAACAAGAAACTGCGCAGTTATTGTAAAACAAATACATTTTCCGACCACTTACCGACACCTTACTACCCACCATTTACCGACCACTTACCGAACGCTTGCCGAGCACTTCAGTATTAGCTATTTGATGAGTCACCAACCATGCACCTATACCGACCATTATCAACCACTTATTATCATTCACTTATTGACTATTTACCGAACACTTACCGAACGCTTGCCGAGCAGTATTAACTATTTAGTGACTTACTGCGGATTTAGGTTGAGCGTACTACCTATCAACCACTCATTACCAATCATTTGCCGACCATTTGCCGACCATTTATCGACCATTTACCGACCACAGTTTGACAGACAGTGCACAATTCATTACCATTTCGGGTGATATGTAGTAGGGCGTGCCTAACACCGTATTGGCCTTGGATCCCTCCAGCTGTTTGCTGATACCAAAGTCACCTAACTTCACTACTATATCCTTGGTGAGAAAGATGTTGGCCGTCTTCAAGTCTCTGGTGGGAGAAAATGTTAATGAAGATGTTATGCAGCAGCAGCGAAGCATTTCAAAAAGGACGCAGTGCGTCCAGGGATGTATGCAAATCTCAGAGAAGACATGTCCTGCCCAGGCTTCAACCTACAGTATCCCCATCACATAGGTCCCACATTTGAAGTCCAGTAAACAATGATACCAAGTTTACCAAAATGAATGCTACAGCTAATCCCTTTGGCTCTAAACTGATTAACTACAGACTTATTACAGTGTAAATACTAAACCGGGGCAACTTAGACAACGAGAACTAAACACGTTGCAAAACGAAAATAAAGCATTCCATTGTATAAATCCTAGCATAGCCATGCGATTTTCTTCATTCCAAAGCCTTTGACTTCAGAACCAGTTCACCAAATTTGCCTTTAACAGGATCGAAGCTCGAGCAAGTTGACATGCTGTCATCTTCTACTCGAAACTGATTGGCTCAAGTAACCGTACGTTGGAATGCTTTGTTTTCGTTCTGCAATGTGATTGGTTCTCGTTGTCTAAGTGCAATGTGATTGGTTCTCGTTGTCTAAGTGGCCCCGGTTTCAGTGGTCACACTGTAATATAAAATGTTTGAAAGCTGTGAACCATGTGGGATGTGGCTGAATATGAAAAATTGTAAATCGCATACAGGGTATGCTAAAGCTGCTAGGGGCACAAAGGCAACGTAGTCAAGGTGTAGTTGATGCTCGGGCTGGGTTCCCACTAGAAAACTATAAGATGTATGGAAGCTGTGAGCCATGTGGGATGTGGCTGAAAATGAAAAATGGCAAATGGTATCCAATACATATGCTAAAGCAGCGCTAGGGGCCTGTATCTGTCACAAATGTAAAAAAAACAATACAGGTATAATTGCATGTAGTAGCTGGTTCGACCTCTTTGAGCATCGTCAGCATGGCATACCTAATGCTCAGGCTACAATCGTGGTCTGTCGAGCGGTAGGTCGAGGATTCAAACCCCGGCCGGACCAACACTCAGGGTCTTAAAATAACTGAGTAGGTGCTGCCTTTACATAATACAGTAAACGGTTAGACCTTCATGTCTTTCTCGGATAAGGACGTAAAATCGTAGGACTAGTGTCCCCATAAACAATGTATTGGGGATTGAAGTGACTCCTTTCAATACAACCCTATCCATATACCCCTTTGACTGTGCTCCATACCTGTGTAAGATGTTATTATCATGGATGTATTTCAGTGCCGACGACATCTGTTGAAACATTATCAGGATGTCTTTCTCCTCCATGTCCTTCTCAAGCCGCGTTAGATACTGAGCCAGGGTCCTGTTGGCGGATATAGGCATGTTCTGTGTTTATTTCATGAATTTCTAAGTTATAAAATTACACCTAACGTCTATATAGTTAGCTCATCGTTAATCAGCTGTTAGTTCACTGTTAGTTCTACCTTCCTTCACCATTATAGTTAACCGTTGATTCACCGTTATAGTTCACCGTTGATTCACCGTTATAGTTCACCGTTGATTCACTGTTACTTCACCGTTATACTTGACCGTTGATTCACCGTTATACTTGACCGTTAGTTGACCGTTATGGTTGACCGTGATCACCGTTACTTCACCGTTAGTTCACCGTTACTTCAACGTTAGTTCACCGTTACTTCACCGTTATTTCACCATTATAGTTGACCGTTACTTTACCGTTACTTCACCGTTAGTTCATCGTTAGTTCACCGTTAGTTCACCTTTACTTCAACGTTAGTTCACCGTTACTTCAACCGGCGTTAGTTCCCCATTATAGTTGACCGTTACTTCACCGTTACTTCACCGTTACTTCAACGTTAGTTCACCATTATAGTTGACCGTTACTTCACCGTTAGTTCACCATTACTTCTCCTTTACTTCACCATTATAGTTGACCGTCGATTCACCGTTAATTCACCGTTATACTTCACCGTTGATTCACCGTTACTTTACCGTTATTCAATTATGATAGATTTAGATATACTATACACATTACTTAGTTAGGATTAGTATATACGTAACCCTATAGGCATTTGTAATGCGCATGTGAGCATCTGCCAATGGAACATGCGCAATATAAATACTAAATTTATTATTATTAAATTTATTATAGTTAACCGTTACTTAATTACTTCACCGTTAGTTAACCGTTACATCACCATTATATATAGTTGACCGTTGATTCACCGTTACTTCACCGTTAGTTAACCGTTACATCACCATTATAGTTGGCCGTTGATTCACCGTTACTTCACCGTTAGTTAACCGTTACATCACCATTATAGTTGGCCGTTGATTCACCGTTACTTCACCTGGTCCGTTAGTTCTCCGTTAGTTAACCATTTACTTCTCATTTACTTCACCATTATAGTTGACCGTCGATTCACCGTTGATTCAGCGTTACTTTACCGTTAGTACTTCGTTACTTCGCCGTTAGTTCTCCGTTAGTTCTCCATTAGCTCTCCGTTAGTTCTCCGCCGTAGTTCACCATTAGTTCTCCGTTAGTTTACCTTTAAAATACACCTTACTAACGTAATATACCAAGGATATCTAAATTCCTGATTGAAATACCATAATCATTAAATATGAAGTCGTTATGTATACAATCATTATAATTATTATATACAAATGAGATTTACCCACTGGAAACCCGCGAAGTTCGTTTTCTGATACCTCATAACTCGTGAATAAAAACCCTACACGCGCATTTTCCATGCAGTAATCTAGGGAATGGCAATTAACAATGAAATACTGAGATCAAGCAGATCAGAGCACTGTCTTTCTTATGAGAATATGTTAGATGACGGCCTTTAGAGGCCACGTTTAAATCCGGACAGGGTTTCAGCCTCCGGTACCAATATTTCTAAGCTTTTCCAGACATCTGCTGCGAAGTTTAAGGTTGTTCAGTGTCCCCATCTTCTACTTGCATACGATTTACGAATGTTATGTCTAGATCTAGTATTGTCACCGTGGAAATCACTATTGAAATTACACTGAATGAAAGGTATGTAAGAACAGCGCATGAGATTATTTAGCGACTTATATGTAAAAATGGCGCGATGTTACGCTCTTCTGCGGAGCAAGGTTTGGTAGCGCGTCACTCGCACAAGCGCATGCGCATGGAGGTAAATCAAGTATACATGTAAGCCGCGCGGCTCAGCTGTTGTGCAAAACTTGAAGCTCTGTCACTAAGGTGGCGTTCCTCCGATCTCCCCAAATAATGTCAGCATAGTCAAAAACAGGTAAGACAAAATTATTGAAATAATATAATTTTGTTTAACCAGGGTAAACCGCCCTGGATTAAATAAAAATAAAATTAAAATAACTGAAAATAATTATGATTAAAATACAATTAAAAAATACATATATAGTAAAAAGCCACGAAGACTGTACGCATGTTTAAAAGAAAAAAATGAACCCTACAAAAACTCTTAAGGTTATCGGATACCTTCAGGGTGCGTTTCCAGTCTAAATTATGTAGCGCCTCGAAGAAACATCGTAGATAAATCATCCATGTATCATTTTAAAGCTTATAAAATTGGCTACAAGAATACATAAAAAGTTTTGAGTTCTTTGAAAATCTCGAATTTTCCGCGATCCCGTTTCTCGGATCTAGTGAGATGGCTTTCAGAAGCTCCGATTCCGAAAATATTTTTAAGTTTTAAAATCTGTTTGCTTTGTCACATTTCAGAGGAATCGTATTACAAAACAGTGTCGGGGAATTTCAAAATTCGATTTAGTTCAAAAGTTATCATGCTCTCCGTGAAAAGGCCAAAAATAATCAGAGTAGATTTGTGGAAAACGCCGTCAAGAGCTCTATTTTTAGAATTTTCCAATTCCCCGACACCCTTTTGCAGCGGAGATTTCAAACAAATTTCAAACAAATCGACTACATTCCTCTTGAGTGGGAGCTTTTTTAAAACTCTATTTTGGTTGAAAATCGAAAGCGTAGAAAATAGCATTTTAGAAAATATACCCGTCTGTCGTGCGTGAATCTGAAGCCCCGCCTCTCCAACAATTAGCGAGCTCTTGGCCAATCATTTCTCATCACAGTTCAACTATCTGCCAAGATTTCCCGCCAATCAAAGCTTCGCGCCGCATCGAGAAAATGTTAATATAGCTGGTTGTTCTAGTTTTCTTGTGTGACTTGAAAAAAAGACCTGGAGGCACAAAGCCAAGGTGAACACCTAGAGACGCCTTGAATGCCAGCATAGTTAGTAGAGGGGACAGCGATTTGCAGGCGGCTGAAACAGCACGGCAATAGCGAGCAAGATCGTGGTGGTTTCATTCAGAGTCACCGTCAGACTTTACGTTTCCATCTAAGCTTTCTTGGAAACAAAATATTTTCTCGGCTAGCTCCTATTAATTGTGGGCCACTCGGCACTCTGTCTGAAAGTGAAAATACGAACCCTTGTCGGGCTTTACGAGGACTCCTATTTGGCTTTGTAGTCGTATGCATTGTTTGGCCTTGTTTTGCTTTTCTTTTTTCTTTGTTTTCCAAGCTAAGGGCATCCTGCTTGCTTTTTTGAGGGCATAAGGCCAACAACCGATGGAATTATGGAATCATGTGTGGAAAAACGTTTCTCAATAAACGTAAACATTGGTATATGAAATATGCGCCAGCTTTCTTCATACCGTCGTTACGGGCGAGTGAGCACTTGTCATGTGTTTATATTGATCTGCTGTCAATCAAACGGAACCTTTTACTTCCGGTCAAAAAACACCGAAGTCTCGGGTTCAACCCCGCGGCGGGAAATCGAGAAGTAAGATATAAAAGTAAGATTTATTAATTAGACAAATTGAACTTAGAGAGGAATAATGCTGAAAGGGGTTAAGATCCTAGGAAGGGAAAAAAACTCTTTTTAAGAGTATTTTGATATGCGAGATTGCTTAGATGATCATCTAACCTGGGTTCAACCCACTTTACTAAATTTAGAGCTTGTGGGTGTTAGCCATGTAGACTTGGTGAACCGGTTGATACCACACATTAAGTCAAGTGGATAGTGCTTTTCGCGTGCTCTGACTGGCTACTCAGGAGGTGAATATCCTTTGCTATTCACCTCCACTTCGGTGAATAATTATTCACCTCCGGGCTTGTAGACAAAATGGTGCGTGTTAAATATTCACCTGTAAATGGCTTTTTGAACTGTTTGAACTAATTTGAGGATGGCTTTTTCACTCGTGTGGTATAAACTAAAAAATATTTTCTATCAGTGTCGGTGACTAGTTACTGGTGGATATTTACCTCGCCGCTCGGTAACTATCCATCCCTAGTCACCTCAACTTCAGGAATAATAGCCCACTTCTGAGATACATGTATGCCTCACTTCCTACATACAAAGGAATCAGTACGAGTCTCCGTGCATAACACTCAGTCGTTCGTGACAAACTACAGAAGTGCGGTAGTCTTGTCATGAACGACTGAGCAATATGCACAGAGCCTCGTATTGTTTCCTTTGTAAGTAGGAAGTGAGCTATTGTTAAATACACAGAACATGCATTAATAGTTCCAGCAGTTGAACCTACCCGCCATCTGCATACTCCATTTCTATCATAAGTGTTCCGTCGACCTCAAAACTGTCATAGTAACTGATGATGTTTGGGTGAAGACTGAGCTTTGCCAGAACTTTAGCCTGCAGAAAAACACACTCACTTCATTAAACTTGTCATTAAACTTTAGCCTGCAGAAAAACACACTCACTTCATTAAACTTGTTGTCATTTTTGTATGTACAGTTCATAAATTTCTACTCAGTTTTTTTTAAGATCGCGGTACTTGTGAAGCACGTTACTTTATAAAAACATCGTAACCTGTACATTATGCGTTTTTCCGGTACGGAATCTATTGAAGTTGTACGCTCGGATTGGCTGGATGTCTGTTGTCATTTTTGAATGTACAATTCATAAATTTATATTTTGTTTCTTAAGATCCCGGCAATTGTGAAGTAAGTTACTTTACAACAGTATCGTAACATACATTATGCTTTTTTTTCCGGTACGGAATCTATTGAAGTCGTACGCTCGGATTGGTTGGATGTCTGTTTGTTTGTTATTTTCTTATTTTCTTCTACACTGAACACCTATTTCTGTCGCATATTTGATAGTTGGGAACTAATAAGGGGTGGACCATTAGAAATCCTGGGAGGGGGGGTGGAAAACTTTTTGTGCACGATATTTTTTTTAGCAGTGTGAGTTCTGCAAGAATTTTTTTTTTAAGGCGATACCTCTGCACGATTTTTTTTTTTAGTGCACATTCTATAGAGATTTTTCAGTGTACATCCTATATAGATTTATAGCCTGTGAGTACAACCATAATATAATAATAATAATGTTATTTATAGCAGAGAATATGTCTCCGAAGAGTTTTTTCAATAGAGCCCTGCATAACATAAATAAGAAACAAAAATAAAATTACATTAATAATCTAGAGTTAAAAACTAGGCTAAAAATACATTTATAGAGTGACTAGAGCTAAAATTTATGAGGCAATTCAAAAACATGTCTTTTGACATTTTGTTTAAAAAGAGTTAGGGATTCGATTTCCCGCAACGAATTATCTAAAGTATTCCATTCACTAAAACCTTGGTACAATAAACGTTGTTTGCCATAATTAAGCTTGATTATTGGAAGTCTAAAATCGTTCCTTCTTCTTGTATTATACATGTGAATGTTCTTTAAGATATTAAAATCATAATCAATGAGTCCATTAACATACTTATATATTAAAATATGACGATGTACAAGACGACGTTTGGAACGAGTAGGCCAATTACCCTATATCATTATGACGTCACGGCTTGTTTATGAGGGGGACAGAATCGACTTGAACAATAGAATTTTGAACTAAATATGCTCTGCTGAGGAAAATTTCACTTCGAATTGTCTGGTTTCCAGATATCAGCTGTATCAATGGTTATCCCACAATATTTACCGTATTTGGTCGCTGTTACCGCTATTCTACGTTCTACAAAATGCATTTGATAGCGATTTCCTTTGTGTTGTTGCTGTTTTGTCCCCCTCCCGCGACCGTGATCCTTAGCGTTTAAACAATAGATTGTTTTGATTTGACGTCATAATGATATAGGTCAATTGAGATTTGACAAGGCTTGTGCTGAAGAACTTTAACCAGGTAAATTCAATAATTATCTTGGCTGCTTATTTTACAAAATCTGAAGATCGTCTATGAGGGTTGAATTGTATTTGTCACCCCATATCGCATCAGTGGTAGTAAAAAAGTGGACATACTAAACTATTATACAAAGTAAGGCGTGTCTCGAGGGGAAATAAGTGCCTGATACGCTTGGCCAGACCAATCCTTTGGTTTACTTTAATAGATAAGGCCTCTACCAGGTCATGCGAAGTCATATACTTATTAATTATAATACCGAGGTACTTGATATTGTCAGAGCGTTCGAGGGGCACGTTGTTTATAATGACATCGATGCTAGAGCAAGATTTCAGTTTATGTGGACTACCTATTAACATAAACTTAGATTTAGAAGTATTCAAAGTCAGGCGATGTATACGAAACCAAGAGGCCAATGTTGCCAAGTCATGATTTAAGCAATGTTCGATGTCATTGATAGAAGGACGGCTACAGTATATCACGGTGTCATCAGCGTACATGGTCACTTGGCAATGATCTACAGTAAGAGGAAGGTCGGCATTGACGTAAACCAAGAACAAGAGAGGACCGAGAATACTCTGTGGCACGCCAACTCCCACTGAGCACGAAGAGGACCGAGAGTCGCCTATTGCAGTTATCTGGTGTCGGTTATCAAGGTAGGAGGTAAACCAATTTACAACTTCACTGCAAGCACCAATCGCCTTTTGTCAGCAAAAGGTTGTGGTCCACAGTGACAAAAGCCTTGGACAGGTCTAAGAATACTGTACCAGTCACCTTGCCATTGTCCATGTGTCGTAGAATGTTGTCAGTGAAGTGTGCTAAGCCAATTTCAGTAGATAACCTCGGGCGGAAACCAAACTGATTAGGTGTGAGGATTTTCTCTTACGAGAGATAGCCGTAGAGTTGTTGATGTACAGCCCTTTCATACGGTGGCTTGTTAGGGCCATAAAAAAAACGATTATATTTTTCTGAAATCCCGAGTTATTTAAAAAAAAAAAAAATTTAGGGGAAAAAATAATAAAATAAAATAAAGTTATTAATCCCGAGTTGCTAATCCGAGTTCTAAATCCTAGTTCCTTAAAGTGCCCCTACGATCAAATTTTGACATATCAATGTTTTTGCATATTCATAAAGTAGAGTTCATATATTATTACCAGTTCAAATTGTTTTTCGATACAACGACAGGAAGTCTTATTTTTTTAGCTCCGAATATTGAATCTACACGTCCGCCATTACTGGAAGCCGTGCCCTTTGTTCAGCTTTAAACAAAGGTTTATTCACCGGAAATGATGTCATACACTTAACGCTCGCCTGCAGAACACAACGCCTGGAGGCATATTTCTACTAAAAACGTCTTCACGTACATAAGAAGAAAGTTATATTTATCTTTGCGAGGTTGGCTACTTTTTTATGCACGCTATTTCGCGCCACGAGGTTGTCGTGTTAAGTGTATGACATCACTTCCGGTGAATAAACCTTTGTTTAAAGCTGAACAAAGGGCACGGCTTCCAGCAATGGCGGACAGGATTTTACCGGTAAACTCTCCTAAAATTTGTGGTTTAAGATGCCCATTTGGGAATATTTTTTACTATTTCGGATATTTCTAATACTGATTGACCTATAGACACTGAAAAAGTGGCAAATCGAAATGGTAAATTTTCGTCGTAGTGGCACTTTAACTGTACACGAGGTCTTCTTATCTGCAGCAAAGACTGTCAACAAAATGGCGTCGATGTTAAAATATTTAATGCGCCGGCGCATATTTTAAGTGGTACATGTAGGGGTCTGGGTACAAGAATTGGTGTTCGCGGGCGCATTTACACTTCCTAAAGTTTTTTTATGAAAAATTAAAATTAAAAATAAATTAGAGATCGGGGACATTTCTCAGGTCGGGCAGGGACGCTAACCAAGTATTTGTTTTTATCTGGCCTTACACAGACTGTGTGGGTAATCTTTAGAACTATATTTTGAATTGGTAAAACTGAATTGCTAGTATTTTCTCAAAACAAAAATTGAACAATGCATCGGTTCCTTTGCACGATTTTTTTTTTGTGCCTTAGTGCTTTGCAGGAATTTTCTTTTGGGACATTTAGCCTTGCACGAATTTTTTTTTTGGACTACCCACCCCCCCTCCCAGGATTTCTAATGGTCCACCACTAAGTAACAAGGACGGCGACGGCAGTGACGACGGGATGTAGAGAACTGTTTTCTGCCGAAATGTGGTGTTTATTCTTTCCTATGTTCGCTTTTAATTGTTTCTCACCAACAGATTTTCGAAAAATAAGATAAGCATTGAGTTCCGTTCACACCGAACGAAAAACGTATTGATTATCTGTCTTACGTTCGCGTTCTATTTAAAACATAAAATTTAGTGGTTTCACGTTGTGTTTTTGCAGACAATGGTTGAAATGTACGCGACTGTGTGCATTTTTACGTGCAGTTATTGTATTTTCTAATTAAGGCTATTGGTTTATGCCGTCGACCTAGACGTTGCCGTCGTGGTTGCTTAAGTTTCCTAATGAAAGCCTACTATGTAAAAGGAGAAAAGCAAGTGAAAAACAACTAGGAAAAATTACCGGCCTAGGTGGACAAATTTTACCTGATTTTTTTTTAAACAACAACATATATATGTATGGACGGATGTACCTCATTCATGGCCATTTGCCGCTCAGCTGCCGTCAGGTCATGGAGTGTTATCTCCTTCAGAATAACAAGTGAATCGTCGTCCTTCTTCCTGTACAGCACTGCCGCACCGTATGCACCTGTTTCAAGACATAGAACCAATCAGGAGCAATGAGGCAATCAGGAGCACGTGAAAGCACAATGAGCCAATCAAGAGCAAGTAAAAACGGAATGAGGCAATCAGGAGCAATGAGGCAATCAGGAGCACGTGAAAGCACAATGAGCCAATCAAGAGCAAGTAAAAACGGAATGAGGCAATCAGGAGCACGTGAAAGCACAATGAGACAATCAAGAGCAAGTAAAAACGGAATGAGGCAATCAGGAGCACGTGAAAGCACAATGAGACAATCAAGAGCAAGTAAAAACGGAATGAGGCAATCAGGAGCAATGAGGCAATCAGGAGCACGTGAAAGCACAATGAGACAATCAAGAGCAAGTAAAAACGGAATGAGGCAATCAGGAGCACGTGAAAGCACAATGAGACAATCAAGAGCAAGTAAAAACGGAATGAGGCAATCAGGAGCACGTGAAAGCACAATGAGACAATCAAGAGCAAGTAAAAACGGAATGAGGCAATCAGGAGCAATGAGGCAATCAGGAGCACGTGAAAGCACAATGAGCCAATCAAGAGCAAGTAAAAACGGAATGAGGCAATCAGGAGCAATGAGGCAATCAGGAGCACGTGAAAGCACAATGAGACAATCAAGAGCAAGTAAAAACGGAATGAGGCAATCAGGAGCAATGAGGCAATCAGGAGCACGTGAAAGCACAATGAGCCAATCAAGAGCAAGTAAAAACGGAATGAGGCAATCAGGAGCAATGAGGCAATCAGGAGCACGTGAAAGCACAATGAGACAATCAAGAGCAAGTAAAAACGGAATGAGGCAATCAGGAGCACGTGAAAGCACAATGAGACAATCAAGAGCAAGTAAAAACGGAATGAGGCAATCAGGAGCAATGAGGCAATCAGGAGCACGTGAAAGCACAATGAGCCAATCAAGAGCAAGTAAAAACGGAATGAGGCAATCAGGAGCAATGAGGCAATCAGGAGCACGTGAAAGCACAATGAGACAATCAAGAGCAAGTAAAAACGGAATGAGGCAATCAGGAGCAATGAGGCAATCAGGAGCACGTGAAAGCACAATGAGACAATCAAGAGCAAGTAAAAACGGAATGAGGCAATCAGGAGCAATGAGGCAATCAGGAGCACGTGAAAGCACAATGAGCCAATCAAGAGCAAGTAAAAACGGAATGAGGCAATCAGGAGCAATGAGGCAATCAGGAGCACGTGAAAGCACAATGAGACAATCAAGAGCAAGTAAAAACGGAATGAGGCAATCAGGAGCAATGAGGCAATCAGGAGCACGTGAAAGCACAATGAGACAATCAAGAGCAAGTAAAAACGGAATGAGGCAATCAGGAGCACGTGAAAGCACAATGAGACAATCAAGAGCAAGTAAAAACGGAATGAGGCAATCAGGAGCACGTGAAAGCACAATGAGACAATCAAGAGCAAGTAAAAACGGAATGAGGCAATCAGGAGCAATGAGGCAATCAGGAGCACGTGAAAGCACAATGAGACAATCAAGAGCAAGTAAAAACGGAATGAGGCAATCAGGAGCAATGAGGCAATCAGGAGCACGTGAAAGCACAATGAGACAATCAAGAGCAAGTAAAAACGGAATGAGGCAATCAGGAGCAATGAGGCAATCAGGAGCACGTGAAAGCACAATGAGCCAATCAAGAGCAAGTAAAAACGGAATGAGGCAATCAGGAGCAATGAGGCAATCAGGAGCACGTGAAAGCACAATGAGACAATCAAGAGCAAGTAAAAACGGAATGAGGCAATCAGGAGCACGTGAAAGCACAATGAGACAATCAAGAGCAAGTAAAAACGGAATGAGGCAATCAGGAGCAATGAGGCAATCAGGAGCACGTGAAAGCACAATGAGACAATCAAGAGCAAGTAAAAACGGAATGAGGCAATCAGGAGCAATGAGGCAATCAGGAGCACGTGAAAGCACAATGAGCCAATCAAGAGCAAGTAAAAACGGAATGAGGCAATCAGGAGCAATGAGGCAATCAGGAGCACGTGAAAGCACAATGAGACAATCAAGAGCAAGTAAAAACGGAATGAGGCAATCAGGAGCAATGAGGCAATCAGGAGCACGTGAAAGCACAATGAGCCAATCAAGAGCAAGTAAAAACGGAATGAGGCAATCAGGAGCAATGAGGCAATCAGGAGCACGTGAAAGCACAATGAGCCAATCAAGAGCAAGTAAAAACGGAATGAGGCAATCAGGAGCAATGAGGCAATCAGGAGCACGTGAAAGCACAATGAGCCAATCAAGAGCAAGTAAAAACGGAATGAGGCAATCAGGAGCAATGAGGCAATCAGGAGCACGTGAAAGCACAATGAGACAATCAAGAGCAAGTAAAAACGGAATGAGGCAATCAGGAGCACGTGAAAGCACAATGAGACAATCAAGAGCAAGTAAAAACGGAATGAGGCAATCAGGAGCAATGAGGCAATCAGGAGCACGTGAAAGCACAATGAGACAATCAAGAGCAAGTAAAAACGGAATGAGGCAATCAGGAGCAATGAGGCAATCAGGAGCACGTGAAAGCACAATGAGACAATCAAGAGCAAGTAAAAACGGAATGAGGCAATCAGGAGCAATGAGGCAATCAGGAGCACGTGAAAGCACAATGAGACAATCAAGAGCAAGTAAAAACGGAATGAGGCAATCAGGAGCACGTGAAAGCACAATGAGACAATCAAGAGCAAGTAAAAACGGAATGAGGCAATCAGGAGCAAGTGAAAGCACAATGAGCCAATCAAGAGCAAGTAAAAACGGAATGAGGCAATCAGGAGCAATGAGGCAATCAGGAGCACGTGAAAGCACAATGAGACAATCAAGAGCAAGTAAAAACGGAATGAGGCAATCAGGAGCACGTGAAAGCACAATGAGACAATCAAGAGCAAGTAAAAACGGAATGAGGCAATCAGGAGCACGTGAAAGCACAATGAGACAATCAAGAGCAAGTAAAAACGGAATGAGGCAATCAGGAGCAATGAGGCAATCAGGAGCACGTGAAAGCACAATGAGACAATCAAGAGCAAGTAAAAACGGAATGAGGCAATCAGGAGCACGTGAAAGCACAATGAGACAATCAAGAGCAAGTAAAAACGGAATGAGGCAATCAGGAGCACGTGAAAGCACAATGAGACAATCAAGAGCAAGTAAAAACGGAATGAGGCAATCAGGAGCAATGAGGCAATCAGGAGCACGTGAAAGCACAATGAGACAATCAAGAGCAAGTAAAAACGGAATGAGGCAATCAGGAGCACGTGAAAGCACAATGAGACAATCAAGAGCAAGTAAAAACGGAATGAGGCAATCAGGAGCAATGAGGCAATCAGGAGCACGTGAAAGCACAATGAGACAATCAAGAGCAAGTAAAAACGGAATGAGGCAATCAGGAGCACGTGAAAGCACAATGAGACAATCAAGAGCAAGTAAAAACGGAATGAGGCAATCAGGAGCAAGTGAAAGCACAATGAGCCAATCACGAACTGAAGTAATCCACGACTGGTTTTACTTGAACCAATCACGTGGAAAAGTAAATGCAATCGAAAATATTTACTAAAAAATTACTGAAATTTGTATTTAAAACCAAAGTCTCTATTTTTTCGGCCAGCGGAGCATAGCGTTCGCGGGGTAGGTACTTCATATTTTAGTAGAGGCTGGGGCAGGGTGCCAGGAGGCAAAATCGGCCGGGCAATTTTTTTTCTGGTATACAATCAACTATATATAAAGTCGATTGAGGTATGCTAACCGCCGTGGAAAGCGAGTAGCAGCTGACGTTTCGAGCGCTAGCCCTTCGTCAGAGAAAAAGAGGGAATTGTGGGTGGGGAAACGGTTTATATTGTGTTGAGTACATGATTACCGCTGAGGATTTTTTTTCTGCCACCGTTTAATGCATTTTCCCTGCATTTTTAAGTATTCTTGGAGGGCTGCGAGTTAGGTCACTCTAATTTTTCTTTGCAAGACTTGAATCAATAAATATGGAAGTAAACCAGAGCACTCAGATCGCAGATCTGCTAAATAAATATAGTTTGTGAACCAAAACAACTTGTAAACAAATAAAATAATATACATATGCAAGCCTATAAGCGGAGCTCCCAATGAACTAGATGTCAGAATCATTGCCTAGATGGAATTTGATGCGGACTTGGGGAATTGGATGGGCAAACGAGAATTTATCAAAAGAAAACAAAGATAAAAACACAAAAATAACTGGTAGAATCAAGGGAAATCATTGCAAGCACCTGGTGTCAACAGGCCACGTTCAGGTGAAGCACTTTTTCAGGAATGATGTACATTGCTCGTCATGCACCGCATGTCGGGGTCGGGTGCGAGGGAAATCGGAAGTCATCCAATTTTTACTCTCATCCTATATGTATGGTGCTCCGCTCGCAGCCCGCCCGGAAGTTCCACTATTATTTTATTGCGTGAACAGATTTATTTTAACAATTTGGTATAATTGACCATCCCATATCGTTTTTGCTAGTCTAAACTCGTTCTAAAACTGCTCAATTCAAGGCTGACCTGGCACAACGTATTGTTTCTAGCCAAATAGATTTCTTAATGGCAGTACATGGTACACCATAATACTTATTATATATAATTTTGACCATCATTGTGATGTAAATGTATACATGTAGCTTTCACTAGTATTGTTGCTCTGTAGATTTTTTTTTTTTTTAACTGTAAACATTGTTTTATTGCTGCTGTCGTCACTGTGCTTGTTCCTGTTGCTGCCACTGTCATCATCATATGACCCACATCATGCAAAGAGGTCCCAGACAACATTCAAGTTAAATAATTTGTATAATTAAGAAACATACTTGTTTTCTCTTAGAACTCCCTAATTTTCCTATTTCCCTTTCTTTTTCAAGAAATTGACAACAAAAATCAGAATGATGTGGAATTTATGTGATGCGATGCAAATGCCCGATTACAAGGGATGATTTTCATGATAATGTTCATTAATACAGTACATTCTGGCATTAAAGAGTAGAAAAATATGATGAACACCTTGAGGTGTCAGTCACTTGTCAAAAAAAGGTATTTTCTGCAGTCGCTCTGATCTGCCCCTCCTACATGTAGCCCATAGTATGCTTTTAGCAAAAGTACAATACTTAACTGACTATCTGATGATAGGAAATAATTTGCATCTGCTAAAATTGTGATCAGTCTGTGTAAAATATTGTAAATTTCATCTTCAATTTTCATGATATCACCACATACATATACATGTCATTTAAATACACTGTGGTGTGTAATTAGTTGTTTGTCTCTGAGGAGTTTTATGAGTATTCAAATTACATTTGTACCATCCCCCCCCCCCCCCCCCCCCCCACTTCCTACTGGTAAAATGTAGTCAGGGCTCACCCTTGCCAACTGTCCTGATCTTCTCAAAGTTACTAATACTTTGTGGCCCTCTCATCTTTTCTTCTTTGAAGTACAGATCACCAGGGGGTACACTGTAAATAAGGTAAAGGGTGATCAACATACATTGTATAACTTCTCTTTAATATATGAGAACAAAGTGAACCAGGCAGGTAATGAGAATATTAGAGTTGGTCATCTGGCTCCCCAATTGCCAATTAGAATGTCTGCATTGCAAACTACTGAAATGTAGTATGACTTCTTTATCACCACTATTTAAATGTTATCATCTTTTATTTTTTTTATGACAATAACATAAATGTAACATGGTCTCGCTTCCAGTTTCCATATGCGTGTCTTGAACATGTCTTGTCTATGACCACGCGACTTAAACTAAGTGATAAACGTTGCTCAAACGTATTCCGCTAGTAAACAAAATTACTTGTACTCATAATCTGTTATATAGTCGAACTATTAAGATGCCATAATGATTGTTTAGATCAGGGCCATGTTCTAAAGCAGATGACAGGCATTAAAAATAAGAACTGAAGTAGCTTTACTTGCTACATGTAGTAATTAACTGGACGGAACTAAAAAACATAATCAAGTGTGAAGTTTCACTCGCTCTAGACATGGCAGTAGCTACATGTACAGGTACAGAGCAAACTAAGGAAACTTCTACATAACAAGCTTCTCCATCGTCGCTTGGTTAACGTTACCCCTATTTATCATAAATTATGTTACAGACTGACAAATACAGCAGGCAACAGAATTAATGAAAGAACATATTATATGTCTGCCACTAGATAAAATAAAAATCACCAGGAAAAACAATAAAAACATTATCAATACCAGTCTTGGTTGATCTGTATGGAGAAAAACTTTGCTCTCAGTTTTGAATTTACCTCTGGCAAAGTTTGTTCTCCATATGGACCGACTGGTCAAGGCGGGCATTAAAAATACATATACATGTACCTTGATCCATCTTCCATCTTGACTGTATTTCCTCTCATGTCTGATCCAAGAAGGTCTTTCGTCATACCAACTGTTACCTGAAGAATAAGGAGGTTATAGATGAACAGAAGCCAGGAATATTTATTAATTTAACAATACTCCAGGATTCCTACCACAGGAGCTCCACACATAAAAAGCTTGATGAAATTCCATTTAGTTCTAATTAAATTTTGAAAAGGTCTGACTAAAACACAATTTGTAAAGAGAGAACAACTATGAAACAAACCTTTGTAAGGCTTTCCAAGAAATCCAGAAATTGTACAGCATCACTGCTTTGTACCAGTGGACAAGCCAGTAAGTCTAGGCGTAGTCCAGGTAGATCATTATCGAGGCAAGTCTCTACTAACTGGATGAAAAAACTCCTGATATCTTCTTGGTCCTTGAGGGATCGCAGAGTGATAACCTGGAGACATCAGAGATAAGTATGTACATGTGCATTATATAATGTTGGTGAAAGAAGGACCCTTAATTTACCATAACAATAATAATAAACTTTATTTTACGAGGTGGCACCTAACAGTGAACACTGAATAACTTCTGGCCCATATCTATTGATTACATTTAGTCTAGAGTTACATTGATAAAGTACATGTACATGTGGGCAATTCCACGTTGTGGACATTACATTCAGAGACCAAAAATCAGATTACAAATGCTTCCCAAACTTAATTTAAAATAGCTGTGCTGCTTAAATTTATACATAGCACACCTTAGGTGGGCCTCTCTATTTTCAATTCAAAAAATTATAATTCCCTATCATTACTCTTTTTTTAACTAATATCTAAATGTCTGTTGCGGACTTTACAGCAAAAAAACAACCGCAGGTTTGAGTCAACTTTTTAAATTCTTAATTCCTGTGAGTTGTGAGGTCAGTTCCAAGAAAACATATGGACTTTCTAATCATGTCTCGTGTGGAATTGCCCATGTACATAATGTTGTTTTCCCCCAAAAAAATGTGTTTAAAAGTTTTAAACCACTTCAAAATGTTCAAACTGGTTTAATCAATATTTTTGAACTAGTTCAAGGTAATTTTTAATTTTTGTGAATTCAGATTTCTTTTGGGGGGGGAGGGGTTATTAAAAAGAAAAGATCACAGACAGAGTTATCTTTCTTCTTTCTATTGCTCTCATACTAGGAAGGAAGAGAACTCTGCTAGCAGGGAAACACATGCACATATTAATGGCCCTCAAAATTGGGATATAAATCATTATTATAATTATTTTATATTAATGTTGAAGATGCTTTATTTTATTTTTACTCTGCTAATAAAAAGGGCAGCTGTTTTAAACCAGCAATAACATCTTATACATGTCTCTTTGATTAGCCAATTAGATCAAAGTTAATTGAAAAAGTGCACTTTACTAATTAATATAGTAGATACCAAAATGACAGAGGCAAAGTATGTTTTAAAAATAAAAATGATATTTCGTAGAAGTTGATATCAACAAATGGGCACAATATTGTATCCTGTTCATTTGGTAATAAATTAGAACTTCAGATCAATTTGAGCTTGCACAATGAAGCTATAATACAAATGTATACTACATGTACTTGTTAATTTTTAACTTCAAGTTAGAATAATTTACTACTAAGGTATACAGGTGACTACACTCTATGTGTTCAAAATATTAAAATTATATACCAAATTTCAAATTATAAGTCACTCTTTAATTTAATGGCTAGTAAAATACATTTTTGTAGCTGAAATACTTGGATCAAGTCAGGATATACAATGTACATATACAATGGTATTAAAAATAAAGCTTTTTAGAAATCGAATGCAATCGAATTCAATCAAATGACTAAGTTTGATTGATTTGGCAAGCATTCGAACAAAATCAATCTAAAAAATATGTTAATTTGAAACGATCCATTAGCAAACACAATCAAATATCAATGAAGAAAACCCTATTGAATACAAAGTTAGTGCAAGCAACAAGTATAAACAACTGAAAGTAATACAGTTAATGTACACGTAGGGATCAGTGGATATTGTTGAAATTTAAGTTTGAAAAATAGATACACCATAGATTGATGGACCCCACAATCAATATTATAGCACACAAAAACACTGTCTTTCAATGTTTTATTATGCTTCGATCAACTCCACTATTATAGGCAATAAGTAATCAAGGAAAACTAAATGAACAAACATCACCTGCTATTTGTAATTCAACCAAGAGTGTCATCATCGAACAATTGATTGAGTAACAAAACCAATAGGATGATTGATTGAGTAACAAAACGAATCGAACTCAATCAATTGAATGTTCGATTTCATTTGACTGCTGAAAAATTTATGTGAATTCGATTGTGTTTGACTGTTGAATGCAATTGAACCCATTCAGATGATTGGATTCAATTGGAATTGAAAAACATTTGTCTGAACTGAATATTTGAACTTCCTGTTTTCAAAATATTTAGAAAACACATGCATGTACATAAAATAAAATGTAACATTAACAGTGAATTGCTTCACTTGATGAAATTAATACAGTTCTGTATTGCATTATGCAACAACATAATTTACATGTATAATATATTATATTACTGTAACTTAAATTATCAATAACAAAAGCTGAAAAATAAAAACACAAGAAATATCATGGGGTTACATGTAGCTAGGAAGATACTAGGGTTCCCAATTGACCCCTCTTTGGTTCGAAAAAACATGCATAGGATGAATGGAATCAAAGGTATCTAAAAACCTACATTTGTACCTCAGAATGCAATAAATTACATTTCAGCAAAACAAAACAAAATTGTTCCTGGGGATCATGCCCCTGTCACCCCTCCCCCCTAGATAGAGGTAAATACCTCTGGTGCTCATGTTGGAACCCCCTGGCAAAATTCTGCCTAAACCCTGAATATGCAGTTAAGTGTACAATATATTGTCATATACATGTAAAAAATTGTGCATTTGTACTAGAAAGCAGAATACAATGTCATTTGTCATCTTATTTTAGAAACACATTAAGATTAATGGAGCTGTGGACATCAGTATATTGAAAATTCTGATAATGAAAATTGCTTTTCTTTTAATTATATAATATTTACTCTTTTTTTCCTTTTTATATTTACATATGGTCCAACTGCTAGGTAGATTTAAGCAACAATTTTGCATGTGGATTTATTTTGAACCAAAATGCAAATTATACTCACTTTCAAAAATAATATTTGAATTTGAGCAATAGCTTATCTAGATCTATCTTCAAGATAGAAAAACTTTTCTTTCTTTTAATTATATAATATTTATTCTTTTTTCCTTTTCTTTATGAAATCGAAAAAATAGATTTTCATAAACATAATTTATTTTTTTATCAAACAACTTTTAATTCAGTATTTAATTTTGGCCTCACTTTTCTATTTATCATTTTATGTTCATGTCTTATAATTTACTATTACTTAATTATATTAGTCTTCTAGTATAATTTATGTTTACAGGTTTTAAAATTCATATGGTAGTTAATTCACATCGATCATGTAAGTTGTCATGGAAAATGTTAACTAAGTGAAGTTTCAAATTTTGATCACCTTGAGGAGTGATAAAGATAAGAGAGAAATATATTTTTTAAATGCAATAAAAACAAAAAAACTCCCCACAGCTTTACCTGATCTCCACTGGCAGTCAGTTGCAAAGATCCAGACTGGCCATTTGCAATGATTGCAATACTTTCCGCTCTCCTGCCTCCTAAAACTTGTTGAGCTTGAGAGAGTAAAGTTTCTAGAGTAGTACTATCGTATTTATACTGCAGTACGTGTACTCCTGTTCTCGTAGCAGACGTTAACACCGAAGACTGTCGAATTTTTGAGGAGAGAAGAACAAGGCGCCATCTTGATTTACTGTTGCTCGACGTTCCCGCACTTCCAACTCGATTAATGTTTCGTTCCTGGCTCTGATTACCATTCCCTGAATCTCCATTGTCATTTTTAGTTTCTTGTCTTGCAATCGCTGCCATCTGATCAGTTTTGGGTAGTTTTCATTTTAACTTAACACTTCAAGTAAACTTGTCTTCGCAGTTCGCGGTATTGGCCGGGTTATAGCTACCATGTTCACTTCTCCCAAAGAGCGATAATTGCGCTCTCTAAAGGAATAACAGCCTATAATTGCATCAGTTTTGACCAGTCATCTTACAATCAGTCAACTTTGCTGAATATTTATACGAACTTCAGGTCAAAAACCGACCTCGGAATTTACAAGATGAGGAATCCAACACTCCAACAGCAAAATTCCGTATAAAAAAAACAAAGCCCTTGCAGATTTCTTACCCTTCTTTCGTCATAAAAATATAATTTCTTGAAAGTTCATTACCCCAACCATCGCTGAGTGTTTCCTTGATTCGACTGTAGGATTATTTAGCTGGGAATACCACAATCTCGTGAGCTACCAGTTAACAATATTTCGCGCGTTTCTATCAACAACATCACATATGACTGTTTGGCCCTTCCCGCAATTATCCCGTTTCCCGCAGGATTTACGAGTACTTTTTCAGTCCAACCTTTGTTTGGACAAAAGAAGCCAAATATGTTTAAAAAAGTGATGGCTCAATCTTTTCTTTAGAAAATGAAACCTTTTCCGAAATTTAAAATGGTAAAAAACGTATAACTTTAGCCTTGAGATCATCCCTTTCGTGCCGAAGTCGTATCGACTATTTCCCGAGTGATAATCGATCTGTAAACCAGATCATTTGAAGCATGCAAGAATGTGTTCGAAGGTTGGTTCAAATGGCTTGAGCATTTAATGGTGTCCTCATATGTTTTTTTACGTTTGTTAAAACCTCTTAAGCTAATGATCCAAAAAACTAAGATACCTAAGCAAAAAGGTGTCACATAAGTTGCGATTTTTACGACACCAAGACACGGAATTAGGAAAATATTTTCAAGAGACGATTGCAAAATCGATATAAATTTCGTTTGGTCGACCGTCGACAATTCAATGCTTTAAAGTTTCCAGTAAGAAAACGTGAAAACGAAGAACTGTTAGTCTATAAGTCGGAAGAAGCTCATGATCACTGGAAAAGGATGTAAGCCTAAATGCTTGGATTGCTTAACTGTGATTGGGAATCAGGAAAAAGTAACTTCGTATGAGGTGGTTTCATATTTCGGTCGTGAAAACAATTGAACATTCTGCAATTGAATTTAAAGCCATATAAAGGACTTCCAAGTTTCATCAAAGATCGGGATCACATGAATCTTTGCTTCATTTTAACACCTACATGTACTTGGATATGAGTACCAAAACGATCTTATACTTAGGTAAGTTCAAATACACTTTATTGAACTTTGTCTAGTAGTAGTATTGAAGGATATTTTTGTTTTACTATACTCCATGGCCATACTGGTACATGCAGTCGACAGTTAATTATTGTTAACTTCAAATTGAAGACTTGCACCTTTTGTAAACGAACAAGCGACATCATGTCCTTCTATTAAACAACAGCATCGCGACGTAATCTTCAACAGATCTTATTGTATCTCTGATGGCTGCCTGGAGTTATTTTTAAGTTTACAGCCAATACTTACTCGACATTTACATGTAAGTTCAAAAAGTTAAATGTTAATTGAATCCCTTTTTGCAGCCTTTGTTTCCCTTGTCCACATTACAATAACGACAGCACAAGGTGGGTGTATTCACTGTATATACATGTATACACCTATTTCAAAAAAGGTTGATCATTACGAAGAACAAACTACAAACATTGAACAAAGGGCTCTATGGTTCAGTGATTCAAAGACAATAGAGCTCCATTGTTCAATACTTGTAGTTAGTTCTTCGTTCTGATCAACCTTTTTTGAAACAGGTGTATGTGTTTTTAATGGTAATTTAATAGATGTAGAACGATATATACTACTTGCATGCTATGCAAGTTCTTGTTTTCTAAATAACAAAACGATATTGAAGAAAAGAAACCTAATTGCTTAATACAGATAAAGAATTCTATATGAATAAGTAATTGTGTTACCAATGTTGTTTTGAAGTTCACCTTGTATGAAAAATTCATTTTGAACCTACCGATATGCATAGCTATATACCTTGTATAGTGCAGTTTTAGAGTTGATTGCATGTCAATTGTTGTGCATAAAAAAACTTTGCCATGGATTAATACCACAGTACAGGCTGAGGGCTATTTTCAAGATCATGGTCAAAAATTTCTTTATACAGACAAAGGCCTGTATATAGTGTTTTACTTCAATTCATCTTTCATTAACCAAAATAAATTAATAATTTGTGTTTTTTTGTATTTCATTTAGAATAGCTGTATTGAATAGACACATGAAGATGAAATTTTGGACCAAGTTTTGTGGTATAATTTTTTTTCAAGATACATTAATAGGATTGAGTTATGGATGAGTAAAATAGGCATACCCTAGCTAGGCTTCTCTTATATAGGGACTCCCTGCTGGCAGATATCCGTCCTCCTTCCGAATTCATCTTTCGTTAACCGAAATAAATTAATAATTTGTGCTTTTTTTGTATTTCATTTAGAATAGCTGTATTGAATAGACACATGAAGATGAAATTTTGGACCAAGTTTTGTGGTATAATTTTTTTTCCAGATACATTAATAGGATTGAGTTATTATGGATGAGTAAAATAGGCATACCCTAGCTAGGCTTCTCTTATATAGGGACTCCCTGCTGGCAGATATCCGTCCTCCTTCCCAATGACAAGAGAGAGAAAGGGAAGAGTCATCTGCCAGTGTAGGATCTTTCTTTGAAAAAAGTGTCCTGCACCAGAAGAGCTAGGTCTCCCTTTCTCTCCCCTCTTTCTCTCTCTCTTAACTTGCCATTGGGAAGGAAGGAAGATATCTCTGTCAGCATGGGAGGGTTGGTAGAAAACTCAAAAGTATTGAAAATATTTAAATTAAGCACTGCATATGCGCATATTGGAAGTCATTTGGGTTTGTATCCAATCACACATCTGCCACATGATCTGTCACGCCTTCTAGTTATAATTTAAGAATATTGCTTTCCAACCATTAATAACCTGTAAATAATTCTCATGTCTAAAGGAAATGATAATTCAGCACAAAATAGCTGTTATTACGGCTGAGCCAAATACCATGAAACGGTCAGTGGTTTCACCCATCTTATCGGGTCATCAACTCGTTTGAGGCTGTTTCAGCTTTGAGCTTGTTTGAGTGAAATTTCCATGAAATATCCTAGTTTTACTCTGCTTTATCATTCCTGTCTCTTCATTCGATGCACTTACATGTAAGTAGCGATTGCAAGATGCTGAATGGCCTAAGGATGGACAAACCGATTTCATAAGGCTGCATGAATGCGAAGAGGAGGTATTGTGTGAGTTGTTGATTTTACGGACCCAAGAAGCTTCTGAAGACAAGGCTTGTAAAAATATTCTGTCAAATCACTCCAGTGGCCAAGGATAGACACCACTTAACATGTATTCTTGCTTTTCTTTAGAAAACAAGAAGCTACATGCAGCTTGAACTCCGGCATATCTTTTGTAATGCGGATGATCTCATATGCCTGCATGTTTGGCACATTACGACGCACAAATGCAATCAGATGCGAAAGTATGCACATACAGTCGATCTCATATAAAACTCCACACGAGTCAGAACATAAGTGCACACAAGTAGAACACAAGTGACTTCAAGTAAGCCAGGCTACCCTGGATAACACAGGTAGCCCAAAAATACTAGGATCCAAATACTATGATGATCTGATCTAAAACTCCACACGAGTCAGGACACAAGTGAACACGAGTGCACAGGTGTTCATAATTTAATTAACATAAAATATAATAAAAAAAATATTATTATTATTATTGCTTTATCGTCTTAGTTGTTTTGGGTTACCTGTGTATCAGTGCGGTACCAGCCCAAAACAAATTACATCAAAATACTATGAGGATCTGATCTAAAACTCCACACGAGCGAGTACACTAGCAAGCATTTCATCATTTAATTAACCAACATTTACAATTAAGAACGTTGTTTCGGATTACCTGTGTAAATGCTGCGTGACGCTGCAAAAGCAGGCAATTGCTTTACTACCTGTGACCCTGTGTGCCCCCATGAATCGTTGCAGGTGAGCAATATATGTTTTGATTAGTCTGATATTGTGGTCATTCAAAAATATTTGTTTGCAGATAAGTACCCACGTACAGTCACATCGCTATTCGGTAGTACGCACACAGCAAATGTCTGCTGGTAGTTTTTTTTTACAACCAAACAATTCTGAGATTATCTATTTTTGTTTTACAATTCAATTCAGTTTTTATTTTACACTGTTTAACAAAGAATTACAAATCAAGTGTCAAATTAAGCAATAGTTATAGTAGAATAGTTTACAAAAAAAAGTTATTGAACAATACAAGTTTGTAAAGTTAAGACTTAAGTAACAAGTGCAAAATATATGCCCTCTGTTATTTTCGGGCTACCTGTGTTATACTTGTGCTAACAAAACAACTACATTTGTATGCCAAGGTACCTTATTTTAAGCATACATGTACATGTAGCTTCGAACTAAATTGTTGATTGTTGAAGAGATCGAGTGCCACCACATGGCAATTAAAAACAGCAAATTGCCAGTTGAGAAAACCTTACGAGTTTGCTTAACCATTATGAGTTTGTTTATCAACGGCCGCATAATTAAAATCTAATATATAATAATAATAATAGATTTATGTAGCGCTTTATTCCCTAAAGTCCCATAGCGCTTTACAATACAACAAGTATTAAAAACTAACTTACTAAAAATGTTATGCAATAATACAGATACTGTAACGTATCATTTTACAAGTAATTTCCTATTTTATACCAAAAAGAAAATTGAAAAATAATAATAATGGCTTAACCCTTTCGCTCCTGAACCGGCCGTAACCGGCCAATATGAAGCATGTACCTGGAGAAAATTATTGCATCAAACCTAGACACGCTGGAAATACGATGTTGCAATATTATTTCAAGGGATGAATGACTTCAAAGCCACAGCTATAACTGGGATTGCTTGACTCTCCCACTTTGGAGAAAAACTCATTTGTTTTGGAGATCGTTTTTTGTTTCTCCGATTTTCACCAATTTTGAGCCTCCAAAATCCTTCCCATTCGCCCTTGAAATCAAAAGCAAACACAAAATCAGCACTCAGTCGTTACAGTAGTACTTACATGTACCTTCTTTAATCTTTCGAACCACCAGGTTTGTTTGCAC
This sequence comes from Actinernus sp. WN-2022, assembly GCA_030867875.1. Classification (NCBI taxonomy): domain Eukaryota; kingdom Metazoa; phylum Cnidaria; class Anthozoa; order Actiniaria; family Actinernidae; genus Actinernus; species Actinernus sp. WN-2022. The sequence goes on from JAOWCC010001501.1 coordinate 35,566,132, forward strand.
AAAACACACATTGTGACTGTGAAGCGTGCTATTCTTAATGCTGCACTTCTCTCCACCATGTTTTCCTGCTCCCACCTCCAATTGCATGCTGGGTAATCAACAAAAAAAAATCACAAGGGGACCCCCCTCTGGGACTCCTGTAGACTCCGGGAGTGAAAGGGTTAAATACTTGGAAATATTATTTTGTTCCGTTTGTTTGGTACAAGAGAATTGTTCTTGTATGTCCTGACAATGCATGATGTCTCTGTTATGAAATTGGACACAAAGTATTGTCACTGTATCTTAACTATATTTAATACATGTAGTTGTTACACTTCATAAGTACTTATTACTTCATAGTTTATCCTATGTACCACTGTTGGTATTTGATGGATTAAAGATTTTTATTATTTGATACCAAAAGCTTTCTTAAAAAAGACTTGTTTCACACACTATGCATAACTCGCACAGTCACAACACGAAAAAGAGGCCGGTAGGTCCTCTGGAATGTTGAAGTTGAAATACTAGCAGGAGGTGTGAAATGTGTTGAACATGATTGTTTAGTTGAAAATGTTGCTAATCTGTCCTCATTTATCCTTTATTTTTCTTTATGTACAATCAGCCAGGTGCATAGCAATTTAACGGCATTGTTTCACTGAACATTCATTCAGTGTATTTCACAATCTCCCCGGGCGCTTCAATTTCAACATTCCAGAGGACCTACCAGCCTCTTTGACATGCTGAGTTACCAGGACTTATGCATAGGGTCTATAACACTAGAATTAAAAGAACTAAGAGAATAAATAGACCTCATTTCCAGTAGTAAGTGTTCCATAAAATAGGAGCAGATACCAAAAAAGTCTGGAGTCCACATGATTTCAAATAATACTTCAGGACCTTGAGTATTAATGCTGACTTGCCAAGCGTAGCTTCGGGACTTGTTGAACTAGTAGCTTGTTGAAGTAAAATGCTCTTATTTGTTTATTTTTTTCATGAAAAAAGTACGCATATTGTGCTTTGGGTAACAAATTTCATAATTTCTACTGGATTAAAAACACAATCGAGGCCATGAATTTTCCCTGGTGCTTCGAATATGATTTGACCTCGACAGGAAACCAGTAATATTCATTTAGATCAAATTGGGTTTATGGAACCACTACCCTGGGTGATAGAGGTTCTACTGCCCTCTCTAAGCCAAAGTTTAGATAGACGAGAAGGCTGGGAGAACAAGGTTCTCATGGTTCAGTTCAAGGTTTTCATGGATCATATGGTTCAGTTAACAGTACTAAATATGGTCTTCACTCCTTTAGATATTCTGGTGCTAAGTTATGGAACTCACTTCCCGATTATATTCGTAATCTACCTTTAAACCTGAGTTTAAATCCGCTATCAGGTCTCTTAACTTTTCTAATGAATGTTGCTCCTTTTGTAGCACTTCATAACTTTATTTAATCTGTCCATTTCTCCCCTTCCCACCAACGTCACAACCACTATTATATTAGCAATTGTACATAATTTATTTATTAGCTTATATTTTAATATTAATTTAGTTGTCTTATTTAATTTGTCTTTACTTATAATTGTTATTCTGTTTTCGGAGATATTAGCATGTATTTGCTATCTTAAATTCGAAGCAAAATAAAGGTTATAAATTGTATTGAATTGTTGTTTATCAAATCAAATCCAGTTCAATAATTACGGCTTTTTGATCGAGTCAACTAACTAACCTTCTTCGATTTCCTAAAATGGTCTCCAGTTCAGTTCTTCAGGATATTTACATGAAACTCGCCATAATGTGTCCCGCTTTGTTCAACTTGAATCTCCATTGCAACAATGACAACAAATATAGATGCTTTTCTAATTGAATGCCTTTATAGTCCAGTCAATCTATGAATTTTTATAGGGGAAGATCAAACTAATTGCAACAGAATTTATTTCTCTGTTCTGAGGTTCACAGTAGTTAGTTAAACATCATACTGAAAGTTCGCCAAAATTCGCATGGTGGAACATGGCTAAAATTAGCGCTTTGAAATCGTACGCTTCTACCACAGGGTACCCAAGCCACGAAAACCTGATAATTAATAAGACTTTAATTTGTTCCCAATTTTTTTCATTTGAAACAATTGTTTTCTGTATTTAAACAATAATAAAAAATAAAGATATTTTATCTAGCCATTTTTCGAGGACAAAATGGATGTTTTCGTGTACCACAGGGATCCCGATAAGATATTCGTTTGTTTTGCATTTTCACAAATTTGTATCGTTATCCATCTGCAATAATTTTAGTCTTTAACATATACTCTATCAATGTAAATAGACAATATGCAGCAAACAGCGTTTGTAATTTGAAGTAGATAGGCCATAAAAATGATAAAAAGCTGCTAAATTCGTCCCTAGGACCTCTCGTTTCTTGCAAGGGATGCCTTGTTCATTTTACAGTACTACGTTGTATGTAAGTTTAGCGAGCAGTTTTCTCGTGATTGAATTGTATTTTATATTCTTATTTCTTTGTTCACGGAGAATGTAACGCCAAAGGGTAAGTCATATATCCTTTTATGTATGTTTTCTTGATCAATGAGTTTCTTTTAGCCTTTGTTTTGACTTAGTGTCCATATTTTTCAACCAATTCTAGCTTAGACGAGAGTGAATGTCACATGGAGAGTTGTTGTATCTGTGGAGGAGATTTTAAAGATGAAAACCCATTTTCAGTACTGACTCAGAAGGGATGTGATACCATCAATCGCGTAGACAGTTCACTTGATGCTCAAACTGGCCGTAGAGTTCATCGGAAATGCCGTGTTGAGGTTGTAAGGCCACTTAAAAAGCTGAATTCAAGACCAGATGACGAAGCACCTAAGGACGCTGTTAGACGCCGCTCAACGCAGTTCAAATTCAATTCCAATGAACATTGCATTTTCTGTGGCCAATCTGCGAAGTACGATGGGAAAAAGAAGGAGTTTGATGTTATTCCTGTACGAACGATAGACTTTCAAGAAACGATCACAATAACGTGCAAAGAAAGAAATGATGATTGGTCGCAAACTGTATTGGGTCGACTTGAATACCTCCGGGATCTACATGCAGCAGATGCTGTGTACCACCAGCCATGCAGTATTAATTTTCGCACGGGCAAGAACGTACCAAAGCAGTACAGTAATGACGTGGATAATGACGCAAAGCGATGTAAGCTACAAGGACGACCAGTCGACACGGTGAAAATTTCTGCATTCATGAAAGTTGCACAATACCTTCAGGAAAATGAGGAAGAGCCACTAACAGTTGCAGATCTCATTAAGAAGATGGAAGGATATCTTGAAGGAACCAAGGAGGAGGCCTATAGTGTCGTATACATGAAAAGAAGGTTACAAGAACATTTTGGAGACAAAGTTCTGATCACCACCACGAAGAAAAGGCCAAACGTCGTTACATTTCAAGATACAGTAGCGTCGATCGTCAATGAATTTTATATTCAACCGAGAAATGAAGATCTTGAACAAGATAAATCTAGAATAGTTGACGCAGCTGCCAGATTAGTCAAGAGTGACATTATGAGCAAAAAGGTTTCAAATGAGAACTATCCAGCAAGCAAGGAAATGTCTTCAATTGAAGATGCACTAGAATTTGTTCCAAACCTGTTGCAGACATTCTTAAAGGCCTTGTTTTCTGGTAAAGATGTCCGTCTAAAGCTCGCTTCTCTTGGACAAGCAATTGTACAAGCAACCCGCCCAAGAGCAATTGTGGCCCCTTTACAGCTTGGACTTGGTGTTCAGATGCATCACCACTTTGCATCAAAATTTCTTATCGACTCCCTCAACTCGCACGGATTCTGTTCATCTTACAGCACGATACAGAAATATGAACGCAGTGCAGCAGCCGCGCAAGGGACGGACATTCCAGGCTGGATTCCAGGTCGTTTCGTCCAGTATGTTGCTGATAACGTTGACCATAACACCAGAACGTTAGACGGAGCTGATACATTCCATGGAATGGGAATCATCGCTACTATAACTCCCGGAACAAAGACCACCACATTTATCCCAAAGAGAGACATTACAGCTGATGAAATAGCTCAAACTGGATGTATAGCTATTCGTCCTTATAACGGACCAAGAGAAGACACCCCTCGACTGCAGTACAGGGAATTGCAGAACTTGAAAGTCAAAGATCCCACTGCAAATCTAGACCTTCTTTGGAAGCTGACTCTACCACTATTGCGATCGCCTCGGCCAGCTTGGTCAGGCATGATGCAGAGTGTATGCGACGGGACCCATCCTGGAAAGTCTTCAATAATGTTCCTTCCAATGATCGATATGGATCCAAGCAACATGACGTGTATCTATTCCACACTTTCCTTCATTTGTGAACAAGCTAGCCGCTACAGCGTCACGCCGATTGTAACCTTTGATCAGCCGTTGTGGTGGAAGGCCCTCACACTCATCCAAGAGGAACCCCAAGGAAGCAAGATGAAATCTATAGTCTTAAGACTGGGAGGTCTACACACAGAAATGAGTTTCTTAGGATGCATCGGCCATTTGATGGCGGGATCAGGAATAGAAGATCTTCTCGAGTTAGTGTATGCCAAAAACGCTGTCAGTCATATGCTTAGTGGGAAAGCTGTAGCTCGAGCAGTTAGAGGTCATTTCCTCGTTGATAGTGCTCTTAAGGTTACCGGATACCTTCAGGGTGCGTTTCCAGTCTAAATTATGTAGCGCCCCGAAGAAACATCGTAGATAAATCATCCATGTATCATTTTAAAGCTTATAAAATTGGCTACAAGAATACATAAAAAGTTTTGAGTTCTTTGAAAATCTCGAATTTTCAGCGATCCCGTTTCTCCGATCTAGTGAGATGGCTTTCAGAAGCTCCGACTCCGAAAATATTTTTAAGTTTTAAAATCTGTTTGCTTTGTCGCATTTCAGAGAAATCGTATTACAAAAGGGTGTCGGGGAATTTCAAAATTCGATTTAGTTCAAAAGTTATCATGCACTCCGTGAAAAGGCGAAAAATAATCAGAGTAGATTTGCGGAAAACACCGTCAAGAGCTCTATTTTTAGAATTTTCCAATTCCCCGACACCTTTTGCAGCGGAGTTATCAATTGAAGTTTTGTGAAAATGTCAAACAAATCGACTAAATTCCTCTTGATTGGGAGCTTTTTTAAAACTCTATTTTGGTTGAAAATCGAAAGCGTAGAAAATAGCATTTTAGAAAATCTAGCCATCTGTCGTGCGTGAATCTGAAGCCCCGCCTCTCCAACAATTAGCGAGCTCTTGGCCAATCACAGTTCAACTATCTGTCAAGATTTCCCGCCAATGTTGATTTCCGATCAAAGCTTCGCGCCGCATCGAGAACATGTTAATATAGTTGGTTGTTCTAGTTTTCTTGTGTGACTTGAAAAATGGGAAAGACAAAAAGACCTGGAGGCACAAAGCCAAGGTGAACACCTAGAGACGCCTTGAATGCCAGCATAGTTAGTAGAGGAGACAGCGATTTGCAGGCGGCTGAAACAGCACGCCAATAGCGAGCTAAGATCGTGGTGTTGGTTTCAAGTGATTCAGAGTCACCGTCAGACTTTACGTTTCCATCTAAGCTTTCTTGGAAACAAATACTTTCTCGGCTGGCTCCTATCAATTCTTCATGTTCAGATGTGGGCTACTCGGCACTCTGTCTGAAAGTGAAAATACGAACCCTTGTCGGGTTTTACGAGGACTCCTATTTGGCTTTGTAGTCGTATGCATTGTTTGGCCTTGTTTTACTTTTCTTTTTTCTTTGTTTTCCAAGCTAAGGGCATCCTGCTTGCTCTTTTGAAGGCATAAGGCCAACAACCGATGGAATTATGGAATCATGTGTGGAAATACGTTTCTCAATAAACGTAAACATTGGTATATGAAATAAATTAAATATTATATCTTCACACCGTCGTTACGGGCGAGTGAGCACTTGTCATGTGTTTATATTGATCTGCTGTCAATCAAACGGAACCTTTTACTTCCGGTCAAAAACTTCCTTTTGGTATTTCTCCGTCAACATTAATTTTTATTCAACGGAGTTTTTGGTATATGAGACACTACTACTAAAACTACATTTCTGTGTGAAAAAAAAAAAATTCCATCTTTTTCGCTTTGAAGGTATCCGGTAACCTTAATGCATTACTTGTGTGTGACACGTTTAACCTGCCTCTACCTTTCACCGCTGGCCAATCTACCGATGAAAACCAAGTCCAGGCTGACGAAAATGATGAATCACAAGCAGAACCACGTTGACTTCAGATATTGATCTAGAACTTGTGAAAGTGTTGTATGAAGAGCTCACGAGAAACCCGCAAATAGCAAACCAAGTGTGCTCCACCGAAGTACTTGGTTCTGTAGCTAAAGAAATAGAAGACAAGAAGGTATCTATGGCGGGTAAACGCACAGCTGTTTTATGGATGGCATATATGAAGATGGTGGACATCCTCAGAACGTTTATTAAAGGGGAACGAACGGGAAACTGGAAACTCCACCTACAGGCTGTGTACGATATGTTACCCTACTTTGCTGCTGCAGGTCATAACCTTTATGCAAAATCGGCATATGTTTATCTTCAGCTGATGCAAGACCTACAGAAGACACAACCGGCTGTGTACAAGGGCTTTGTGGATGGTTTACATGTTGTGCGTCGCAGTGAGCGCTTCTGGGCTGGGCTATCTTTTGATTTGATCATTGAGCAGGTAATTTCAAATGTAAGGCAATTTAATTTATTTGCCTACGAAAAAGCAAACGTAATTTGTATTGCTCGCGCGCTTTTTTAATTTCGAGACATTCACGCTGACAGATTTTACGTGGCTTCGAAGTTCGCGCTGAAAACGCAAATCGCTACCTGCGGGCAGAGTGTTTGTGTTGTTGGTCGCATGGTCATACTAAATAATACTATATCAATGATTGTTTTTAAATAAAGCTGACATAGGTTTGGTCTATTTTCCTTACGCTGGCTAGGTATTAATGCGAAGTGTAAAGACAAGTGGTGGGCTGACCAGAGGACGAGGAATGTCGGAGACGCAGCGTTTGGTCTGGGTGATGTCCATGCCTGCCTGTGCAGATATAAATAACGCCATGCAGAGTCTCACTGACACTAACTACAATACGAGTGAGCAGCATACCAGTACAAGTGAACGGCACAGGGACACCACCAAGGCAAGGAAGGAGAGGGATCACAGCGACACCAAGAAGATTGTAGATTACCTGTCCCAGCGAAGCCCATTCAGCTGTGACAGATCCCTGCGCAACATCGCAACAGGCGTAGTGGGCGAAGAGGGCGTGAATTGCGACAAGGCAAAAGAAGCGGGAGATAATATACTAAAGTCGATGGTTGGAAAAGATGATTATGAGTATTCTTTTAAGAAGAAACACCAAGTGTTAACTCTGGCATCTAAGACAGCAGTACAATTTAGTGATGGCAAAGTCCAAATAGACCCGCAACTATTGTTCCAAAGGCTCAGTCTTGTTGCCACCGGTGGTCGATATGACAATCCCGAGGAACTGTTTAAGTATGAAATGTCCAGCTATCCCACCGCTTTATTTGATGATTCACTTCTGCCCAGGCAAGCTAACAAGCCACCGTTAGCAGACGCAATTTGGACCGAGACGGAAGGCAGTCAGACGGCAAGTACTAGAGATGCCCAATTTGTCCTTGATGGGGGTGCTTTACTTCATCGAGTAATCTGGCCTCGTGGCTTGACGTACGACGCTATCTACTCTATGTACGTTCAGTATGTAGAGAGAATATATGGGAAAGCCACAGTGGTATTCGATGGCTATGGTGATGGCCCATCTACCAAGGGATGTACTCATCTGAGACGAACCACGTCCTGCGCGCCACCAATCCTGTTTGACTCTGACATGCTCATCCCTCTGAAGAAGAAGGAGTTCCTTTCAAATCAAGAAAACAAGCAGAGGTTCATTAATCAACTCGCAGACAAGCTAAGACTTGCAGGATGCACTGTTCTTCAAGCTACTGGAGATGCCGATCTCTTGATCGTCCAGACGGCAGTCCAGGCCGCACGATCCCACAACACTGTTCTTGTTGGTGATGATACTGATCTTCTTGTGCTGATGTTATATCATGGCGAGATGAACACCAACGATCTCTTTTTTAAGCCAGAACCGAAGCAAAGATCAAAGACGCGCCGGGAATGGAACATCAAGAAGACCAAGTCTGCACTAGGACTTGATGTTTGCTCAAACATCTTATTCGTACATGCGCTTCTTGGCTGCGATACAACCTCTCGTATTCATGGTATTGGGAAAGCAGTAGCTCTTAGGAAGCTGAAGACCAATGCACAGTTTCTAGATCAAGCGACGGTCTTTGGCAGCACAGACGCTGCTAACGATGACGTCATAGCAGCCGGAGAGAAGGCATTGGTGTGCGTGTACAATGGCGGTTCCGGTGAAAGTCTCGCGACTCCTTACGATACACCAGGTACTGCCAGAAAGTAGCCACTGGTAACGCTTTTGTGCAACCAGAAAGTCTTCCGCCGACATGTGCTGCTGCTAGCTACCACAGCCTGAGGGTGTATATCCAAGTGCAGGAATGGAAAGGCATCAAGCTTCAACCTCAAGAATGGGGATGGGAGCTAAGCAGTGGAAAACTTCTTCCGGCGCGCACATACTTGCCCCCAGCACATTCGTCACTGCTTGATATAATTCGATGCAGCTGCAAGGCCGAATGTAGCACTCAGAGATGTTCCTGCCGGAAAAATGGCTTGGACTGCTCTGCAGCATGTGGAGTGTGTAAAGGAGTGAGCTGTACTAACTCACCTAAGCCAGACCTCGTGTACGGAGATGGCGAAGATACAGAAGATAACTAGCTCACATCAAATCGGAAAGTGTTGACTTGTCAAGGACAAAACTACAGTCATTACAGGATATGTCAGCTCGTTCTGAGTTCAATAAAGAGAGAACTATTCCAACAAATCCTTTCTCAATTACAAAGCCTTGCACCATCCTCTTTCAACTCAAAAAGTAGAAATTCTAATAATTGTGGTGATAAATGTGTAAACAAAACAGGTTTTAATATGTTCTGTTAACATTTTATCAATTTACTCCGAAAAATCAAGGAAGCCTTTCATTTTATTTTCTCAGCGCGGGTAACCTGTGGTATCAATAAAGTTAAAAAAACATGTAAATTCAGATTTTTGAGGTCCTTAAGCAAATTTATTTTTACGTATCACTTATCTTACCGCTTTTGGTCTGTTAACGTCGAATTATAATGCTTAATTGCTTTCTATTGTACTTATTTGATATTTTCCAGACTCGGGTACCCTGTGGTAAACAATGAAAATCTTTAACGCTAAATTTCGAGACGTTCCACCAAAGGAATGTTGGCGAACTTTTAGTATGTTGTTTAGGTCACTTCCCTCTTTCATATAACGTTGAAATAAATTATGTTGCAATTAGTTTGATGTTAAACCATAGATTGACTGGACTATTAGAGCGAGAGCGTTGTGTAGTACATTTTAACGGTAACCGTTTGCACAGACGAAAGCAAATTGGTTTTTCGTGAAGCATGAACCCTAACCCAGTGTCTTCCTTTGTGAGATTAAAGCTTGGTCATATCAGACGAAATCGATCTCTTGTCATTCACTTTAATTGGTTTGTCTAATTGCTTGACCGTCTGCCTAGAACATCTGAACTCAGATTGTATTTCGATACCTAAGTTTTTCAAGTCATTGTAGGTTTATCAGTTACGTGTCAATTACTTATGTGCACCGTAGTTTTGACTGAGTCAACAATACATGTACTTCCTCCATATTCATAATTTGGTTAGAGAGACGATTGAGGCAAATTGAGTACTTCATGACATGACGGTAGCCTTAAACCCTCTAAAGCTCTCTACCAAACATTTATCGTTCAACTAATGCACATGCCTCCTGCTTCACAGCTCGATCACAGCGTCTCCAACCCACATTGTTAGTGGCAAAGGCCTGAACTGATCATTTTTTTTACAGGACAGAAAAAAAAAAAAAGACAGACTGCATTTTAAGACTCCGGCCACTGCCTAGCAACACCGGAGTAATAATTGTTTGGGGCATCATCTTCTTGGTGATCTCCATTCAACGTGACTCCATCTCTGTACCATTTTGACATGGTTGACCTGAAAACCTTGTTGCCATGAGGACTGATGGGTGAAACCACTGCATGACCATTTGGCTCAGCCGTAATAACAGATATTGGCATTATCCAAATACAATGGATACTAACATTCTGCAAAAAAGTTTGAGTGCAAACAGCATAGGTCATGTGATATGTTAATTATGAGTAGGGTGGTGTTTAACCCTTTCACTCCCAGATGTACATATTTGGACTCAATTGGTAAAATGTAGTAAGTCAACCCTGGCCTCCCACCTCAGTCCAAATTTGTTTTAACCCATAGCTACAGTAGTCAGTCACAATTACCACTGATCTTTTAATGCAAGGGCTCAAGTTTCCCTAGAATGCCATTCAGGAGGATTCTATGGTGTGAAGTGAAGCATAATATTATATCGAAAGTGGGCTATTCAGTCATGTGTGCACTCTAATACGAAATGAGATATTTATATGTCTTGAGTCTATATGCTTTAATTTAATAAGCTATATAGGGCATGATGATGGCCTGATCAGCAGCCCATGCAAACTGAACTCGAAAACATTTCACTCGAATCACAGAACCTTTCTGTACACTTGCTTTGCATTCAAATTTTGTTGGAAATGTTAATTGATGCACATAAAATAACAGAATAGATTTGTGAATGGCCAATCACAAGTGATGCCTGGATTCTTGGCATATTGATGTCATTTGTATGGGATTTTTGGCCTTGAGTCATAGACATTTGTTTGAGGGAGCCTGTTGGTGAGGGCACAAAGACTTGGCGATTTTTGCAGGCTAATTAAAAAAATCTGATCTGCAACGCTTACAAAATGTAAAGTCAAAGTATTAGTTATTAATGCATGCTTTGAATCCTTTGATATGACAACTCATAAAAAATATGTGCACTTTATAGCAGGCAAAAGTAATACGTAAACATTTGAGTGTTTTTTTTTTGCCAGCTAGGTTAGAAGTGGATTAATAATATTAATTTTACTTAATCATACATGCGTATTGCGTGTTTATCCTCTTCCCATTTCAGTCAATTGTGGTTCCCATTTCACTAGTAATACCGGGTCAATAAAGTCGCCAGGCTACCCAGGCCAATATCCACCCAATACAAACTGCGTCTGGACCATCACTATACAGGGAAATGCTCCACAAATTCAGTTAAAATTCAGGTGAGCAAAAGCAGCATGCCACAGGGTCACCAATAGTTGCTGGATATTTAACCATGCCTAAATTACATTTAGTCTCAAATATTTAGTACTTCTAGGTAAGAAGTAGCCTGAATTTCAGCCGTCTCTGGTTCGTTCCTCCCGAGAGAGACGTCTGAATCCAATAGCCGATAATGCCGTCCAGTGACGTCACTACCAGAAAACCTGGTAGTGATTTTTGATTGGTTCATATTCCATAATTTTGCATAATTATCATAATTATCAGCCGAGAAGATGGCAGGATTCACTTTGGACTCACGATTGTTGATCGTTGAGTTTCAGTGGAGTGATTGTCTTTGGCAAAGACCTTGAGTTCGTAAGGAAAACATCTGGAAATGGATTGAAAGTGTCCTGCACAATAACCGGCCGACTAACCTGTAAACATGCATGTACATTTTATCGTGTCGCGTCCGCGGGGTTGTTGACAATCGATTATTTGTTTGCATAATCTCATTTTTATACCGCCGTGACAGTGTTATTTGCATAAATTAAATTGTTAATCCGCCTTGACGTCACTGGACGGCATTATCGGCTATTGGATTCAGACGTCTCTCTCGGGAGGAACGAACCAGAGGAGACGGCTGAAATTCAGGCTAGGTAAGAAGGGGAAAGAAATACGGCAAGGCAGCAGCTGTACCGTAACCATAGAGCAGAGTTTGTATGAGTGGGAACAACTACAGCACTGACTACAGCACTGTTTCCGTATGGCATGCCGTGACGTTGAAATGGGTTACTATTGTTTTTGTCCTGCTGATCCAATCAAATAACAGAAACACGGTACAGCACAGTTATGGACATGCCATAGTTTGTCCCACTCATACGGAATCTGCTCTACTGTAGCTTTGCTGTACATACCATAATTCTGAAATGTGATTGGATCAGAAGGACAAATCCACTGGGAAAACCATTTCAATGTCACAGCATACCGTATATATAGTAACCATGCTGTAAGTCATTGCTATAACCTGTCCTCTCATTTAGTTTAGAATTTATTGGATCACTAATCTTTAACTAAGGATCCTTGGCACTTCCAGGTGATTGGGGCTTCCTCATTAAATATCTTTATAATAATCATTAATAATTCATAAGGGTACTAGCCAAGCCAGACCCAGCATTCGGGTCACATGGATACACTGTAAACCCCATACAAAATTCCAGTTAGCCTATTAGTATTCTGTATATGATACAGAATACTAATAAGCCCTATTAGTATTCTGTATCGAATGATACAGAGTACTAACTATAAGCCAACTACATCCTGTATGGAATGATACGTCAGGTTACTAACATGCTAACTGCATGACTCCCCCTAGCCCAGGCCGGGTGAATTGACAAAGTACATCTGTTTTCTTATTATGTACACACCATCTCTTCCATGTGGGACCTGTTTTTTATGCATGCTATGCTCTGCACTCTTATTGCATATACACTGTCTTTGATGTGGGATATGCTTTTGTGAGAGACTAATTCATCCCACATCGATAGCAAGGTGGGAGAAATCAAAGCTTAAAATTTTATGTGGTGCATATCATAAGTATGGTACTTTACAATATGAGGGCAATGTTGTATTGGATATACAATGGCTCGCCAAAGCTGCTCGCCATTGTATATCCAATACAACATCGCCACTCTTATTGTAAATAGTACTTAAATATTATTATTATTGTTATACAGGTATACAGCTACATTGTATACAGTTATATATACTGCTATACTATTATTATTATTATTATTATTATATTATTATTATCCCACATGGCACAGTCTGGTAAGAACACTGTCTTTTTAAAGGATTAACCCCGGCTGTTGGAACAAATTGCAGTTAAGGTTACCATAGACCTTTGCAGGTGCCTCTCGTTAAAAAAAATATGTGCTATGCTTTAAAGGAAACCATATAAACCTATACATCACCATAAAGCTTATGAAACAAGGTATCTAGCTGTTGGGATTACTGTTTCAAATAAAGATTTCACTGGAAAGCAGTACCAAGCCTACAAACGCAAACAAAGAGAGGTTTAGATTGGGTAGGCTCCTAGCTTAATCATGGGAAAAACTAAGAAACTTAGCAAAAAGAAAAGTGTTGTCAAGCATTGTAAGACAAAGAAGCAGCCTGAAATGTCAAGGACAAGTAGATGGAGAAAGCAACAACAAAGCCAAAGAGAAATCACAGCAAACCAGCACAAACTCCTGCTGTTGATGTGGTCATAGGACATCCAAAGGACGGAATTCCGGTTTGGTTTATCCATAAGCGAGCTGAAACAATATTTCTAATGAAAACTCGAAGAGGGATGAACGATAGCTGTGAGTACTGCACAGTATGCTAACATGTGAACACTAAGCACATGCAATATGCATATGCATTGAGATAGGGCTTTTGGATGTCCCGGATGTAGTTTCCCGCAAAAATCTACAGCGAGCTTGCCACTCATAAAGGGATTATCACGCCTAAGCTATCTATTTACTTTACTTCGAAATACGGTTTTCCAAATATCTCACAAAGTGTTTTTTTCAGGGAAATAAAGTACAATAATAAACTTCACAAGCAATGAAAATTTTGGGGGGGGATAAAATAGGCTGCAAAGGTCTATGGTAACCTTAAATTCTTGGCAATATGGTCGAAATTGAACATTTATTGAAAAGGTTGGAAAGTATATTTTAGTTCTTCAAAAAATATTTGATAGGAGTATGAAGCACTCTGAGCTTTGAATTTTGCGGCCGCTGCCATTGATCTTCGATCTGATTACATTTTGCAGTGGTCTCTATTGTCAGAAAACAATAGCTTTTGTTGTGTAACAATAGTGACCACCAAGAAATGTCATCAGTTCCAAGATGGCGATGCCCACGAAAATGCAAAGTCGAAATGGCTTATACTTGTATCCATTTTTTCAAAAACTGAAATATTAATTATTTTCTAAATTGTTCAACAAATATCCAATTTAGACCATATTGGCAACAATAGTTATTTAACCCTTTCATGCCCACATACAGAATTTTCCGTATTTTACTGGTTACTTGATTTGGGAGTTTCAGTCTGGCAAAGTTTAAAGAGCTAGTCCCTGAGAATCCCACAAACCATAATGTATAGACAAGTGATCCTAGTGAACTGCATTGAGCATGTTAACAAAGAATAATTTCATCTAAATCCTCCTTTCTTCAGTTGCATAAGTTAACTACAAGTTACATTATTTCATTTCAGAAAAAAAGACTAAAATATAGCACTTCCAAAACTAAAAAAATTTCCTCAGATTCTAAATTTTCTCTCAAAAATGCATATTTCACATAACATTTGAAGAGGTCAGTGCAAAAACTGATCAAGTGACGATTTGAGTAGCTCGATTTCGTTTTTACTTTACGGTCGCGTTTACGTTTTTTCACGCAGAATGAAGTCGAATTTTACGAAGTTCGTGTATGTGAAAATGCCGATCATGGTAAAAAAAAAGGATTTGAACAAAAAAATTGGGGCATGACATGGATTAGACCCAAGACCTGTAGGCTCCCCTTCAGTCTTAACACGGGGCGAAAGGAAGAATATCATGGATGTGATCAAATTTAAATAAAAACAGGTTCAGATTGAATGGCATTCATTCATGCGATCAAAAAGACTAACATGACTGGATGTGATCAAATTTTAATAACAACAGATGGAATTCAGTCATGCGATCAAATAGACTTGAAGAGTTTGTGTACTATGTGAAAATGCCGAAAATGTCAAACAGTTCTTCGTTCAACCATGAGTTAAGCTGGCGACTTAATGATGTCCAACAACACTTTACACAAAAAAAAATTGGGGGCATGACATGGATTAGACCTGAGACCTGTTCGCTCCCCTTAGGACTTTCAAAAAAAAATTGGGGGCATGACATGGATTAGACCTGAGACCTGTTCGCTCCCCTTAGGACTTTAATAATACGGGGCGAAAGAAATATGACGATTTGAGTCGCTCGATTTCATTTTTACTTTTACGGTCGCGTTTACGTTTTTTTAAGCAGAAGTTGAATTTTACGAAGTTCGTGTATGTGAAAATGCCGATAATGGTAAAAAAAAAGATTTTAAAAAAAAGATTTGGGGCGTGACTTGGTTTAGACCCAAGACCCATTGGCTTCCCCTTCAGACTTAACACGAGCCGAAAGGAATTATGGGTATACACAGCAAAAATTTTGACAGGGAAATTCTATACGGTCCCCAGGCGAAACACAAACCAGGCCTGACACGACTATCTTTGGAAAGCTCAGACCAGGAAACTTACCGAAATGGCCTTCTTAGCTCCAAAATATTCACAGTTTGCTTCGCCTGAAGACGCGACTCCAGCGATAACAAACCACCTTTTAGTCAAACAGTTCTTCAATTCGTTCAATCATGAGTTAACACCTGAGTTAAGCCAGCAACTTATTGATGTCCAACGACACTTTACACAGAGTCACTCTTTCCAAATATTAATTAGTCCGCCATTCCAACAAAAATCTGTGATCCACCGGTTTCAACCATCTCTCCAGCTTGGCGACTAGCGAAAATCTGTTCGAACGGTTAGCAA
The DNA here is from genome assembly GCA_030867875.1 of Actinernus sp. WN-2022. NCBI lineage: Eukaryota > Metazoa > Cnidaria > Anthozoa > Actiniaria > Actinernidae > Actinernus > Actinernus sp. WN-2022. Next base: position 35,581,958 of record JAOWCC010001501.1, read on the forward strand.
TTTCCCGCCCAATATACAATGAATGAGCGCGGGCGCGACAATTTTGTTTTTCTAAACCTATCTCGCATTATGAAGAACTCATTGAATTCAAATGACAGTATGAAGCAGGCTTTTAATGACAAACTGGATGCCTTTACCACATCATTATCCATGGAACTGACCGAGCAAACAATCGAGCTGAAGGACATTGAATGTTTGTTCAAAAATAAAATCAAAGAACTACAGTCAGGTAGATTTCTTTAACCGCATCGAAACACTGAATTGCGAAGGATGATGTGGAACATAAACTGAAGAGAATTGTAAGCGAGCTTAAGCAAGAGATTTCGAAGAAAGAAATTAAGGCCATCAATCGTGAGATCCACAAAATAAAGTTGGCTCTCTCTCTCATACAAGCGGAATCGGGAGCCATGGACGAATGTGTGGTCTCAGAAGAGGATGAATTTGCCAGTACCACTGGCGAGTTTCCGGCTGAAGAACAATCCTTTAATATTCCGGTGTACAACTCTTTCCAAGCCCTACACACCGTTGAAATAAGCCAACAAGAAAACGGCCGAAATATTGCAGCTCCTGCCACGGAATGACTGTTTAGTAGAATCCCCGAATGAGACAGGATCATCTCAGGTACGTCTTCCTAGTCAAGTCGAAAGCACCCCAGCAAGTAGGAGAAATAATACGGAAAGATCAATTTTAATCCTATCTGACTCGATCTTAAGGGGGGTTATCCAAAAACGTTTTGCTCCTACGCATTACGTAAACAAACAATACATTCCAGGAGGAACTCAGGAGCTGATTCAGCATCTCGAGGGTATGAATGACTCGTCGGCCTATGAACACATCATTATACGTACAGGAATCAATGACATAACCAGATTACAACCACAAGTGATTAACAAGAATGTATAGAAACCATTGTCGCCAAATCCTGCGAGAAATGGTCAAACTCCAAAATACTCCTGTCAGGCATTGTGTACTGCAAAAATGATGCCCACAAGAATAAACTGATCGACGAGATAAACGATCAATCCAAATACCTATGTGGATCGATGCAAGGTGTCACATATGCGGACAACGGAAAAGTAACACTCGACAATAATGGAGACATTGACGAGTCCATGTTTTTGACAATGTACACCTCCACAACAACACCAGGACAAGGAGGTTGGTTGCAAACTTAAAGGACCATTTGGGTCTACGAACTCCCTCTAACAGAGGGAAAACCCATCTCAGGAAGAGAGGGAAAAGCGGACAAAACACTCATGCGTACGCCGGAATAAGCGAAGGCACCCGACATCAGGGAAACCATGCTGAACACGAAGCCGGAAGGTATCGAGATCACTTCGAAGCCCAAGATCGAAGGTACAATGAGTATAGATACCTGGGTCAAGAAAGAAGCCATCATTACGATACTAGATGCCAAGATCAAGAAGGCAGATTCCACGATCCGAGATATGAAATTCAGGGACGAAGATCTCTCGACACTCAACATATAGAACAAGAAGAAGGTTATCGTGATCATATAAACATGGGAATCAAGAACGATTGAAGACCAAGCGACATAATATACCTAAATATCCCAGAAGGAAGGTACAGCAACAATCATTATAACCAGTATTTAGAAGATGCCTTAAGAGCTATTTCTCAATACTTCACTCCATATGAAAGTTCAGTACGGGCGTATAACTACTGACGTTAAGCCCTTATATTGCCGTACATAAGCCATTAACTTAGAACGTACTACAGTCTTAAACGTAAATCTCCCAGTGATTTTAATTAGTTGCAGTCATTTTTCGTAAACACATAGCATAGCTAGTATTTCTGTTAATAGTTTAGGTCATTCTTAAACGAATCCAACGATTTGCTGTCTAATCCAACATCAGCTATAGTCCAAATTATCATTTTACAACGTTACCAATAATGCCTAGGATCACACGTCACAACCAAACAAATGCTTCAGCAAGTTCACTTCGACTTGGTGTCTGGAATATTCACGGGTACAGAAACAAAGATCTAGGAAATAAGTTGAAATTAATTGACGTTGTCAACATTATCAAACATCATGACATCTTTGGAATTATAGAAACACACGCAAATAAGGAAGCGGACATATCGATCGATTCGTTTAAGTGTTATACTAAATGTCGAGAAAAATGTGGGAACATGCATTTCAGTGGAATTGCTGTATATATAAATAAGCGAATAAGTGGGATTTTGTATGTATCCAATACAAACAACAATGTGATATGGCTAAAACTCGATAAAATGTTTTTTCATCGAACTAAAGATATTTATATCGGTACTATTTATTTCAGCCCTGAAAACTGATTCGAGTATTTCAAATGATCAAGATTATAATATTACAGATCTCGAAAATGAAATACTAGAGTTCTCCAGAAAAGGTGAAGTCTTATTACAAGGCGACCTCAATGCACGCACCGGTAATTTACAAGAATCCATTATGTTTGATGATGACAGATTCCTAAACTTACCTGAGGACTATGAAATTGATAATATGGATTGGAGATATTCACAAGATCCTACATGCGATAATAGAGGCAAATTACTAATAGACGTATGTACGGAAAAACCACCTCAAAATCCTGAACGGCAGAACAATAGGCGATATCAAAGGCAGAAAAACGTGCTATCAATATAATGGCAGTTAAATCTGGTGGACTATGCTATAGCCCACCAGTCAATCATGCCAAACATACGATATTTCAAGGTAAACGATTTATTACCACATATTTCTGACCATTGTCATTTATCATAATAATTATGGCCTTAAAGTACACACAACGAATAACAACCCACTCTCTTACGATACTACAAAACATTTCAGGAAAATCATATGGAACGAGGGCGCAGCTACAAAAATCCCAGAGCTCTTAAATTATGTTCGATATCAATCAGCTTTTTCCAGGATACTCCAACTAAACGGAGAGAATTGGGATGTAAATAAACTAACACGAAATTTTACCCAAGCCATACATGTAGTTGAACTGAGTGAAAAAGCTGGTCTAGTACGCTACCAAAAACAAACGAAAGGAAACTATGATGCACATAGACTGGTTTGACTTGGAATGCACAACTGAAAAAGAAAATCTAAAATCTTTAGGATGCCAAGTGTGTAATGCTCCAAAATGCGAACAACTAAGAAATCATCTCTTCACTAAAAAGAAGAATTTTAGAAAATTATGTAGGAGAAAAAAGCATGAAAACCTTAGAAAAAGAATAATGGAGATCGATTATAAAACCCCGAAAACAGCTTGGAAACAAATACATAAATTGTTTAACATAAACAAGAAACAACGGCAAAAACAATCATGTCCAATAGAACCTTGAGAATTTTATGAATATTTAAAGGAGCTGAACAAACCCAATAAGGAATCGAGTTGTCTAGATAATCCCCAGCAAGCTAGCTGTGAGGATACTACCAGCAGGGAAAGTGAACTGTTAGACTCTGAAATTACTGACGAAGAAATCGAAAATGCTATCAATAAATTAAAATACAATAAATCACCGGGCAAAGACAATATTCTAAACGAAGTAATAAAAAACGGTAAAAAGCAACTGAAGCCACTACTGAAATCGGTTTTTAACCCTTTCATGCCCACATACGGAATTTTCCGTATTTTACTGGTGGTACTTGATTTGGGAGTTTCAGTCTGACAAAGTTGAAAGAGCTAGGCCCTGAGATTCCCACAAACCATAATCTATAGACAAGTGATACTAGTGAACTGCATTGGGCATGTCAACAAAGAATAATTTCATCTAAATCCTCCTTTCTTTGCATAAGTTAACTACACGTTACATTATTATTTTCATTTCAGAAAAAAAGACTAAAATAGCAAGATTCTACATTTTCTCTCAAAAATGCATATTTCACATATTAACATTAAGAGTTTCATGTTTGCACTAACCTCACTTTCTGTCTCCCAACACCTAAACTTGCCCAGAACCAAGCCATTCTGTCCACAAGCACTTCACAGCAAGCTAAATTCATCCATAATGACCGCAAAGCATGCCGGGAAATCCTATCAAACAGCGCGGACATGGCCCTTCCCCCATCTTCATTCTTCAAAATATATACAATTATAAGTCTAAAGTCATTTTGACCTAATACCTTCATATTGGAATCAATGGCAAGTAAATATTGTCCAATATTCCAAAAAAGCTATGATAGGTGGCTCCAGACCCCCATTTATAAAGCCCACGCTAAAGTGACAGAAGACGTCCTGGCCCATTCACGAGTGGCAAATGAGGCTCTTTCTCCGTCACCACAAACTGGATCCGACTCGGTTCTTTGAGAAAATGCTGATTGAAGCTCTCCTCAGACTTAATGATGTCCTCCAGCACTCTATAAATGTTGAAAAAGGCTTTAAAAAGCCTGACATTCTCTGTATTCCTCCAAACAAACCTCCCACCAGCTCCGTTAAATAATCCACAACTGCTTTCAAAATGGCCGTCTAAAAACTTTGAGCCCCCAGTATTGTAGGTCAGTTGAAAATTCCATGGAAACAATGACTGTAGGGAGGGTTCTTTTCGGTCTAGAAATAGCTAAAAATTGGGCCTGAAAGGGTTAATATTATTCTATCATCAGGGGAATACCCTCGAGATATTGGTGTACCAGCTTTATTGTTCCAATTTACAAAAAAGGTGATAGGACAAAACTGATAACTACGATACAGAGGCATAAGCCTGTTATCCTCACTTGGCAAACTTTTCACCTCTATACTTAATAATAGGCTGTATGATTACCTAGTCGACAAAGGAATACTCAAAGAAGTACAAGGAGGATTTAGGAAACACCTTGGAAGAGCGGATAGTATTTTCATCCTAAAAACTCTCATAGACAAATACGTTAGGACTAAGCCACACAATTTTTTTTCTTATTTAGCTGTTTTGTAGACTTTAAAAAAGCATTCGACAGCGTGCCAAGAGACAAATTACTTACGAAATTAAAAAGGGCCAGAATAGGAGGGAAAGTATATCATAAAATCAATGTACTCAAATGACTCCTCAGCAGTGAAAATTGGCGATACGATATCAGAGGAATTTAGATGCTATAAAGGGGTTAGGCAGGGGTGTATGCTAAGTCCAATGCTATTTAACCTATTCCTTAGTGACCTGCCTGAATTTCTTAATCAGGGCGAGGTGGTAGAACCAGTCGAAATCCAAAATAAAGCAATAAGCTGCCTTATATATGCAGATGACTTGGTGGTATTATCAAAGACCGCTGAAGGTCTACAGAAATATCTACATAGAATCAAGGAATATTGCAACCAATACAATTTAGAAGTAATTTAAATACCAAAAAAAACAAAAATCATGGTCTTCAACAATACAGGAAAGAGAATGAACAACTATGCTTTTCATTACGACGGCGAAACCCTTGAAAATGTTCGAGCATTTAAATACCTTGGTTTAACGTCCAGTACGTACATGTACGGCAACTTTACACTAGCCAAACAAGAACTGAAAAAGATAGCACTAAAAGCCCTTTTTAAACTCCGCAAAGAAATGGGTGACCACTTTAGAACTGACCTAAAGGTCACACTAAAATTATTTGACTCTCTTATTCAGCCAATTCTCCAATATGGAAGCGAAATCTGGGGAGTCGACCCGGGAGGGGGGGGGAGTACTTACATGAAAAATGGGTATGTATGTGAGGCCAAGAGGCTCAAACCCTGACCCTGTTTGACCCAATCCGAGCTCCAAAACCCTGATTGCCCCCTTTTTTGGAAGAAAAAAAAACCTGATTGCCCCTTCTTTAAATTGTTTTCAAAACACGGTCGGATATATACCCCGGCCGGTATACCGCGTACCGGGATTGCATGCAAAATACGGAACATTTCAAGTCGGGACGTGTCATTGGGTAAACAAATCAGCAGATGAATTACATAGATAAGTACTGAAGTACGAATTAGCGGCGTCACGATGTATGGGAACCTCAGTGCTTGCATGTGGGCAGGCGATCAAAATGCGGCAACAGAATGTCTTTTTTTGACATAGTAGCTAACAAAAACTGAACCCTAACTGCCTAAAAAATACTGAACCCCGACCCTGACTGCACCCAAATTATACTCAAATCCTGACCCTGATCTGCCCAAATCAGGTCAAAACCCTGACCCTACCTGCCCAAACCGAGCTCAAAACCCTGACCCACCCCCGCGGCACATACATAATACGTCACAAACAGGAGTACCCCCTCCCCCAGGGGAGTCGACTGTAAGGGCCCTATTAACAGAGATCCAATAGAGTCAGTTCATGTTAAGATTTGCAAATGGCTCCTAGGAGTAAATAGGAATGCTACGAATAATGCTTGTCATGTTGAACTAGGCAGACTCCCACTTAAAGGTAAAGCGATATTCCAAAGCATTAAATATTGGCTAAAACTGGAAAATGTGGATAATACAAAATTGGCAACCAAGGCCTACGCCGACTCCAGACTCTCACTCAAGCCCATGGTCTGGTGCCAAAAGATAAGAAGCATAATATGTCACCTCGGCTTTGGCAATCTGTGGCTAGACCAGAATAATATAACCAATTACACAGCACTCGCTAGCAAACTAAAACAAAGGCTACGAATACCAAAACTGGTACAGTGAGATCCATATTCCAAAAAGCTATGATAGGTGGCTCCAGCCCTCATTTATAAAGCCCACACTAAAGTGACAGAAGAAGTCCTAGCCCATTCTCCGAGTGTGAAATGAAACTTGTTCTCCATCACAATAACATTGCACTCAGTTCTTCGAGAAAGTGCTGATTCAAGCTTTCATCAGACTTAATGATGCCCCCAGCACGCTATAAATGGTGAAGAAGGCTTTTAAAAAGCCTTAAATTCTCTGTATTCCACCAAACAAATTTCCCACCAGCTCCGTAGTAATCCGTAGCTTTCAAAATGGCTGTTTAAAAACTTTGAGCCCCCAGTATTATAGGTCAGTTAAAAATTCCATGGTAATAGTGACTACACTTTCCATAGGCATAGGGGTAGGGTTCTTTGCGGTCATGAAATAGCTGAAAATTGGTTCCAAAAACTCGGGGCTGAAAGGGTTAATAGCAATAAATTATTTGTTCCAACAGTCAGGGTTTCCTTTAACTCTTTGTCGTCCGGCCCTGTAAAAAGGAGACTTTAAAGTCTCCGCACGTCAAAATTCACCCCGCTTCCGGTTTTCATCAGAATTAATTAAAATAAACGGGGTAGTATCCCAGTATAATAAGCCAACCACTGATCCTGTTTGTTTGAATTTTCAACCATCCCCTCATGGAGAAAAGCCCATTTGTTTTGGCGATTGTTTCGTTTCTTCGATTTTCACGAATTTCGAGGAGCTGAAAATCGGCTCAAAAAAACCTTCCCATTTGCACTTGAAATCAAGAGCAAACACAAAATAACCACTCAGTCGTTACAGTACCTTGTTTAATCTTTCCAACCAGCAGGTTTGTTTGCACAAAACACACCAAACGACTGTTAACCACGCCGATGTTTACACTGCATTTCACTCGACCACATTTTCCTGCTCCCACCTCCAATTGCATGCTGGGTAATGGACAAAAAAATCACAAGGGGTCCCCCCCTCTGGGACTCCGGTAGGTTTTTTTTTTATAAGTCTTTTACCCCTACAACCAAGAGCGGTGATTTGCACTCAAGCCGTTGCTTTAAAGTGACAAAAACACATCCTAATAGGTTGAGCAGGGGTAAAAGAATGCCAACTGCAGGATTTCAAGGATTTCATTGAAGAATTTTTTCCTGTGTCTGAAAGCACAAACACAACGGAAAAACCCTGTGAAATCCCCTCACAAGGCCTACTAAAAGCAAACCAAGTACTTTTCAGCCATCCTCAGACTTAATGATGTCTTCAAGCTCTCTGACAGTGGCATTTTTCTCCAAAATTAGAGCACATTTCATTGGAAACCCTACCGAAGCAGACATACCTACCGTCGGCCAGTACGTAGAATTCTCCCGAATGGCATTGTGGGGAAATTTTGAGCCCTTGGCTTAACAAGTCAGCAGTATTTAATTACCCCGGGCTAGCCAAACTGGAACTGTGGGGGGAGGGTTTAGTTAGCACTCAGGATTTCACCAATTGAGCTCACACACGATCGGACGACAAAGAGTTAAGGGAGTAATCAGGTGATTTTCTTTTCCTCATAGTAACTTTGACCTAACCTATCCCAGAAATGGTAAATGTTTGGACTATGTTGTGGTGTATCGTGGTCTACTGAGGCATGGGGGAGATGAAGTCGCCAGGTTCTGTGGTTCAACCATACCTTCAGACATACTTGTCAAGAAGCCATCCATGCGAGTTGAGTTTGTTTCCAACAGTGATGAAGAGACAAAGACAGGTTTCTTGGTTTCATTCTCTGCAAATTCTAACAGTGGTAGGCTACATTGCTTCTGTGGCTTTTGATTAAGAAATTAAGGAGCTGGTTCAGCCATATATTATACTGTCATAAAACATGACAGGCATAATTAATGAGTATTTTGTCCAATCAGATGAAGCAAATCAGTCACGTGCATGCATGCTCCTTTATACCTGATAATATATTGCAACCTTATAATGTGTGCTTTTCGTTCACTTTAGGCCTTTATCATTGAATTTCTAATGAGCATGAATCTTTATATAAAGATTAGAAATTCAGTGGCCCAACGTGAACAAAAAGTACACATGTTATAATGTACCTATACATGTAATTAATTTCACTCTAAGTGTACTACTTTATCTGGCATGGAAAGAAACCATGTACATGTACATTGTATATGCAAACCTTTAAAACCTTCATTCTCCTCAAATGCTCCATACAAATGCGTACCTGAACGTATTAACCCTCCTGGATATAAATGTAAGCCCCCTCAAAACTCCTTACGAAGTTACATAAGCCCAGAGCTTATAACCAGGATCTTATGGTTAGTGAAGTATACGTAGATGTATGACCCAACCCTGCCCAATGATCATCCCCTTATTATATACCGTAGTTTACCACTTATATGTTTAGCTTCGAGTTTTCAGTATTTTTGTCAGGTCTATGAACCTACATGTGATACATGTAATCCAGAAACATCCGAAAAGTGAGGAAAAGTTGCTCCAAACTTGACTTGGTTTTGGAGAGAAATCGCTAAAATCATGATGCGGCTTATAATTAAGTGGCACTTTTCCAAAACATTTTCAGACTTCAAATTTGAGTTTGTGAGGTTGTCAAAGTTGGGGATGCAGCTTATGACTGAGAGCGGCTATTAGTGGTAAACTATGGTAGCTCCAGGTTTTCATGATCTGAAAGTGGTCACACTGTTAGTACAATATGTAGTAGTCTTCAGTCAGTGATTATGTGTGTGTTGGCATTCTGTAGGCATTTAACTTGTTCCATTTACATTGTACACGCATTTCTAGTTTAAGAGCAGCTCTTTTGTGCATGCAAGTTGGAATGAACATGCATAATTTAACTTTTTTCAACAACATCCAATTTTCTCGCGTTCTGATTGGCTCTCCGCTATATGCAAAATAAGTACATACAATGAAATGACGTCACTCGCAAGCCGTGGTAGCTTTGCAAAGTGCTTTCACGGCGAGGTTTGTGAATTCAAATGCATGTTAACTTCGCTTCCAAAAACAAGAAAGTGAGGATTTCACAAGCATTTTATTAATAGGAGAAGTCAATCGGTGAGTCAAACTTCTTCGTAGTGTGCCATTTGGCAAAATGAGAGTTTTCTCTTGAGTGGAGAAAGTTTCGGCGAATTTGTACTTGTAGTCAGACTTTGTGACTAGTTCTCTCAGAGCTCAGAAGTTTTGAATTATATAACAATAACTTTTCTGATCCAGAAAAAAGAACTGAAAGGATTTCACATGCATTCCGTCAATTACAGAAGTTAATCGGTGAACCAAATTGCCATTTGTCTAAGAAAGCTTTCTCTCGGCAACGGTAATTAGAAGTGTTTACATTTTGACTTTCAATGGCCTTTTTCGTATTACGCACTCATTTGAAGCTATAAGTGCTTCGTTGTTTTAAATTAACAAATCGCACACATTTTGCCATTGTCTGTACTCGTATTGATCATAGAAATGACGCCATAAAATGTTCAAAGTGAACTAGCGCCATGTAAACAAATACTGATCGAAACATGTTGTCATGGAACTGGGACAGAATATATTTTAATTAATTAAAAAGATAGGGAATAGGCAAAGTGTAAAAAGAAATCATCCTTTTCTTTTAATTTTCAGGCATAGTGACATCTCAGGCAACTGCAGGCATTGTGGCAGCCATATTCTGCGGCATAGTATTCGTAGGTGTGGCTGTGATGAGATGTGTAATGATGGGAGCCTGTCAGAGGTGTCAATCAGAGTCCGCAAATGAGCGAGAATGTGTTGGATCTAACGAGATAATGGATAACGATTTACAAATGGACTGCCCTCCTGATTATATGACAGGTAAGTGTACTATATATATTTATAAAATAACCCACAGAAAATACGCTCTCTGATTGGTTGAAAGCCGTGTTTCTATAACACTGCAAATTATGCCGGCATCGTGGCCTTGAACTCAATTTGGAAACTCGGCGAAATAATTCCTACACTTTTCTAAAGATATTGAGCACTAAATTCAATTCGACCAAGAACCAGCTACAGTACTGTAAGAAACGACAATGTTTTGTTAGTTTGGAAACAAGCCAATGTTTTATTGAACTTAAAACAATCTCAAATTACAATATTCATATTTCAGTTTTTGTGTACAAAGTTGAGTTTCTCGCAATTTGTGCGATATTAAACAGTAATTTTTGCCAAAACAGTTACTTTTGGTTGACTACGCTCAATTAAAAACTAATGTTTGGTAGATTTAAACTGGAGAACTTTTCTAAAAAATCCTGTCTTAAAAATGTCTAAATGTTCTAGATGCACAAAATAGAAGGTGAAATAGAAATGGAAATCAAAAGTACAGCAAAATGTGGAGCACAAACCTGACCAGTTAAAGTTGATCAACATACATGCAAGAGCTACAGATGCTAAAAGTCCATACAACGCCATCCCTTTCCACTACTCCTGGTTAATTGAGGAATGTACGGTTCAGTATGACATCTACAGGTGCCGTAGATGAAGGCTTGATGAACTAAAGGACAAGCTTCAAGTTCCTGATAGATGAAAACAACCTACGCTGCCGTTCGCACGCAACAACAACATTTTTATTTCACTCAAACTATTACAAAATATAACTTAGTAATTGAAGTCAAATGTCGGGGGCGGGCGCGCATTAAAAAAAAATTTCCCGCGCTAAAAGCTGATTGGCTGTTACTCAAACAGCCCCATTTCGATTGGCTCGCGTGCTTACAAAACCTTTTAAGTGTTGAATAAACCTGTGCAAACCGGTTTGCGACCCGTGTAATATAGGGCGCATGGAATTAGCCCCCTTTTTGCGGCGCTATGCTAATTTTTGCGGCGCTATGCTAATTTTTGGTGCGTTCTCATTAATTCAATGACGTCACGGTTCTATTGTCTTGGACTCATGAATAAAATGTGGCGCCCTCATGAATAAAATGTGGCGCTATGCTAATTTTTAAGGCGCTCATGAATAAAGTGGTGCGCTCATGAATAAAGTGGTGAGCTATGTTAATTTTTAAGGCGCGCTCATGAATATCTATTGTTCCTTTGGATGAGGTCATCGATCTATTCGGGCCTGTTTGGGCAAAGCCTATTGTTTGGAGCAGCTATAAAACCAGGAGCAATCGGCCCTGAATACATTCGAAGTTGAATGAAAAAAAGTAATAAATATCTCGCAATATCTAAACCCCTTTGTAGCGTAAATAGTAAGAACAAACTACTCGTGATAGGCTCTAAACTGTCTTTATTATTTTCCTTTACAGTTAATAACTCATAAGATAATTGTATACAAAATCCACTGTGAGAAATGTTGCTATTGTCCTTAGGGATTAACGATAACTGAAGAGCCTATTGTTTGGAGGAAAACTCCTGTGATGCAAATTCGTCTCTAAAACTGAACTATAATTACCATACGAATATAAACAAACCATCAGTAATTAAACAAAGTTTATTCAATCTCAAAAACACCAATTTTAAAAACAGTTCGTTTTCCTTATCCTCGCGGAGTTGATAACTTTGTTATTTCTCAGTTCTTGGGTTGAAATAATATACCATGTTACAAGATTACACTGATTTACGTTTCATTGATTTTTTTCTTGTTGACAAATGCTACAGACAGTTGTGTTTTTACCGAGGAGAGGATAATTAATGACCTAGGTAGTCTGGTCTAGTCTAAAACTATACTTTAGCTATCATTTTCTAGTCTAGTCTAGAAATTGAAATTAAAACGAGGACAAGAGGAAGAATATTTTAAGAGACGTTTATTAATAGAAATCGACTTAATAAAACTTATTTCTAAAAGGTACGAATGTATTATTCATCGCGGAATCACTCTGTTCCGGAATAGGTTGTTTTTGGAATTGTTTATTCAACAAGAATTTTTGGTGGTGAATTGCAGCCTTGTCGCTTCTTTCCATCCATAATCTTCCGTGTTCATCAAGTTTTGTTTTGTTTCCAAGATTTTTTGGAAATCAGGATCTTTTCTTAAGCTGTGAATCCATTTCATATCTTCGAACAACACTTCTCTTAGGTCTTTTCTATAGGTAGGAACCAAAGCGTTACTGGCTTTGATTTCAGCAACTTCATGACTATCCCCATCGTGTTCATACTTTTGAACCAACGCTTCCCAATCTTCCTGGTGCCGTTCTTTAGCTTCGTTACGAATTCTTTCCCAAACATCCTCTTCTCCGTCATAACTATCATCAGTGGAGTCCGTGCTCTCCTGAGAATCAGAGCTTTGATAAGAATCTTCAGTCATTTCATCATCTGAGTTGGAACGATTAGCAGCCATCGTTTATATCTTTACTCTTCAAGGATCGGGAGTATAATGTCAGACCCTTAAAAGTTTCCAACTTTATAGAAAACGAATTGGCGTGGTCACTACGTTTAGCAAATGTCGATTAGCTGATTTAGCTAAGGTCTCTCAGTTAGACCAACATTATAAGTAGGATTCCTAACCAACATATTTTCCATTATCAACAACTGGATTTACATTCCTCGACAAAAACTTTCTTTTTTGAAGTTTTGCTTCTTGTAAATAGGGTTTTCGTTCTTGAGTTGATAACCTATGGACTTGTGCCAAGTGGTTGGATAATTTAACAAGATACTTTGATGCACAATTAGGTACAGGGCAGTTTTTTAAAGTCCGATTTTCCATGTTCACTCGTTGAAAGTTAGTATCAAATAGCACAAATCTACTTGATCGTCCCTTTTATCTCCTTTCGTCCCTTTTGTCACCTCTAGTCCCGCTTTTTTTCGTTTTGAAATAAAAAAAGAAGCATAAAAAAGAAAGAAAAAGCGGGACAAGGGGAGACAAACGGGATGAAAGGGATAAACGGAGATACCTGTATCCGAATGTGAACACGTCTCTTGTCAGTAGGCCCTCTCGTCCCTTTTGTCTCCTTTTGTCCCGCTTTTTTTCATTTTGAAATAAAAAAAGAAGCATAAAAAAAGAAAAAAAGCGGGACAAGGGGAGACAAACGGGATGAAAGGGATAAACGGAGATACCTGTATCCGAATGTGAACACGTCTCTTGTCGGTAGGCCCTCTCGTCCCTTTTGTCTCCTTTTGTCCCGCTTTTTTCCCGTTTTGAAATAAAAAAGGAAGCGTAAAAACGAAAAAAAAGCGGGACAAAAGGAGACAAAAGGGACGAGAGGGCCTACCGACAAGAGACGTGTTCACATTCGGATACAGGTATCTCCGTTTATCCCTTTCATCCCGTTTGTCTCCCCTTGTCCCGCTTTTTTTTTCTTTTTTATGCTTCTTTTTTTATTTCAAAACGAAAAAAAGCGGGACTAGAGGTGACAAAAGGGACGAAAGGAGATAAAAGGGACGATCAAGTAGATTTGTGCTATTTGATACTAACTTTCAACGAGTGAACATGGAAAATCGGACTTTAAAAAACTGCCCTGTACCTAATTGTGCATCAAAGTATTTTGTTAAATTATCCAACCACTTGGCACAAGTCCATAGGTTATCAACTCAAGAACGAAAACCCTATTTACAAGAAGCAAAACTTCAAAAAAGAAAGTTTTTGTCGAGGAATGTAAATCCAGTTGTTGATAATGGAAAATATGTTGGTTAGGAATCCTACTTATAATGTTGGTCTAACTGAGAGACCTTAGCTAAATCAGCTAATCGACATTTGTTAAACGTAGTGACCACGCCAATTCGTTTTCTATAAAGTTGGAAACTTTTAAGGGTCTGACATTATACTCCCGATCCTTGAAGAGTAAAGATATAAACGATGGCTGCTAATCGTTCCAACTCAGATGATGAAATGACTGAAGATTCTTATCAAAGCTCTGATTCTCAGGAGAGCACGGACTCCACTGATGATAGTTATGACGGAGAAGAGGATGTTTGGGAAAGAATTCGTAACGAAGCTAAAGAACGGCACCAGGAAGATTGGGAAGCGTTGGTTCAAAAGTATGAACACGATGGGGATAGTCATGAAGTTGCTGAAATCAAAGCCAGTAACGCTTTGGTTCCTACCTATAGAAAAGACCTAAGAGAAGTGTTGTTCGAAGATATGAAATGGATTCACAGCTTAAGAAAAGATCCTGATTTCCAAAAAATCTTGGAAACAAAACAAAACTTGATGAACACGGAAGATTATGGATGGAAAGAAGCGACCGAGGCTGCAATTCACCACCAAAAATTCTTGTTGAATAAACAATTCCAAAAACAACCTATTCCGGAACAGAGTGATTCCGCGATGAATAATACATTTGTACCTTTTAGAAATAAGTTTTATTAAGTCGATTTCTATTAATAAACGTCTCTTAAAATATTCTTCCTCTTGTCCTCGTTTTAATTTCAATTTCTAGACTAGACTAGAAAATGATAGCTAAAGTATAGTTTTAGACTAGACCAGACTACCTAGGTCATTAATTATCCTCTCCTCGGTAAAAACACAACTGTCTGTAGCATTTGTCAACAAGAAAAAAATCAATGAAACGTAAATCAGTGTAATCTTGTAACATGGTATATTATTTCAACCCAAGAACTGAGAAATAACAAAGTTATCAACTCCGCGAGGATAAGGAAAACGAACTGTTTTTAAAATTGGTGTTTTTGAGATTGAATAAACTTTGTTTAATTACTGATGGTTTGTTTATATTCGTATGGTAATTATAGTTCAGTTTTAGAGACGAATTTGCATCACAGGAGTTTTCCTCCAAACAATAGGCTCTTCAGTTATCGTTAATCCCTAAGGACAATAGCAACATTTCTCACAGTGGATTTTGTATACAATTATCTTATGAGTTATTAACTGTAAAGGAAAATAATAAAGACAGTTTAGAGCCTATCACGAGTAGTTTGTTCTTACTATTTACGCTACAAAGGGGTTTAGATATTGCGAGATATTTATTACTTTTTTTCATTCAACTTCGAATGTATTCAGGGCCGATTGCTCCTGGTTTTATAGCTGCTCCAAACAATAGGCTTTGCCCAAACAGGCCCGAATAGATCGATGACCTCATCCAAAGGAACAATAGATATTCATGAGCGCGCCTTAAAAATTAACATAGCTCACCACTTTATTCATGAGCGCACCACTTTATTCATGAGCGCCTTAAAAATTAGCATAGCGCCACATTTTATTCATGAGGGCGCCACATTTTATTCATGAGTCCAAGACAATAGAACCGTGACGTCATTGAATTAATGAGAACGCACCAAAAATTAGCATAGCGCCGCAAAAATTAGCATAGCGCCGCAAAAAGGGGGCTAATTCCATGCGCCCTATACTACTTACATGGCAGCTCCGTGAGCGGGCAATATGACTCTGAATGCTGCAATCTGATTGGTTGCTCAGCGGGCAATATTTTTCCATCTTGCCCGCTCAGGATTTTACAAAACCGCTCACAATTCTTCGTAAACAAATAGCGATAGAACCCATACATTTTGAAAGAAACTAAACAATTTGTGACATGAAGGCAAATACTAATTTAAAAATCGTTCTGCCTTTTCGTTTACAGCTAAAATTCACCTTTTTAGAGGGATTAATGCAGTTTTTTCTGGCTCTTGCAAGTTCGATGAAAACAACTGCAGCAAAAGCGACTGAATTGAACGAAGCTGAACTTACGGAGATAAAAAACTATAGCGAAGCTGAAATGGCCGTGACTTCAAAAACACAAAGAAAAGTTCGGCTACCTCACAACGCTACTTAACAATCGTGGTACAAAGAAGTAAAATTATTACGGAAACGAGTAAGCTTAGCACACAGTTTCATCAAAGAAAGCAGGTTTTATATTGTATGACCTAAGAAATTCAGCATTTACATTTGG
Source organism: Actinernus sp. WN-2022 (assembly GCA_030867875.1). NCBI lineage: Eukaryota > Metazoa > Cnidaria > Anthozoa > Actiniaria > Actinernidae > Actinernus > Actinernus sp. WN-2022. The sequence goes on from JAOWCC010001501.1 coordinate 35,598,336, forward strand.
TAAATGGCTTACAAATTAAGAGTATTTACTAGATTAATACTTACAAGTTTGTTTGTATTCTTCTACAGCTCTATTTGTCAAGTTTTGCAGTGTGCTTATCTGAGTTATCGCCACTCGAGTGATTTCAAATTCAACGCCGGTTTTCAACTTTCAAATCTTCCACAAATATGCACATTTGTGTTTCTAGTTAATGCATTCGGCCTTCCTGATGAAGTTGTCATTGAAACTCAGTACATCTGAAGTAAAGTACAGGTCAGTTTTCATCCATAAAAACGCATTTGTTTACGTCGGAAAACAAACTGTTGTGAACGCCACAAGGTTGAACTTCAAGTGAAAAGTCGTCGAGACTCAGTCTAATTTTAGATTGATTTCTATTCGCTCTTCAGTTTACCACGCAATGGGTTCCTGGCGCGTGTGTCAAAGTGTGATTTTATTCATTTGTGCCATATAATAAAAACCTTATTGACCAAGCTTGTTCGGTCAAGATGGGGGGATATTGGCCTCGTTCATTTTTTGCGTTTTTATGGACCTCCGTCTCGGTCCATAAAAACGCAAAAAATGAACTCGACCAATATCCCCCCATCTTGACCTCACGCTTGGTCAATAACCTCTACATATTTGCACTCGTTTTAGCCCGTATTTGCACTCGAAAACGCCAAGTCGTATAATAAAAGTTGTCATAATACATTCATCCGCTGCATTGACTTTAAACTACTGAAACCGTAAATTAAAAACCGTATCTCTGCTCGGCAATGTAACTTAATCCTCTTTAAGAACTATAAATCATTTCCCGTGTTTCTATAGAGTTATCAGAGTTATAAAAACACGAGTGCGAGTTTAGGAGAACTCTAGAGAAACACGGGGAAAATGTTTTCTATTTCCTTTATAAAATAACCCATAAAAACTAAGTACAAGATAGGAAATCGCGCGTTTCTTGTGATCATCAAAACATAAATTCTCCTAACTCGCGCAGTCGCTACATCATGAACTTATCACATGACCAAATCAGTCAGTTTTGCCATTCTGTCATTCAGTCATATTCAACGACTTTGAAAACAGTTTGCTAGGTATGAAAAACCTTTGAATTGGAGCCCAAAATGACTGACACAGAACGAAGAAGAAAAAAGCTATATGGACTAATGCTAAAACTGGATTGACAACACACTTAATGTTTAATAGTTCATTTTGCGTCATGGACTTCACGGCGTGGATCAAGCGGACGCCGGTTTTCGTACCAAACAAAGTTTACGAGAGATCAAGACGTGTTGCAAGAAAGGAGGATAGTTTGGATTTCTCTTTGAAAGCTAGAGCTACAAAGCATGGAAGCCATCACTCGGGTCATCAGTTGTTTTGTACATTCTGCCTTCCTAGGACGGTGTTTTTCATCGATTCATCGTGTGTCATGTCTCATGCCGCTAGATGTCTCATGCGGCTGTAGTCCCGGCTAGATAGCTGTATGGTTTTGTTCGGGTCTTCCGACTCATTTATACAATAGGAGGCTGAGGTTTCTTCTCTCGAGATTTCTTGTCAAACAGAGCAGTAAAGTAAGCCAAAACAAACCTTTTTTGTTCGTGTTAGCTGTCGTATAATACAAAAATTATTACACGAAAAGTTGTGTAATACGGCTGGGGAATTTTTACTCGTCAATTTAATTTTTTTCTCGCCTTTCAGGCTAGAAAAAATAAAACGGACTCTTAAAAATACCCAGCCGTATTACACAACTTTCCGCGTAATAACCTCTTTTTATTTGCCATGCCGGAGAAGATAAAAAAAACTGCATGCCCCCTGGTAAAGCTCAGTGAAGAATGTTACAGGTTCAAAACCAGGGTCTTAAAATAACTGAGTAGAAGGTGCTGCCTTTACATAGCCAAACAGTAAACCTTCACGTCTTCTCTGATATGGACGTAAAACCGTAGGACTAAGTTAACAGGGCCATGTGGAAGATTACTGAGCTTCGTGTAAAATAGTAAATGTGTTACCCTCTATATAGAGTGACTTTACTTTACTTTTAACATCGCCATGCTGGCATATGTAATATTCAGTTTATTATTTGCTAAAGCTATAAAAGGCTAAAGTGAACAAGTTGCACCGTAAATTTGTTGTCGGTAAGTGGTCGGCCGACCACTTACCAACCACTTACCGACCACTTACCGACCACTTACCGACCACTTACCGACCACTTACCGACCACTTACCGACCACTTACCGACCACTTACCGACCACTTACCGACCACTTACCGACCACTTACCGACCACTTACCGACCACTTACCAACAACGTATTTACGGTGCAACTTGTTCACTTTAGCCGCTATAAAATCTTAAACATAATTTGTTTCTTAGTTATGGAACACCCAGAGCGCTACCCAACCAACATTTCACCTCACACCACCCCGCATTCCACGCCAGTGACTACTAGAATGCTGATACCAAGAGATGATGCCACCTTAACATCACTAAGTATTGATGATGACGATGATGAAGGGCTCCCTCCCTACCCAGGAATCATATCTGAGAATAGCAATCAAATTGACAGTACCACAGATCAGGTGAACTTAGAAGATATACATATTACTGAGATTTCTGTACCGGTGCAAATTAACAACAACTCAAACAGGCATCAAAATGATTCTACAAGACAGGAATTGCCATTAAATGTGGGTCAAAATGCAAATGCATCGGAAGACAATGTTCTGATTGACGAAGGTAATGAACCAGGGAATGTGTCTACCAGCTTATGAGGTTCAGCAGACAATAATAGTAGGGACATCCCTGGAAATGGAACAGTTGTTAGTAATGAACATACAAATGGGAGCTCTAATAAACTCTCTGAAAACCCAAGGAACAGGGATACTGACTCATTGACTGGGTCTAGAAGGCCCCCGACAGACAACACCGACACATCTAGACATGTAGATGAAGTGTCTCCACATGAGGTAGATGCACAGTCATCTATGCCAAATGGACGTTTGAGACCATATGGAGATATAGAGAATTGAGAAGGGAGAGTTATGACATGGAAGGACAACATCAGGTTGACGAACACTCGGAAAGCAGAGCCAACTGTCATTAGTATAAGAGATACTGCTACAGATAATCAGACATTAAAGTGCACCTAACCCCTTTTGCGATTTTTATGCATATGAATCTTTGAAAGGTTTTGAGTACTTCTGCAAATAATTTTTTGGCTTACAAATAATACTTTATGTCCTAGGCTTGTTTGAAATGGTGAAAAATTGACCTTTCCTGACCCACGACCGCGTAAGAAAAAGGCAGGATCGATTCTGGATCTTACGTCATCTAATTCATTCGACTTTGCAATAAGTTGAATAAATGTTTAGCATTTTGTCTAAAATAACTGTTTTCTTTACTAACAACTCACAGACCGTATAAATTCTCTATATATCGATGTTGTTGTGATAGAAAGGCGCCATGGAGAATAATGCATTCATGAGGTGATGTAAGATCCAGAATCGACCCAGGCTTTTTCTTACGCGGTCATGGGTCAGGAAAGGTCAAATTTTCACCATTTCAAACAAGCCTAGAACATAGAATATTCTCTGTAAGCCAAAAATATCTTCGCAGAAGTACTCAAAACCTTTCAAAGTTTCATATGTATAAAAATTGTAAAAGGGGTTAGGTGCACTTTAAAGGTTTGGTTGTAATACAGCTTATTACAAAGGTTGTGTGGATGAAAGCATGAAATGTGCACTTCCACAACTGCAGTGAATGCTGGGAATTGGATGTGGCTTAAAACGATCTTCACTTCCATGGCAGCTATTCAATGTCCTCCATGATATTATCCATGGTGAAGCACACTATAACCAAGGAACACTGGGTTGGGGTGTTTATAACCATTTACACCCAGAAAACACAGAAATTCTGGTTGAAAAAGCAATGGTATGTGTCATTCATTCGGAAAGTTTTGGAAAACGTGGGCTATGGCGTAATCCACTTTCCCCACTCATTTTGGCCTTTCTGGCAGAGGTGCATACCATTTTTATATTTATTTTTGCTTTATTACCTTTTTCTATATTTTTTAAATTTCCAACAAGATGGTTTGACGTAAAGTACCCCTAGTTTTCAGAGGCCCAAAGAAATAAAATTAATTAGACAAACCAAGGGAGAGAGGAAAAGGGAGAAGGAGAGAATGCTCTGGTAAAATCTCACTTCTATGCAAATTTTAGGTTCCTTATTTGTTAATCTACACGACCATGAGTGCTGGATGTAATGGTAATTTTCATTGGCTTGCCATTGCCCAGCAGAACCAGTTTGACGTGTTGTTTTGATTTGAAACTCATGGAAGTGAGATTCTCAATGAATTTTACCAGAGACCCTTTTCTTTTTTTTATTCCTCTCTCTCTCTCTCTCCGCCTGTTAATTTAATTTAATTTATTTGGGCCTACAAAACCCAGGGTACCCAGTACAGTAGGTTAAATTTATTGGACTCCATCCGTAAGTATAGGAAGGTTTGTATTCAAAACATTAGGATCTTACTACCCAATATGGGGCTGTCAGTCTAAAATCTCAGGACATTTGCTTTGCTTATTCATCCTTTTCTTGCCCAATTTTAGTCTATTAAGCAGACGCATTTTGAAAAGGGAAATCACGTACCCCAATACTAAAAATGTTGTCCCAAATAATTTAATCAAAGATGTTATGTCGAAATTTGGTTTATATTAACAATCTGATCGATCCTACATGTGGTTGGTAAGTGATCCAGAAATTTACCAACTGCTTACCAACAACAATATGCCAACTAACCAACCATTTACTTAACGACCACTTAACTACACGTACTTACAATGTACCTACCATTTAAACTGACTACTGACCCACTACTTACCAACTACTGACCCACCACTTACCTACCACTTACCAACCACTCACCAACCACTTACCAACTGCTTACCTACTACTTACCAACTACGTACATGTACCTACCACTTACCAACTATACTTACCAACTACGCACCTACCACTTACAACTACTTACCAATTACGTACCTAATTCTTACCAATTACTCACCAACTACGTACCAACTACTTAGCTACTGCTTACCAACTACTTACCAACTGCTTACCTACCACTTACAAACTAGTTACTTACGAATTACCAACTAGTTACCAACTACTCACCAACCACCTACCAACTACTCACCAACCACTTACCAACTACGTACTTACCACGTACAACTACTGACCCACCACTTACCTACCACTTACCAACTACGTACCTACCACTTACCCACAACTGCTTACCTAGTACTTACCAACTACCTACGTGTACCTACCACTTACCAACTAGAGCAGATTTCGTATATTATATGAGTGTGACAAACTACGGCATGTCCGTAACCGTGCTGTAGCCGTGGTGTAGATGTGCTGTGCCGTAGTTCTGTGATGTGATTGGATCAGCAGGACAAAAACAATGGGAAACCGTCACGGCATGCCATACGGTAACGTGCTGTAGTCAGTGCTGTAGTTTGCCCCACTCATACTAAATCTACTCTATACTTACCAACTACGTACCTACCACTTACCAACTACGTACCTACCACTTACCAACTACGTACCTACCACTTACCAACTACTCACCAACCACTTACCAACTACTTACCTGCCATTTCAGGGCGCGACAAAAATACAAAAAGTGGCTTGCCTTGCCTGAATGCCTGGGTTTAGTAGCCAGAAGTGCAACCTGTAAACAGGAATCACTAGCCCGACAATGTGAACTACTAACCCCTGGCTATTGGACAGCACTTACGTCATGCCCTGTACTTACTCACTACTCACCAACTACTTACCCAATACTGAATGGCTACTTAACAACAACAATTTGCCACCCACTTACCAACCCATTACCCACCACTTATCAATGAATTAGACGTTAACGTTAGCTGGCCAGATTTAGAGCGATTTTCAGTTGAGTGTAGTAAAACCAAATGCAAATTACTCACAGCCAGCCAATCATAGGAGCGAGTAATCACAAGTAACTCATAAATGGCTTCCCTGTGAGCCAATGACAAAGCAAAGCAAAACCAAAACCAATTTGCGTTTGGTTTTTCTTTGGATTCTGATTGGTTGGTTTACTTTCTCAGCCAATAGGAGAGCTTAGTAAACGCAAAACCAAAACACTTCCGACACTCAATTGAAATCCGCTCTATACCATCAATATGTTTTAGAAAAAATATATTGTTTAGTTCTTCTAATATTATAGGAAAATCACATGCCTGACGAGGTAATTCCACGTTAAATTGCACGAGAAATGATATCGGTTCTTCGAGTGCAATTTAACGTGGAATTACCGAGTCAGGCATGTGATTTTCCTTGAATCGCATAGTCCGATGAATTACTTTAAGATTTAGTACTTTTGTTGATATTTTGCTAAGTTATAAATAGCGCGCGTAGTCTACAGTGCTCTGAATCACCACTCCGTCTCAGCCAATCAGCATCTGATTTCGCAAATGCACCGTGCGATTCAGCTTTTGGCTATGCGATTCTAAAAAGAATAACACGTTTTAAACAAAAAATTCCAAATCTATTGACAAAATTATTAATATATACAGATTAAGCTGTAAAGATTTTGTGATACCTTAAAGTAAGAATCAAAAATATTATTTCTCTTTAGAGAAAATCTTCATGACTTTAAAGTATATTTTTATGTCTCAGAGTAGGTTTGTAGTTCAAGTGCATATCAAATTACCTTTATTACTAATACAACATCAATTTTTTGATGGACAATTGTTTATAATTACATATTTTATCTATGCAATGATTTAATCTCCAAGAAAATTTAAATAATCAGTTTTCTGTGACTCTGCCACTACAAACAAAAGCTATGTTACAAATTATAAAGTGGCTGGAATAAGATAGTCTCCTTTGTAGTCGTTCTAGGCTCGTGCCTGTTAGCCATAAGACTGATTTAAGTTATTACCGTTTTCATTGAAGTGTAGCCTGCGAATACAGCCATCTCACATCGGGAACCATAATCAAAACGTGACCCCCAAGAGAGACGTCTGCGTCTTGAGACGAAAAATTCCATACAATTCCCAGTGGAATTGACTGACGTTTCGCGACCAGGATCTGGTCGCGTTATTTGATTGGTCAGTATATTACAGTGCGACTACTGAAAGCGGGGCCACTTAGACAACGAGAACCAATCACATTGCAGAACGAAAACAGCATTACAACTTCGATGACTTTAGCCAATCAACAGCTAGCAAAGAACAATGCTACTTGACTTGGCGGAAATCTGAATGTGCTTTGTTTTCGTTCTACAATGTGATTGGTTCTCGTTGTCTAAGTGGCCCCGCTTTCAGTAGTCGCACTGTAATTATGGAGGTTTCAAATCGTGTTTCGAAAAGTGCATTTAGCCGACCGTCAATCAAACGCTGTCTCGTCTCAAACAAAGCTTTCAAAAGCGTACCGCCTAATCACCGCCTAGACTAATTAAATTTTGGAGGTACTTGTTTGGTTGACGGCCGGCTAAATGCACTTTTCCAGACGAGACTTGAAAACTTTCACTGTCGCACTTCAATGAAAACGGTAATAACAACTTCACATTTACTGTGTAACTACTGTAACCTAGTCTCCTTCGCAGCCGTTCTGAGGGTCGTCACGTAAACGCTAGCCCCACTAACGGCTGCCTACACCAGTCGTACATTCCATTCCAACCGCATGGCCAATCAGAATTCAGTTCTCAGAATCCAAAAACCACTCGCGCCAGAATGTTATAGAGGCTAAATTTAAAAAATTGATATGAAATCGGTTCAAATACCTTCGTATAGCGGAGTCGACAAAATACTTTGGACTACCCAAATGGACTACCCCAAAAATACCATTCTGGGTAAGTAATACTGCTGTAAGGAGCTAGTATCATACCTTCTTTGTAGCTCGTATAATACCGGCATTCATGATCTATCATCGTTCCGCAGCCATTTTGAATAACCACAGGTATCCCAAGCCATACTTTTGTATTTCGGGTTACCTGTGGTAACCCTGTGAATGTATTTTCCTCAAAACATGTAACAAATATCTACAGAAATAAAAGAGAATACTTTTGTGTAGTTGATTGATTGGTACTTTCACTCTGTTTATTCCCTAATCGCCTATAAAACCAAAAAAACAATGACCACAGGTAACCCGAAATACAAAAGTAGAGTTTGTGATGCCTGTGGTTATTCAAAATGGCTGCGAAACGATGGCAATCATGAATACCGGTATTATACGAGCTACGATGATGACAAATCGTGAATATTATACAAGCTACAGCGCAAAGAAGGTATGATACAAGCTCCTTACAGCAGTTACTTGCCCAGAATGGTATTTTTGGGGTAATCCACTCGGTAGTCCATGGACTGGGGGTCAGTGTTTTGTCCACTCCCCGTATATAGTGTGTTCTTAGTTTTTCCCAAGAAAGAAGATAGAGTTTAGAAGAAATCGTTTGTTTTGACGCTGTACTGCTGAGCTTGAAAGTGCCGACATAAGCGAACCGTTGCTAATTTACTAATATCATGCATGTTACGTTACAACAATCTTGATTGGCTTACACAAATAATCGGAAATGGAATGTCTGGCTGGTGAAAGCAGCCGTTAGTGGATAACCAAGCACACTGCAAAATGAAAACAAAGGCATTCCAACTTACGGTTATTTGAGCCAATCAGTGGCTAGTACAATACAACAGCATTTCAACTTTCGTGTGTATATGCTAGGATGCTTTATTTTCGTTTTGCAGTGTGTTTAGTTCTCGTTGTCTTAGTGGCCCACGTTGCAGTCACACCGCGGTAAACATCAGGCGCATGCGCTTTTGACGAGCCGGTTGCGCGTGCGTCTCCCCAGTTTCCCGCCGAAACTAAAAGAAAACGGAGCAATCACCCATGTTTCTAATTTTAAGCACGTACTACACGTATTTATGTTAAACGTTTCGCGAAAATCTAGAAAACTACTTTATACAAGTTAAGCCGAACACTTTAGTTTTCTTAATTTGTTTACAAAAAATGTTTAAGACCTCGGAAACTTGTATTTCAACTCCAGAGCCTTCGTTCGGTCAGCGGAGTATAACGTTTTGCCGGTAGGTACTTCATATATCGTTAAATAAGCACTAATATAACGTATACAAACCAAGAATATAAGATATTAGTGCTTGGGACATTACATTTAACGATATACTTAATATTTCGTTAAATAAGCACTAATATAACGTATACAAACCAAGAATATAAGATATTAGTGCTTGGGACATTTCATTTAACGATATATGAAGTACCTAGGGTTTTGCCGCGGTGTGGATACAGTGGTTGCTCTCTAAAAGGCGGATGATGTCAGCTATTTTTAGCTTCAGTTTGAAAATTTCAAAATCGCATTTTTTTAAATAGACTGTTAAGAATAATGGTCTAGTTTTATTAAAAGCTTCACTATAAGTAAAATAAACCAACAGAATAGCATATTAACTACTTATTAACCGAGCGTGAGGTCTGTACAGAGAAATATCAGACCGCGGTTTTTCTGTACAGACAGGGGCTATGCGAGGTCTGTACAGAAAAACCAAGGTCTGATATTTCTCTGTACAGAGGTACAGCCGAGCAAGCGAGGTTAATAAGGTGTTTATTATATGGCATATTTTGTTTTAACTTTTTAAGTTTTAATTCGACCGGTTCGTGTACACAAACACTGCAGCGGGAAAATCTTATTGCCCGTGGGCATTACGGGAGAATTCCGGCCGCTAAACGGCCAATCAGCGCGCGCCATTTGACCGGAAGTTGCTCCTGTCATATAATAATGGACAATACTCAGTGGCGTATCCAGGGGTGGTTACGGGGGTGACATGTCACCACCCCCCCCCCCCCCCCCCCCCCCTTTTGGGCCAAAAACAAATTCTGTATAAGAATTCGTAAAAATAAAATACATTCGTTCAAATTTTGTAAGAAATTTCGCACCAGAAACTGTACCGGTCAAAATAGTCACCCCCCTTTTTCAAATCCTGGATCCGCCACTGAATACTATGGCAAAGATGGACATGGTTACGATTACAACAAATTTGAAAACGTTGCGGGTTGGCACAAGTTTTAAAAGGTTGCTTTTCATACTTGCCTTGAATGGACCTTTTGCAGGAATGCAGTCACGTGGTTCTACTGGATGGCAAAACAATCTAAATTCTTTTATTTAAAGGGGCTATGTCATGGTACTGCGCATGTATCGAGTAATTGTTCGGTTGGTGGCTTTAATTGGATACAAACAGTTAAACTTCCCTCCTTCAATGCTTGATTGAAAGGATTTTCAATATTTTTCCAGGAGACTATTTATATACACTGTTTGTTGGTCATTTTTGCATATATTTTTTTATTTCAAGCATCCCACATGGCCGAAAGGTTCGGTAGTTCATATGAAACACGGTTGAAATAGCTGTTTCGTTTCCGGTCCGGAACGCGAAGCTATTACCGTGACACAGCCCCTTTAACGGCATTTGTACGAGATCGGTAGTGTTATTAGCAAATTAAACCTGTTTGTTAATATAATACTATTTTCCTCCTCCAATCGATTGAAGATCTTCTATGGGATCACGAGCTTAATTCATTGGTTATTGAAGTGATATATCAACACGTGACTGTTTCCTGCAAAAGGCTAATTTCAATGTTGCTTGGTCTCACCTCGACGATTAACGTCGCTATGTATTATTTAGTGTCTGAAGTGTATTTGTAAGGGTTAGTTACTCATCCCTCGGCTATTTGAGGAATGAGTACCCAGAGTTGACTATGGAGTAACTAACCGTCATATTTCATGGCTAGGGAGGTTATCTAAAAAATGTAATAACTAGCCGCGTGATTTGGAACTCGTTTAGCCTGCAGAGCAGGTGCTTTGAGGAGAGACCCCAAAAAGTACTTATTGCGAGCGAAGCAAGTTCGTTCCGATGCGAGCGGTTTCCTCTCTCGTGTCAGTCTTCTTTTTTCCATTTTTGCGCGGCCAAAATTATTTTATCACTTTCTTTGCGATGAAAAAAAACCGAGGGCGCCTTTCGCAGGCTAGATTTAATGCCTTTTCTATTTTTAATGTGCACTTTTGCTACGCCAGTGCATAATTAACAAATGGGCGGCGTTGCTTTTAAAACAACGGCAAACATAAATAGGTACCTAGTGGGAACAATAAATATTGATCACTCACGAATTGTGTTTTTTCAGTGTAGTTTTTTGTACGTTTAGGCTGGTCGCTTTGAAAAGGTATGTAATGTGCATATATGATATATAGACTCTTGGAGGTTAAGAGTAATAAGAAAATATAGTAATGAAATTAAGGGTACAAAGACAGAAACTATATACTATAAATTACGAACTAGTATACCTATTAGGTAGTGTGCCACGCATGCAGTTAAGGAAGTGTATTAGAAGATAACCTACAATAGCTCTTTGGCAGGAAAAATATATTACCTGGTGATAAAAATGCCAAGGTGATTAGATGAGTTCATATATTTAGTAGATTTGGGGCTATCGTGAGACTGAAGCCTGCTTGAGCTGTGGTGTGTTTTCTCAAAAGTTGTCCCGATATATTTTTGTCCCCGACATATCAACGATTTCCCGGCAAATTACCCAACATTTTCATAAAATTTCTAGCCCAAAAAACTGCTGTTCTCCCCGGTGAAGTTTAAACACCGGAAATCGAATGTAATTGAGAATGTAATTGTAAATTATAATTGGTGTTTTTAACCGGCTGCTTGACTTTATCGAAGGCCAATAGATGATATAGCCATAGAGGTAATCGGCTAACGCTGTTGCCACCCAATTCAGATCATGTGATGTAAACACACATTACTCTGGAGAATTGACTCTGAAAAATAATTTTATTCAGATAGGCATGACTGAAAAAGGAATAATTGCCCCGAGTAGCATCTGTTACATCACATGATCTGAATTGGGTAGCAACAGCGTTAGCCGATTACCTCTATTATCTCCGCCCCAAACTATTAAACTATATACACGAAGTGACTCGTGCATGAGTCTTCAACTTAGCATGCATGATAATCAAGTTACAAAACATATTTTGTGGGTTAAACACAAGCGCACGAGTCGTCAACTTAGCATGCATGATCATCAAATTACAAAGCGCATTGTGATTGGCCAGGCAAGGGATTGTGGTCGAAACAGCGAATTAACACAATGAACCGTCCAAATTATTAATTGTCGCTGTCCAGCAATAAAATTAAATTCTTGAATTTATAGAGAATTAAAATACGTGACATTAAAATTAACAAATTTTTAGTAATTATAATTATCAGGAGCATTTTCACCATTGAGAAAAGGTGAAATTTATGAAGAAGCCCATTTGGATCACAGAAAATAACAAAATATTATTTGTCAGATTGTCCGTGAATTATGCTTTGCATTTCCCATCAACCAAGGGAACCCAACGAAGTTTTCGGTTAAAAAGCTGTTCGGGAGAGTAAGTTAGCCTAAAACTTTCGGATTTGAAAAAATTGTCCCTAGAAAATTGTTTTCTGAAATACTGGCTAGAAAATTTGTTTTCAATTCCTAGAAAATTATAGAAGAAAAGGGAGACTAAAAGGTTTTCCCTAAAATATTTACTGGTTATTTCATGGTTTTCTATGGAATACGGGCGAATATTTCGAGTTAAATTTTCGCCAGTATTCCATAGAAAACCATGAAATAACCATATTATCCTATAAATAACAAATTTACAAAAAGATTTATCACGAAAACAAAGTAACTTACCGGAATTTTCTTGCCGGAAAACACAAATTTCGAGTGGCGACCGCGCACGTCTGCAGACTAATTATGTATTCAAAATGGTGAATTCTTATTGGCTGATAAAGAAATGGCGCGAAACTTCCTGCATTTTGATTGGCCTTGACCTAGCCATGAAATACCGCTCTGTATTTCATAGAAAAACCATGAAATACCGCCCTGTATTGCATAGTAAAGCTGAGCTCTGATTGGCTGAAATATAATATTTATAGGATAATCGTGCATATTCGTCTGATCAATAGAGTAAGAGCTTTCCCCTAAAATATTCGTACGTTTTCGTCTGATCAATAGGGTCAGAACGATCCGGAAAAAAAACATTGGTTGGAATGAAAAAAAAAACATTATCACAAATCATTTAGTGAAGCGGCCACCTAAAGTTTTCGAGAACACATTTTCATTCTCTAAGAAATTCTGACATCTAAAATCCGAAAGAATAAACCTTTAGGAAATGGAGGTCACCTAAAAGAATTGCCTAAAGGAAAAAAAAACCTAAACAAATCGTACCTCTACAAAACTTTGCAACATGAAGTTACTTGGGCTAGAAAATTCTTGTTTACTACTAATAATAATACGTATTAGGAGCATCATACATAAGTCTCGATGCTCTTACAATAGTAGAATAACTATTTCTACAAAAGACTAATTAATCTAATTACAATATATATAAAAACTATAAAAACTAACTACTACTGAAAAGAAAAGTCTTAGTGATAATTTGAAACGTATTAGGAGCATATATATGTCTCGATGCTCTTACAATAGTAAAATAACTATTTCTACAAAAGACTAATTAATCTACTAACTAACAAATTCGTAGGCCAGGAATATTTTGCCATAGTATTTTCAAGGGCACCCAACGAAATTTTCGGTTAAAAAGCTTTTCGGGAGAGTAAGTTAGCCTAAAACTTTCGGATTTGAAAAAATTGTCCCAAGAAAATTTTTTCTGAAATACTGGCTAGAAAATTTGTTTTCAATCCCTAGAAAATTATAGAAGAAAAGAGAGACTAAAAGGTTTCCCCTAAAATATTCGTACGTCCCAATTCGTCTGATCAATAGAGTCAGAACGATCCAAAAGAACCCTAAAAAAGTCGTACCTCCACAAAACTTTGCAACATGAAGTTACTTGGGCTAGAAAATTCTTGTTTATGTTCTAGACTACTAACAAATTCGTAGGCCGGGAATATTTTGCCATAGTATTTTCGGTTGACGCGATTTCCACCTAGAAAATCCGAACAGCTAATAGCTTTCTAGAATACGTCAAAAGACATAGTAGGCGCCTTAAAATGGCTAGATGAGCCGCAGACAACTGGTTTTAAACGAATTTCAAAAAGTACTCGTTGGGTGCCCTTGTATTTTCGGTTGACACAATTTCCACCTAGAAAATCCGAACAGCTAATAGCTTTCTAGAATACGTCAAAAGACATAGTAGGCACCTTAAAATGGCTAGATGAGCTGCATACAACTGGTTTCAAACGAATTTCAAAACTGAAGTACTCGTTGGGTGCCCTTGATCAACATCCAGCTAAAGCTTTGGCTCTTGGTCATAAGAATTATCACACGAAATTATTGAAGGTTGAACTAGATACACAGGTAAAAATATGCTTTAGTAGCCGTACTTGTATTGAGCCTTTACTTTACAGACACTCTTGGAAGTATTAAAATTACAGAACTGAAGACATGAAGGTAGCCAGTGAAAGCGCTGGTGAACTACTTTGACAAACATATTAATTAGTGATCTTTATAGATCTCAAATGCACACTATCATAAACGTATTTTGCTGTTAGAGCGTATTTCGATTAAGTGTCGAAAGCAATCCGTGATTGCTTTGGTTTAGCGTTTGGTCAGTTTCCCTATAGATGGTTTGCACATGACGTCACGGCGGCCATGTTGGTGTACCTTTAACAATAGATTCTTCGTTAGCTTCTTTTGTTAGGTACACCAACATGGCGGCCATGCTCTTTGTCATTTGAATATCTGGGGATGGAGTGAAAACCACTGATCTATTGGCTGTAGAAAATGTTTTGTAATTATCAGCCAATCAAGTGCTAAACTAGAAACCAAACGTGTTTTGGTCCAACGTCATCAATCATAACGCCACCAAAACCAATCGTGAATTACTTCAGTTCGTGATTGGCTCATTGTGTTTTTACTTGCTCCTGATTGGTTCTTTGATTACTTTGGTTTTGGTTTTACGACACTCAATCGAAAACCGCTCTAAATGGGAGGATTTATGCCGGCTAGTTTGAAAATTGCTCATCAGACCAGGAGCCCATTACCAGGAGCGTTCCTTTGTTATGGGTTGGGTCCCCAGCACAGGAGTAGATGAGGCTATTTTTAGATTCGAAATTCCCGCGAAATAAGGTTGCCGCCCTGTTGGTGACCTTAAACAATAGATTTCTCGTTAGCTTCTTTTGTTGGGGCACCAACATTTGAATCTCTGGGGATTGAGTGAAAACCAGCAATTCGAATTCCCGCGTTGAAAGTGAGAAGAATGATAATGAATAATAATGAGAAGTGACGTTAGCTATCTGATTGGCTAAGAATAGCCTACCTTTGTTCTTTTTCGCGCGAAACGCAATGCTAAAAATAGCCTCATCTACCTCTGTGCTGGGGTACAAATACAGTGGGGAAGATGGACGCTCCTGGTAATGGGCTCCTGTCAGACATATAACTTGTTTTGAATTTTGTTGTAATTTCAAGGGCGCGAAAACATATTTTCTTATCATATCACGCGTTTCACAATTGATAATAAAATGAACTAGTCTTCTATAGATAGTTTGCACTCAATCCCCAGAGATTCAAAGGGCATGGCGGCCATGTTGGTGTACAGAACAAAAGAAGCTAACGAAGAATATATTGTTACCTGTACACCAACATGGCGGCTATGACGTCACGTACAAAGGGTCTATACTTTTCATTTTATTGTTTTGGTGGATGGGGTTACTGACCTTAATTAAAGTTTTTATTTTTTAAACAAAAAATCTTCAGGCCGAATGTAAAAGAAACTTACTTGGTGGAGATGCTAGCCAAACAAAAAAAGAGGTCATTATATAAAAGGCTCAACATTTCCCTAAATCCCGGGGAGGGGGTACTCCCATATATGTGTATGTGCCGCTCCAAAGGGTATAGACTGCGAACAGTCCCTCCTTTTCCCTCCATTGATTGTAATAGCGAAGAGAAAATATGGCAGGCGTTCGAGCGGAGCGAGAGGAAGAATGGGGACGAGAAAGAGGAGAAGAAAAGGAGGGACTGCAGACATCACACAGAGGAAATAAGGGACGGACCATTAGATTATTGATGGGGGGGGGGGGGGGGGGGGGGTTGCGCAAATCCCCAAAAAAATATCGAGCAAGCTCTTCTATTGGAAAAAAAATATCGAGCAACACAATAATCAAGAAAAAAAATATCGAGCAAGCACTAGCTGGTCTCATACGCATTTACAAATTAAATTAATAAAGGCAAAGAAATAAACCAGGGAAGAAGACTGGTTTGTTGTTATACAGATCTGAAGATCACAAAGACTGGTTGCCAGGAATCAGTCAACATATGTAAATAATCCAAGATGGCCGTAATCAGAACAGCAGATAAACTGATGGGACGATCGATCACAAAAAGTCACATGCACTCATAAATCGAAACTTACCCTGTATTAACTGACTGTATATATTTCGGAAAGAAGTTATCTGGTAAACGATGAGTTCTCACTGGCCTAGTGGATATAGGGTTATAGGATCATGTGTACTGTACGCATTGTTGGCCGACGTATCGGTCGATGGTTGGCCGACATATCGGTCGTGTGTCGGCCGACACGTCGGTCGATTTCCCCCCTCCTGCTGTGTATGTGTCGGCCGATAGTGGATCGGTGGTATATCGGTAAGGTGTCGGTTATATGTCCGTGGGGTATCGGTGAGATGTTATAAGTTATAATTAAACTATTCTGCATACTGTTTTCACTCAAATAAATAGTGACTCTTTTGGATTTTTTTTACCTGGAAGGTTTACTGTATTGAATATAATTCAGTCTAAGTGTAGTAATATTCCTTTCTGTTGCGGTATAAAATGTTCCTTTATACAATTAAATCTCTCATAGTGACTGATGAAATTACTTCAAATGCAACGTTTAATATCTTAATTTGTGTTTTTTTTAGTGTCTTTTATACATCCGCTCGCGCAAGATCGATTGCGTATATAAATCGCTAAGTCCTGTATATTGGATCCTATACCTGCTACCCACCATTACTAGGATAATCAATCTGTCCTTTGAAAACTGGGAAATGCCATCAACCCTGAAGCAAGCTGCTTTATCACCTAAATTAAAGAAGCCCTCTCTTGACCATGAGACATTTGCTAATTTTCGTCCTGTTTCAAACCTGAAGTTCATATCTAAGGCTGTAGAGAAAGTAGTTGCTGTACAACTGAACAACTACTTAAAATAAAATAATCTCCATGAAGTCTTACAATCAGCATATAAACAACACCACAGCTGTGAAACCGCATTAGTACGAGTCCAAAATGATGTTCTTAAGGCAATAGATGACCAAAACTGTGTAATTCTGCTCCTCCTCGACCTCTCCGCAGCATTCGATACCGTCGACCACAGTATCCTCCTACACAGGATGTCCACCAAGTTTGGCATCAAAGAGAAAGTATAAGCCTGGTTCCAGTCCTACCGTACCGACCGTAAACAGTTTGTAAACATCGATGGTATAGTCTCTTCCAATCATAATCTACATTATGGCGTGCCACAAGGCTCTGTTCTAGGTCCCATCCTTTATCTCCTTTATACTGCACCGCTTGGAGATATACTACGCAAGCACAACATGTCATTCCACCTATATGCAGACGACACAGATATACTCCACCTTCGTCTACAATAACTCTGAACAACTTGCCTCATCGAAGCGCTGTATAGAAACCTGTCTACTTGAGATTGAACAATGGATGACTTGTAATAAACTTAAACTTAACAATGATAAATCTGAACTTTTAATTTTACACTCCCGCCATCGTCCGTATGCTCTCTTACGATCTCTTGCTGTCGGTAATGACACTATATACCCCTCTAGTTATGCCAGAAACATTGGAGTAATCTTCGATGACACTATGTCTATGTCTCGCCAGGTTAACTCTATTTGTAAGTCGGCGTTCTACCAACTAAGGAATATTTCTATAGTAAGAAAATATTTGTCTGTTAGTACTACAGAAATTCTTCTACACGCATTCGTTACTACTAAGTTAGATAACTGTAACTCCCTATTATATGGCCTACCAAAACAACTAATCCAGAAGCTACAATATGTCCAAAATGCTGCCGCTCGCATTATATCATGCACGCGTAAATACGATCATGTCACACCTACTTTAAAGGAACTGCACTGGCTACCTGTAAACGAGCGCATCACATTTAAGATTCTTCTACTTACTTATAAGTCCCTTAATAACCAAGCACCTGTCTACTTAAGAAATTTATTACACATCTACAAACCTAACAGAATGCTCCGCTCGTCATCTCACACACTTCGCTTGACTCAACCGATGCCTAGACTTAAAGTGCCACTACGACGAAAATTTACCATTTCGATTTGCCACTTTTTCAGTGTCTATAGGTCAATCAGTATTAGAAATATCCGAAGTAGTAAAATATATTCCCAAATGGGCATGTTAAACCACAAATTTTAGGAGAGTTTACCGGTAAAATCCTGTCCGCCATTGCTGGAAGCCGTGCCCTTTGTTCAGCTTTAAACAAAGGTTTATTCACCGGAAGTGATGTCATACACTTAACACGACAACCTCGTGGCGCGAAATAGCGTGCATAAAAAAAGTAGCCAACCTCGCAAAGATAAATATAACTTTCTTCTTATGTACGTGAATACGTTTTTAGTAGAAATATGCCTCCAGGCGTTGTGTTCTGCAGGCGAGCGTTAAGTGTATGACATCACTTCCGGTGAATAAACCTTTGTTTAAAGCTGAACAAAGGGCACGGCTTCCAGCAATGGCGGACGTGTAGATTCAATATTCGGAGATAAAAAAATAAGACTTCCTGTCGTTGTATCGAAAAACAATTTGAACTGGTAATAATATATGAACTCTACTTTATGAATATGCAAAAACATTGATATGTCAAAATTTGATCGTAGGGGCACTTTAAAACCTATGGTCAACGCGCGTTTTCTATATCAGCACCTCAAATCTGGAATA